>CM075302.1:2399423-2426632 GCA_037672795.1 Lagerstroemia speciosa | reverse complement strand
TTCCGTTTTCCTTAAGCATGAGAGGGGTACTTCTTGAATGAATCCAAATCACATACAAGAGACGCTTTTATCAGGTTCATGAGTTGTGCTTTTAATTATTTTTCCCCTACCTTTACCTCCTCTGCAAGTTCTCTTATCTTCCTATCCATCACCCTTTGCTGTTTTCTCCCTCTCAATCTGAACCAATTTATGCTATTTTCTCAGTCCATTGAAACACGTTCTCAGTAGACCTGAACCTCTGAGACAGATATGTAACTCAGCATCCTTTGAATTCATTTGTCTTCTTTTTTCTTTCTTTTGATAATTGATAATTTCATTAAGCAAGATGAATTTACAAGAAGCTACCGGTCACAAAATGTACATCTTCAATGCCTTGAGTTGGGGGTTTTCATCTAACCTTTTACCTAATTTTAGGAGTGAAACTACTTTTAACTTCAAAATGTACATAACACTAGCTTTGAGATAGTCCTTGCTGAAAGATCTGAATTCATTTCACTTTTAACTCCAGTTCTGAAATGAATTACCTTCATGATAAACACTAAAAAAACTTGGATTTAGGAGATTCTTTTTAGTTTTCTGTCTGAAGGAGCGTGGAATAGCAGAGGGCAACTGGTTTACTGATATCTTTATTTTTTTTTTTTAAAGAATGGTTTACCGATATTATTGTGCTTGTAATAGCATTTATGTCTAAGTTCCTGCATTTAGCAAGTAAGCATGCTTATGTTTATCATGAAAGCTGTTATCTAGCCGCAGTCCTTACTGAGCTATTCCAATGAGCGGACCTTTTACATTTGTGCCACTTTGGAAGAACATTGATTGAGAAGGGCCTTTCTCCTACTCCATTAGCATGCATTCAGAAGTTGACACATTGCTCCAAATGGTGAAATTAGTACTCATCTATTATGTGAATTAGTTATTAATTATATACAATGTACTCAATATCTCCATTCTCCACCTCTGTTAGACAATATCCTTGCTGCTTAATTGGATATCTTCCAAGCCCAAGTTCATTTCATAATATACAATATATATTTGATGCAAAAACATGGATTTGAACCCTAAAATTTTTTGCCCCTTCAATTTCATTCTTGCAGGAATAAGATTAATATTGTGGATGCTGGAGCTCTTGAGCCAATAATGAGATTTCTCCAGTCAAGTGGTTCTGAACTCCAAGAGTATGCAGCAGCAGCTTTGCTAACGTTATCTGCTTCGGCTGTTAACAAGCCAGTTATTAGCTCTTCAGGAGCAGTCCCTCTCTTGGCCGGAATTCTTGACAAAGGAAGCCACCAGGCCAAGATCGATTCCTTGATGGCTCTTTACAATCTGTCAATGCACCCTGGTAATCTGAGCATCATCCTTGAAGCTCAACCTGTACCTGCCATAATATCATTACTGAAATCCTGTAGAAAATCATCTAAAGCTGCTGAAAAATGCACTGCGCTTATGGAATCTTTAGTGAATTTTGAAGAGGGCAGAACTGCATTGACATCAGAGGAGGGTGGAGTGTTTGCCATAGTGGATGTATTAGAAAATGGGTCTCTCCAGGGTCGGGAATGTGCAGTTGGGACCCTGTTAACAATGTGCCAGAGTGACAGATGTAAGTACAGGCTACCTATCCTTGAGGAAGGGGTAATCCCTGGCCTGCTTGAGCTAACTGTTCAGGGAACTCCCAAGTCTCAGGCAAAAGCTAGGACGTTGTTGATAATGCTGAGGGAGACTCCATATCCGCGGTCAGAGTCTCAGCCTGATACTCTAGAAACATCGTGTGCAATATCATCTCTCACATCAATGGAGACGACCAGTCTGATAAAGCCAAGAAGATGCTGACAGAGATGGTGCAAGTTAGTATGGAACAGAGCTTGAGACATTTACAGCAAAGGGCTCTGGTATCTGCACCAACCGATGTGCCCCTTAACAACTGCACATCTGAAGTTTCCTCAAAATGAATTTTTTTCCTGTTGATGGGTGTTTGAGAGGAGATATTCTAATGTAGAAAGGGCTCGAAAGAAGAAACTGAGAGGAATGCCAGTCCAGGCCAGCTCTCTGGTATCGGGTGATTGGTTTCTAATAAGTGGGGAGAAGTGTGTCGATGTGAAAAGGAACATAATTGTTGTTTTCTTTTATTGAGGGTAGGTTGCTTGTAAAGATACACTTGTGCAGAAGCTAAGTAGGTTGTTTAGTTTCTCGGGGTTCATTGCTCTTCACGTCCACAATTCCAAGAGCTTTGCAGTGATGACAGGGAAATTACTCCCAGCGAAGCTCTTCAAGTTGACGATTTAGTTAATCCTTTCTAGTTCTAACTCAGACAAGTACCCTCTGGAGCAACCCAAGGGTCACCTCTCGTACCTCGCAAAAGTGAGGAGTCCTGGGGACATAGCAGGGAATCACTTTTATCTGACAGTGAACTCCTTTGACTTGGTACTCCATACGATACCTGCTTGTTAATACATGGATCCATCCACCTGTTCAGAAAGGGGAAAAAAATTACACAGTTCCATTCCATTACCACATAAGAGAGAGACTTTATGAAACTGCTGCAGTGGAGCAAGAATAGCTTACGGTTGGACGCACCGCAGTTCAAGAAAACAAAACAGGAACATTTCCCAATAAACTTATTTTTCCTAGAGCTTTCTCCAGGAACAGTCCTTGAAAGGAGGGCACCTGTTTCCATGTAGATCAATTTATTAGGTTCTACAGTACAAACGGAGTTTATTTGCCTAGGAAGCTTGTGAACGTCGCCTCTTAGGAAACATTTGGTGGAGTCTGATTTATTGACCTAATGGTGGAATTATCCGTGATCTGTGTCTTTTCTTCCATCATGTTCTATGGACAAGGATCTGCATCCACACCACTATAATGCCAAAAAAAAAAAAAAGGTTCAGTTACATCTATATGGATGAACTCAGTCCTGTACTAAGAACCACTGTTTCTGCTGCTATTGGCTGCTGTGGGACTCGTTCTGTTGGATCGAACAGTGCTTCATGGGAGGCCTTTTAATCATTTACATGGACATCCCTTTTTTCACAGCGTGTTAATGGCTGGCTCTGCTGGAATGGTGCTGGCAGGAGAGATGATGACGGAGAGTTGCTGCTCTATGGGAGGGGAGTTAAGGTGGTGGAAGACAGGGGCTTAGGTGCAACTGAAGTAAATACTCTTCTTAATAGTCGAGTTGTTCAATTAAATTAATTGTAGCTGCAACAATCGAAATGACCGCTGTGTTTAAGAACCAAACGAAGAGCGGCAGAAGAAATATATCATCTAGATTGATTTTTGCATCTCCCCAGTAGAAATAGTCTCGATCGATCCCAAGCATTCTCATCATTACTACTATCACAGATTGAGATATGGAAAAACTGAGTGTGCTAGGCTAGGCTTTACACATGTATAGAATTTCCCAAGTTGCTCCTTCGAAAAATCCAACAATGACTCTACAGAAAATGAGCCAATGTGTTTGTTTTATGGAGAGCAGCACAGGTTTCTATTCTCACGCATTGCATGCTATTTCGGTAGCAGCTGAAGATGGTCCCAGCTGCAGCTGGAGCTGCTATATATCAATAAGTGGGGGAGGGGGGAGATGATGTGCTTCAATTTCTTCCACCGTGTTGAAGCTCACTCGCTTCTGCATCGAACCAAAAGAAGGGAAAAATAAAAGAAGTCTGTCAATCAATAGCTAGCTATGGAAAGCTTAATTAGCAAGAGAACCCATCTATTTTCTGGTAAGAAATTTTAAATGATACGTCAGACCAAAAAGTCAAACATTGATATAGATTCGGAGCATATGAAGAAATTCATATGAGGGGTCCCCGGGAAACCGCCCGACAGTACCCCGAATCCGGATTAGTCGGGTCTTCGGGTACCGGATACCGGGTGGGAAACCAAAAAAAAAAAAAAAAATCAACTTTGAACGAGCATAAACGATTCAAACGATCCCGCCTCGTAACTTTTAAAAAAAGAAGACTGATTGGAATTGGCTTTTTTCCCCAAAGAGTGCAGAGGAAAAAATGCACACATCTACATTAAGAGGAGAAGAGCACGTGCCGCCTGCTTTGACTTGCATTGAGGATATCCTACCCACATGGTCAATAAATGCAACTTCGCATTTTCATGCTTGTCTAATTGGAATTCATGCCGTTAAGACCTTTCTTTTTTTTTTTTTTCCTTTTTTGAGGTGTGTCTAAGGTTTTTGTTTTAAAGTGGGATGAGCGCGGTGTTTCAAGAATCATTCGTTTTCCATGGATCCTAATGACCCACATGCACTGGGCAATGAACGAATCAAGATACAGTGCACATGAGCCCCCGGCCGTTTTCCACATGTTCTCATCTCCAATTCCTAGTCTTCCAAGTGAACCGTATCGGGGATACTAATGAACACACCCACGTCTGCATATAGGGGAGTGACGGCCTGATCTATTGTTGTATATTACAGGCGGGGACAAGTTGGTTGGATGTACAGATAAACTTCTTTGCTCGACCCCCAACTAGTACTTAGACTTCCTAATACCAGGATACCTTTTTTGTTAGGTCTATCTTGTATATAAGATAGTTTTTGTTCCTTGCAGACTACCAATGTACAAAAGTGGAACACAGTTGAATGAAACTCACCACCATTCCAAAAAAAAAAAAAAACTTCTTTGCTCGAGAACATCTATCGCTACCAAATAAGAGGAGGAAAAAGAACGAGGTCTGAGGAATTTCCAGAAGTACCTGATGCCCCTTGAAGCTTTGCTGGCTAATCTTGCCGAGAGAGGGCTTATTCCCCTGAGGCTCCTCCTCCTGGTGAGGGTGAGAGTGAGAACCATTCTCCATCATGTAAAGATGAAGAATCTTCTCCGCCACATCCACTCCATCTCCGCTCTCCTCCACTAGTTTATCCAGCTGTGCCCTGGGAATCCTCAACTTCACCTGCGTGGATCCACGGACGTCATGGTGGGCCCGGTCGGACGGTGGCCTGACAGCTGCCAGGTCGGAGACGGATCTTCTAGACAGCATCAGGCACTCGAGCCGGTCCTTTGCACTCATGTTTATGCCGGACCTTACCCTCCTAACCGTACGAGCCTTTTCGTGGTCGTGAAACTTGGGCAGTTCCACTAGGAAGTAAATCCTCTTGGGCTCGAGCTCCTGCAGTGGCTCCACAGGCTGTGCTCTGATACCAAAATGCTTCACTGCCTCCGAATCCATCAGAACATGGCCGGGATAGTCCTTGACGACGTCCCAAGCTCGAATCGGAGCCTTCAACTTGAAGATTTCACCGTTAACATTCATCACCTTCACTTTCTTCCTCCCTCCTATGCTATTCCCCATAGGAGCTTCTGCAACAATCACACGGAGCTTTTAGCCTTAGAATGAGCCAGCGAACACACCCGTGATGGGATTCTCGTGATATCAGTCAGAATGGCCGTGTGAAGAGGTGGGGAAGATGATCAATCTTATGAACGAAAGTTGTGCTAAAAAGATTGACAAGGAATGACTATAAATGGGCCATGCCACGACAAGCTCCCTTATCAACTTTCAAATATTCCCATTTAAGAAAAAGGGAGAGAGCTGAACCTTTTTAAAATGGTTTCACACTCCATTCATTGTAGCGACGGTAATTAAGAGCAAGGTGAGGAACTTAATTATAAGATTCAGGGTATGATCTGCACTGCAGTCTTAATATACATGTTATATATAAATATTTCTCATCTAACTAACAGAAGATCATTTCGAAGGCTCAGTTTGCAACTACTGATTTCCGGTTCAGAAAAATCCCAGTTTTCAACCATGAAGATAAAGATGAATCCACAGGGAGGGACAAATACGGACATAGTTGGTGCTTCTGTACCCACCTAACACACAGAGGTGATAAGGAATTTTTCCTCGTTAGTCAAAAATTAATTTCCTGCGAGGGTTAAGAATAGAAGAGACATCCTTTTAATTTCCGGAGAATTAATAAAGTCGGAAGCAATCCATCTTCTTGGTTGAGAGGTGTTTAACTTGCTCAAAGCTGAAACCTGATGGGCATCGTATGTGACAAAATAGAAAACCTCGATCAGATTCTACCCATTATTGAACGTGTGGGTTCGGTTTTCTTCTTAAATTAAAAGTAGCGGACTGGGATATATACTCAGCGGGATTATTCCATCCGTTCATCTGATCTATATGGTAGAGGAATCGAGATGCGCCATTAAAAACAATAAATTATAGTGGAACAACAAAGTCAACAACTGCTATCATTATGGAGAGATTATCAACTGTGTGATTCGTGTGTGAAGTCTGCAAAGTTAAGTGGGCCTGCTAAATTCTTCAGCTGTGTTATCACACAGCCCAACAGGCCGACGATTACATTATTTTTCCACAGAACTTCATCGAAATATTCCCCTACAGTTTATATGGGTGGAAACTGAGAAAAAAACGGTCGGTGATACAGCAATGCAACTGGATTCCTGGAAAAGGGGTTCTGCAGTTTATTTGTTATTGGTAAACAACAGAGAGCGCACCAATGCACAGACGATCGATCGAGAAAGAAGAGGGACGGAGCGTGAAAACTAAAAACAATAATCTAACCCAGGAGGATTCCGATCACTAAGCTCAGTATTGCAATCTTATAATTATAAATCCGGCACTATCCAAAAGGTTTACCTATCGGTGGCAAAGAAAGATCAACTCCTAGTGCAAAAAAAGCCACTTACTAATTCAGGTTCGTATTAACTAAGCAAACAATTTATCATAAGATGTCCTAAAATTAGATTTTCTCAATAATCATATAAAGTGATCCATCTATGTGTAAGAAAGTCTGCTTCACGAATCAACGAATGTTGGTGCAAATGGAAGGGGCTTGTGTCGCTTAAGCAGAGGTACCGGGTTCGAGCCTCTGTGAACGCAGCAGACCTTCTTGGGAGGGGTTCCCGGAAAACCGCCCGACAGTACCCCGAATCCGGATTAGTCGGCCAGCCTTCGGGTACCGGATACCGGGTGGAAAACTCAAAAAAAAAAAAAAAAGTCTGCTTCACGATGCTTGTAATAATTTATTTGGAAATTGAACAAGTTACACGTCAAGCTGTCTGACTGCTTCAATGCTAAAAGTCAAACCACCCACGCCTAACACAACTAGAGAATAATGATACGATGAGTAAGAATTAATTAAATTGTTCTAATTAATAATAATTATAATATTTGTTATAATAATTAATATTAATTTATGAGATAAAATTTTTAACAATTTGACACAAAATTTTATTTTCGTACCAATTTGGAGCCTCCACGGAATTTTTGTACCATTTGTTCAACACCGCCTTCTCTTCTCTCCTCTTGTCAGCCTTCCTCCCGTTGGCTGTTGCTGCTATATGAGCCGCCCTCGTCTACGCATTTTCCAGGAAATTTGTTCGTTCCCCCCACGCCGCAACCTGTTTTCCCTTTCCCATTCATCAGTCAAATCTCCTCCGATAACCCTCTGCGTCTCCGGCCTACCCCTAAGGCTGAGCCGCTCGCAGAAGCTCCGAATGGCTCCTCCGATTCTTTCCTTGGCCCTGCCTTCCCAGACTGGTCGAGTGCTTAGCATCCAGTCCCACACGGTCCAGGTTACTGATTTCATTTCACTCAACGCATCTCCTCCTACATTTGGCTGCAGAGGAAGTATGAGAGAGTCAAGGAAGCCGAATATTGGCTGTGACCGTTGTTTTGATTTCTGCCCTTTGTTTTGATTAAAATACTGTACTCCGAATGCCCTGATTGTCTTGTCTAGCTGATCAGTAGATTCAGTTAGCATCGGCTTTTCGGTACTGCAGTATCAACGATTGCATGGTATTCTCCGTGTTGGCTTTGGCACTTCCACTTTTGCTGCGTCCCATCACCTGGCATTCCTTCTCCATGTGCGCACTTTCCTAATTGAGTTCTTTTGCATCTTACGATTTCTGTACCATGAAATATTTTTCAGGGATATGTAGGTAACAAATCAGCTGTTTTTCCTCTCCAATTGTTGGGCTACGATGTTGATCCTATCAATTCCGTACAGTTCTCAAATCACACAGGCAAGCATGCTTTGCTTTTCTCTATCTAGAACTCAGAGAAATCTGGATTTTTCCAGGCATCCTATACTAGCTCATATTAGTGAATGTTCGTTCATTAAAATGAGTGTCAAATCTCTGCAGGATACCCAACTTTTAAGGGTCAGGTTCTCAATGGCCAGGAGCTATGGGACTTAATTGAAGGCCTTGAAGCAAATGATCTGCTGCATTATACACATCTATTAACAGGTACTTTTATAGTTCATGTTTTATTTACTGCTTTGTGGTTCACTGAGTGGGTATCATCTGCAAAATGGTTCCGTGGCTCTTGGATGAATCTTGTTATCTTCATCAATTACCAGCTAACTGATTTGAGTTCTTACAATAAGAGGGTTGCTGCATATGGAAGCGTGCCAATGCTGAGCACGTTTTTGTATGGACTTGTCAAGTTCGGTTGTGTGCATAGTGGCAGTCCTTACTCTCAACCTCCTGTTTGCAGATCATATTTGCAAAATGACTTTCTAGTTTTAGGAACATGGCCTGTAAATTCCTAATGGTTGTTTGCTTTATTTCAGGATATATTGGTTCTGTCTCTTTTCTGGACACTGTTTTGGAAGTTGTCAAGAAGCTCCGTTCAGTGAACCCCAAGCTTATCTATGGTCAGTAGACTGTTAAAGATAAATTCCCTTTCTTTTAACATCAAACTGTGAAAATGGGCTTCTGCTCGTTAAATCTAGACTTGGAGGTTGATATAAACAAATAAACATTACTTCCTTTGGGCGAGTGAAAAACTTGATAATCCACAGGAAACAAAAGGTCAGTTTCCATTGGATTGTTGGTGAAGTAGTATTTCAAGTGTTGAAGTATTTCTGTCTATTAATGTATGTGGATGCATGGAGTATGGATGTTATCCTTAATCATGATTAGGAGACTACCTTTTATATTAGCATCTATAAACATCTTATGCCACCGAGCATCCTCCTCTTTTCCTTACAATTGCGAAGTTATCTTTATCTCACAAGTTCATGGGCTTCTTGTCCAGTTTGTGATCCAGTGATGGGTGATGAAGGAAAGCTTTATGTCCCTGAGGACCTTGTAGCAGTGTATCGTGAGAAGGTAAGATGGCAATTCATGGCATATTGATTAAGAAAAATCTATTTAGCTTTTTGTTGTGTGTATACAATTTGAGTTGGCGATGGTACTACCTCATTGCCAACAGAGCTCCAGATTGTCACCTTTTCAGATTTCCAAACAATGCACCTATAGTATATTCTGCCATTTTGACTGTATTTAGACTTAAAAGTTGGTGGAATCATTGTTTTATGTAGTGCGAGTTGATACTTTTCCTAGATAACAACTATTTATTTTTAGGTTGTTCCAGTAGCATCAATGTTGACTCCTAATCAATTTGAGGCAGAGCTCTTATGTGGACACAGGTACTTTGTGGTTTCAAAAATCTTCTTGCTTTTTTAAGGTTGGAGATTGGTTCCTTCTATGTTGCATCTTTCAATGAGCTTGTTATGCACAAATCCTAAGAAAAATATAAATGTATTGAGTTGACCGAGTGATAACAGAGGGATCTTTGATCCAAGTTCCATATCGTGAGTATTTTTTATCAGGAAACTGTGTTTTGAGCAGAATTTCCTCTTACAGGATTGAGTGTGAAAGAGATGGCAGGGAAGCTTGTAATACTCTTCACAATAATGGGCCTTCAAAGGTATTGTTATTCACTTTCTTAAAATAAGTCATATAGGAGACTGCTATCTATATATGAGAAGGCTCCCACAGTTCCTTGGCTGGAGGTGACTTTGTGCTTGTAGATTTTTCAACTGCATGGATAAGCAATTACTCGGACATATTGCGAGGCATCCTTCAAATCATATATGAGATTATCACATAGCAAGACAAAAAGTTTACATTTCGTTGCCAAGGTGAAAGATATATAGAATTACTTTACTAGAACACAAATGTATTATTAAGATCCAGAGACTGGTTACATAGCGCACTTGATCTAGCCTTGAATATTTAACATATGCGCTTATGATAAATTTTGATTGAGAATTAACTTGATGATGATGAATGGTTGTCTTTTTATTGGAATTCATTCTGAAGCACACTAACTGTTTCACTCCCCAGGTTGTCATTACAAGCATAAACATAGATGGGAATCTTCTCCTCGTTGGGAGTCATCAGAAGGGAAAGGTTTGTTCTTAGTAATTTTTATACGATTCCAAGCTGACCTATTAGATGGCCAAAATTTTACTTGCCTAAGCAACACAATGAAGCATAAATAATTAATTATTTTAAAATTTCAAGCAAAGTTATTCGATGTATTTATTATATCATAATGAATAAACATTTCCTTGGAAGACCCATTTGCTTAGATGTGTTCTTCTATCTCTACTCAGGTACATGATAATCAGTTTTTATATTCTGAAGTTTCAGGGTATTAAAGCTTCATTTGTTATCTTTGTGGGGGATACAAATTCAAGATAGTTTTATTAGATTCTCAAACCTTGCAGGGTGAGGTTGCAGAGCAGTTCAAGATTTCGATTCCCAAAATCCCTGCATATTTCACTGTATGCAAATTTCCATGATAAAACATGTTCCTCACTCTGAGTATAATATTACAATGTCTGAATCCATCATACTGATTTTTTGCATGTATATACCTGTAGGGAACTGGAGATCTTATGACTGCACTGCTGCTTGGATGGAGCAACGTAAGTGTGCTGCACTAAATCCCCAGCTAGAATTGTAGTCAAATTCATGATGACTCCTGTGACGTGTTCTGAAGACAATGTGTGTATGTTCTAACCAGAAATATCCTGACAACCTTGCCAAGGCAGCGGAGCTTGCAGTATCAAGTTTGCAGGTACATGTTTTGCTAACTGTTATGAAGCCAGCCTGCCCACCAATGATCTGATTAAAGGCTTTTTGCTCCTGAAAGTTTATAACAATCAATCTTGACTAATGTGCTGTTGCTGCCATTTGCAGGCTCTACTTCAGAGAACTGTCGAGGACTACAAGGCTGCTGGCTTTGATCCTCAGACAAGCAGCTTGGAAATTCGACTCGTACAGAGTCAAGATGATATTCGGAACCCTCTACCGATTTTCAAGGCAGAACGATTCTGTTAGATCCATCAAAGGTCTAAACAAGTCAATGTGGTGATTGTTATACCTGATTACAGCAAAATGACTGGATAATTCTACTTGTGGTCAATTTACGAAGTTCAGGTTGGCGGGGAATAAAATTATTTCTTTCCAAGTTTCTTCAGAAGCCAATACTTAAATTACGTAAGAGGAGGATTATGAGCTCAAAGGAAGAGGGATATCTTGATCCTAAGTGAAGGACGAATACCGGTGCACCTCCCACTATCTGTCAAATGACATCGATTTTGATTGTTGCCGCTTTAAGTCTAGAATTGAAAGGAAAAAGAAAAATTAAGTGAACACCATTGGGGGGGTAAATTCGGATTCTTCAATATTTCATTTGCTGCCTGCCGGGCAGCAATAAACATCTCTTCTTCAAGGAAAAGAGCTCTTGATAGACTGAGGTAGAGAGCCAGGGCGAGACGAGGCGGGGGAGACTAGAGAGGACCTCTGGTGGAGTTGACGGCACTCTCCTCTAGCAACCATCACGGTCCATCATAACTTTTGTTAAATGGAAGTTAAACTGGAGATGGCCCCCTGCCAACAGGAAGAAAAATGGGGAAAAGAAAGGCCTCTGTGAACTATTCTGAGCAAAAGTGACCGAGATCTTACACAGCTAGTGCAGAGAAATTGATTCAAGCTGACAGAGAAATTAAGGTAACATGCTGCACGCAGGTCTCGCACTAATTAATGAAGGTGCGTTTTATTCAACCAACACTTTTAATATAAAGACACTAAAAACTTCATCGGCAACCACGGACATCTTTTGCCTACAAGCGAGAACACCGCAGCCAAGCATGCGGCAATACTAGAAAGAGAAACACACCCCAAACCTATCATTATTCATGACACGACTCCATCACAGGGCAAAACACCCCAGCCCCCACAAAGAAACACTCGCACAAACCTATCATTATCCATAACGGCCAACTCCATGACATAATGGGGAACGGACCCCATACATACGGAGGCACATCACTCCTCCTCCGACTCTGACTCAGCACTCTTGAGCCAATCAGCAAATGGCTTCACGTTCTTCCAGATCTGAGAGACTTTGTTGTCTCCCTTCAGCCCAGCTTCGTACCACTGCAGGATGAACTCCTCCTCCACCACGTCTCCATCATACAGGCACTTCAATATCAGTGCAACTTCCTTCGTCGCTCCAGAGCTCTTCCCACAGAAACCTTCTATTGCATTGAGCAAGAGCACCTGGCCGTTCCCCTCAGCCTGTGAGACAGCACGAGCGAGGCAACCCTTCTTCTTGGTCACCTCTCTTGAAAACCCTTTCTCCACACCTTCAAAGAGTGCCTCAAATAGTGCAGACATCTTCTCCTGCGGAGTCCCAGGTTTAGACCCGAGAAGAGACAGCAGTTGGTTTGCAGACACTGCCTTCTTGAGACCTGCCTTCACCTCGCTGATAAGAACATCATAGGAGTTTGAGGTCCCATTCTGAGGTGCATGGTCCTTCTCTTGTGGTGGGGAGGGACTTCTTGGCTTCGAGGTCTTAGACTTCTTCTCCTTCTCCTCAGTGGCAAGCATCACCATATCAGCTGTGACAGAGCTCAGCTGCTCCTGAATGCGCTGGCGGGCAGCCTCTAGTGATGTATCAGTCTGCCATTGAACATCTTCATCTTCTTCTTCAACCTCTTCCTTCTCATCGACCTGGCTGTGATCTGGTGAGACACGGTCCTCATCAGAACCATTATGCTTCTTCTTGGAAGCTTTTCCAGCAGCATCTTTTGCCACAGAAGCTCCTTTCTTCTTGACCGGCTTCTGGTGTTTCTTCTGCTCCTCATCTGCAACCTCGCCCTCCTTCAACCTTTCCTTCTCTGCTCTTCTCATGGCCTTCTTGTCCTTGGAGGACTTCTTTGTCTCAGGGGGATTCTTGAGAATGAAGGTGGTGAGCTTGTCCCTCATGTCAACATCCGAGACAAAGCCACATGCAGCACATTTCAACTGAATCATCTGATTCTTCGTAATGACTATCTCAGTTTCTGGATTTCCACAGCCATAACACTGGACATACTTCTTAATAAAGTTCTCAAGCAGGCCAGCAAGTTTAGCAGTGTCATGAGACCCATTAACAAGAGAAGTACCCGTCTTCTCATCAAACTTCGACTGGGCACCAAGTTCACAGCCAAAGTACTTGGTAGTGTAAGATGCAGGCCTAGCTAAAGCTTTTGCAATGTCCACCATATTCACAATATTCGTTTTGATGCCATTTCCTCGGCCCTCAATCTTGGTAACCATTTTGGGCATCTTGTACCGGTAAAAGGCATCATCACTGTTTGATGCACCAATGTTCTGCAATGCCATCTTGTCCAAAGAAGAGATTCGAACGCAAGCCTACTTTTACAATACACAGAAAAGGGCAGCAGAAGAATTATCCTCCAAAGCTTCTTCGACAGGAGTGCACAGGCCCTCAGGTTTCAGGTCAAGTTGCATCCAGCTGCAATCACGACAATCAGGATATTCCCTAGTTGGCTCAAGATGCAAGCAGCCAACTTCTTCCAGAAAAGTTCTGTTCTTTTTCCTTGACGAAGGACAATACTCTCCAAGCAACCCTATAGATCCAAGATAGGAGCTGGCTTGTATGGACATAAAGAAGCTTCAACTTTGACACGCTTCACCTTTGAAGTTGGAGCCAGCAGCAGCACCTGCAAGCTATAATAGTTGAATAAACACATTCAGAAGGTAAACAGCAACAGCCATATAAGGTAAATAAATATTGCAAAAACCACCAGATTTTCTTGGATAAAGTCATCCTCGATATATCACAGATCTTACTGAATCACAAGATCATCAGAAGGGATTAACAAATTATGGCACAGCATATCCAAGTACAGAAAGCAGAACCACTCCAAATATTGAATCCTAGTCGAATACAAGGCATCAAAATTTTCAGAAAGCAACCCAGAGTTCCAAGATGTTCTTCTTAATGAATTCTCAGCAACCACAAATAAATTACAAAAAAAATTCTGCAAATACAGAAATAGCTTCATTATTAATTAAGCCAGTAAAACATTCACTGCTTCTTTCAATTCCTCTGTTTTCCAAAAATATATGAACCTTTTGGCGGTATTGAGTTAATAAACTAGCTGGCAGTTTGTTCGGTCAAAAAAATCCAAACAAAAAAAAAAAACATATTAGTCATCCATCCCAAGCCAAGCCCCAAAATATCAAGAAACTCTTTTGTAAGTTGACAAATACCAAACACAAGGATTAGTGTGGGATTCCATTGAGCAAATCTGCCAGATAATCGATAAAACAACTTTCCTCTAAAAAAATACTAATCACCTTTCCACTAGTTTATTAACTTTCAACATCCCCGAACCTATTAACTTCAGCTTCCGGAAAAGTTACTGCAACCAGATGATGCATTAAAAGAACACAACCCGGCATTAAAGATCGTATCAATTAATCCAGCTCCTAAGCAGAAAATTGAAGAAAGCATAAATCTCTTGCTGCAACATCTCAGATCGATGGGAAAAAAACCCAACGAATATTCACAACACAGCTAAAATAGACATGTTCGGATACGACAATTGGTGATGCATAACAATAAGCACATCAACGCCAATCGATCGGTCAATAGCAGCTCGGAATGAATCGATCGATCGACTCAACCGATGTAAATCAAACTCTCACCATCAGATCTGTCAGAAACCCAGATGATATGCGCAATCGATCAATCAGAAAGGAGATGTAGCATTAAATTAAAAAGAAACAGAAAATAAGGGAAACGGATACCACTGAAGAAGAAAGCAAAGAACGATAAATCGAATAACCTCGCAGCTTATTAATACCTTCGATGGAGATGATGAGTGAAGGAAGGAGGCTTACGGAAGGGAATGGAATAAGGAAGAGGAGGAGATTGGGGTTTTCTTAGCTAGGGCTGCCGAAGGAGACGAGTGATGGGAAGAGGCGGCCAAGCATTGCCTTATATAAGGGATTTGGAATTCCGTGTCGGAGAGTGATTGTTTTTTTTCCCCCCCGAGTAAATTGTTTTGCGGCCCATGATTTTTGTCGGGGGACTGATCCAACCGGATCCGGATGCTCTTTTTTTCCTAAGCCCAAAACAAAATGGCCTATTGGAAAATCTCTAATGTGCAGCTTCCATCAAAATTTGATCTACCATGCATCTCTATTTAAAAAGCAAACCCCGTACAGTGTTGGAATTGGGACTTGAAAAGGACATGAGTATGGTCTGATTATAGTGGATCGATACTTGCTCAATTGAGAAAATTAAATACTAAACAAAGTTTTTTCATATATTTTTACGATGTTAAGTAGAGCACCCTACCAAAAAAAGGAAGAGCAATTACCTGATCGGATTCTGTTTTCCCAATAAAAGGAAGATCAGGAATTTGGATTTTGACCTGCCAAATTACGGTTTCATTGAAGCTGACAATTATGATTTTTCCCATTCACTTCTCCCTTCCGTTTTGGTCGATAAGTTTCAACTTTAAACCCTGATTTTTCAACGGACGGACTCCTCGCAATAATACAGTAGAGAGAGACCTGAGCTTTGGAATTTTTTTTTTAAAAAGAAAAAAAAAAACAAAACAAAACAAAAAGAGGTTTTGGGAGAGAAGTCGTCTGTTATTAACTGATTGCTTACAGTACACGTTGCTGTGGGATCTCAACTGAATTCCAATGTCGCCTAAAACCTCCAAAACTAGGAAGTTCAGCTAACAGTCACTAACCGTACATTGCTTTTGTTGTATATATCCCATACATACAGATTTGTCATTGCAGCAGAGGACAGTCTAATTCCTATTTCCAGCTCTGGTGTGCCAGTGACTGAAGTTACAATACCCGGCTTCCCGCAAGTCCCTCCGAGTCAAGAAGGTCATCCGATTTCCTTATGTTGGACTATTATTAGCAATGTTCGCAATTTGTTGCTTTTATTTACACTAGTTAGCAAATTTTATTGCTGCCTTGAATTCCTTTTTAAACAAGGGGTTTGTCCATCTGCAGCTAAGACTTTGGAAATCTAGAGCCTGGAGAATGTCATGGAGATGATGTTATCAATTCTTTCATATAAGATAAAGCTGATTATTTGTATCGAGCAACATAGGTAATTACAAGAATTGAACTTTGCTTCAGAAAAACTTCCACAAGGAGTGCCTTTGCAAAGGTCTCAGCTACCCGATTGAGAATGGACTCCGAGTTATATCATACACCTGGATTGTCAAAAACAAGCAATAGGCTAGAGGGTTGCTTGCTTAGATTGCAAAAGTCTCTTCTTCTACACTGACAGTGATCAAGCTAAGTACCTTTGAGATTCCTGGCCAACAGAAAGAAAAGTACTCTTTTAGATTCCAAATCCCATTTCTATTTAGATATACCATTTACTCTTTAGAAGGACGGATGGATCAAACGTTGGCCAGTCGACGAGCAGGATTCCACGACTCTCTTTCTGAACTGCTTGAACTACTTATCGACTGTCTGCTTCACAGTCCATTCTGCACATAGTCTGAGTTATTGTTGAGCTTATACATCCTTACCTTGGAGCAGCTAAATCAGAGGAGTCGAAGACAAATGTTATTTTAATGATAGCTTTTTAAACTCCTGGCTTTACAGAAAACCAGACAGTTAAAAATCAAGTGTTAATGTCATCAGACTGGTGAAACTCTTCACACTAAACAAACGGATCCAATTATTGTCTGGGGCAGTTAGTTGCTTGTGGAGCAAAGCTCCATAAGAGCCAGGCTGGAGAGATTAACTAACCTGTCAAAGCTATTGGAAGAAGCTTTGAGCAGCTGGAAATTGGATAAGTTGACTCGAGAGAGGCAGAGCCATCTAGGAACAACCTCAACTGCTCGGGGGCTCGAACTAGTGCACGTTCTGACAGAGCTCCCTGCTACAAGCCACTGAGGATCGGCTTGAGAGTATAAGACAGGCTCTTGAGTGCCTTTGGAAGATGTGATTGGGAACCAGTCGGGGACAGAGCATGGTATTTACTCTGAGCTAGGCCCCTGAGAGCTTGAGCTCTACTTGATTCTTCCAATGCTCTCATGCAGGTGCAGCTAAGAATGTCTCAGGGCCCTGTGGACGCACCGGATTGGGAACCTTGAAGAGTTCAGTGTGGGAAGATAAAAGTAGTAGTTTCACATTGAGCTTCTTGGCCATTACATCACTGTTATATAGGCTCGAGGAGAAGAAGAGACGAATGTTTTACATGCGTGGGGTCTCCAGGTATCCATCCACGTGAGTTTTAATTTGTACTTGCAACTTACACTTCAAATTGGCACGGAATAGAAGCAAAGCACCACGTTTGCTAACTCTAAAACTGATGTTGATATGTATTCTAACCCATTTGTTATTGCTCATCATGTATCTCTTCCTTTCTACGGCCACAATTACTCTGGTGGTCTTAAATAAACGCTACATCCCTGTCTGAAAGTGACCCGCGAACTCCTCCAAGTCCCAACCTTGCCGGTCGGGAAAGAAAGTTAATAGGTGAGTGCCAGTGGTAAGCTCGTTACTAACTACCACTAAAAGCGTGAGCAGAGTGACTGTGCTTTAAAACTTGACTATTCGTATATGAAGAAATGAAGGGATGGTTTAAATTTCCTTCCAAAATTTGGCTGTTCTTTGATCCAAAATTCGTAAAGTAAGAAGGGAATTAGCAACTTCTTCTTTATGGTAACTAATTCATTGGCAGGCGGATGTACTCTTTGGTGGCAAACTTCATTAAGACCGACACATTTGTCTACTATGGAAACATATTATCAACTAAGATGATTTCCTTGAGTAAAATTCCCAGTAACCACGCCCGCTCACAGTCCATGAAAATTATTTGATAACCCTATTTCGTCGTCATCATAATATAATGTGAGAAAAATATCGACAAACTATAATAAATAGATAAATATATGTTGATTACTCCAGTGAATCAAAACACTTTCTTCACTTCATGATGATTTATCCCAAACGCCACAAACCATAAACAAATAATTCCGTGCCATTCGTACGAAACAGATCGACCAGCATATTAGCTGGCTGGGAATGATACATCATCAACATGCAAATGAACAAAGATAAATGAGTTTAATTAAGTGGCGATAACATCACCAAATTAGAATATTCCAGTTCGATTCTCATTAATAAAATATCTAATATCCCTTTATTTCACACTTCCCACTTCATAATTAGGGGAAAAAGGGCAAAATATGCTGCCCATTTTTGTTTATAGAAAACAAACAAAATAAAATATTTTCAGAATTCTACTGCTCCGTTTTCCCTTAATTTCCTAACGCGGACTCAACTGCGACACCGTCAATGAAATACACAACTGGCAGAAGTTTCTGTTTTTCTATTCTCCTACTTGGACCATTTCATACTCGTTTTGTCTCCTCTTCTCGTTAATATATATGCGCGCGCGCGCACACACATAAATCCTTCCTTCCAGGTTCCAAGGCCTTCATTCATCCAAAGCATTGATAAATCAATCCTCCCATTCTCTCCTTCTGATCAATCTATCTTTCTCGATGGGCAATTACGTTTCCTGCACTCTGTCGGTCCCAGGCAGCGGACGGCGGTCAAGCTCTGCCAAGGTGATCTTTCCTGGTGGCGAAATCCGTCAATTCTCCACGCCCACCAAGGCGGCTGAGATCATGCTGGAGACCCCGAACTTCTTCCTCATAAACTCCCAGTCGCTTCACATCGGTCAGAGATTCTCTGCCCTGAACGCCGATGAGGACCTCGAGGCAGCGAATGTCTACGTCATGTTCCCGATGAAGAGGCTCAACTCCCTGGTCACAGCGGCCGACATGGGCACTCTCTTCCTGGCCGCCAAGTCAGCATCGAGGAGGATATCGGGTAGCAGGTTGAGGATCTTGCCAGAGTCGGCACAGGCTGGGACGCCAGTAAGGGTTGTCAACGACTCTAGAGAGAGCTCTCCCGCTTCATCGCCGAAGCTGAGCTTGGAAGAGATTGAAGGGTGCTGCTTGGATTCTGAGATCAGGCACAGATTGTCCACGTCAAGGTCGAAGAAGCCATTGCTGGAGACCATAGTGGAGGAGCCGGACGGTCCAAGAAAGATAAGACATTATATTACTAGGAATTCTTTCATACTGTAGCAAAAGTTGTTAGAATACTTGGGCAAAGTTTGCGTTTTTTTTTAAAAAAATTAAACTCTGCGTAAGATAATGATGAATATAAAAATAGAGGTGGAATTTTTGTTTGTTTGTTTGCCTTAAAATCAAAATGCATGTATATATATGTAATTTAAGCGCGTCGATTTGAGTTTGGATATCAAAGTCAAAGCTGTCAGCACAACTGTAAAGAACACAAAAACGGGGAAGAAGACGAATTATCATGTTAGGAAGATGTGATGCTGCCTGTCTGGGTATGGTATGCCAGCAAAGCAGTGAGATTATGTGATTCTTCTTACAAGCAAGAAGATACCTCAGGGCCCAGCCAGCCCAAATGAACATATATATGGATACATATGTTGCCAGAGCTCTTTAGAACTCAATTATTATTTGGGAGGCCGGCCGGCCCGAGCTGCAAGTACGGTTCCACGAGCCATTCCTTAGTTTGTCTGAAGTCTCAGTTTCAAATTCATTCCTTCAATTGTGTCCAAATATCGGTCAGAAATTACACCATGTGTTTCAATTGGGAACCTGAAAGATTCTGGTTTCGTACAATGAAGGCAAAACCACCAAAAGAAATTCTCCAAATAAGAGATTCTCACCTAGGGACGTTTCATCCCACCTCATTTCACTCTTCTGATCAAAGGCATTTTGTAATGGAAACTTGGGAACGTTTGATTATGTATAGTGATAAATAAATCTAACTCATAAAAATATAAATAAATGCACGATATTTAGAAAGAAAAGAAAAAGGAAAGGAAGAAAAGAAAAACTCTCTCTGCTCTTTTTATTAAAAAAAATTTAAATAATTGAATAGGAAAAAAAAGGAAAAGAAAAACTTATCCGGGAATAGAGGCAGAGCTTAGCTGCAGCTGCTGCTGGGGATTCTGTTCTACTGCGATGTCTTCAGCCTCTTCTTTTCTACTGATTCAGGGGCCTGCCTGGAGTGGATTCCGCCCAAGTCTAGTGCTTAGGTTCCGATCAACCGGATTCAGCGGCTGAAACAGAGTTCATGCGAATTACTTCTCCTGCTTCCAATTTGATGCCCTGAGCGTCGTGAATATCACTAGCGTCGCAGTACTGGATAATCTGGCTTCTTTCCTGACTCCTCTCCAGTTCGAGATCTCCTACTACGAGTGCATGACCCCTCTGAAAGACGGTATCTTTCTCTAATCTAGGTTCTTGGATGAATCCTTACTTCCGTTGCCCGAAGTCATTGAGAGCTATAATTTAATTGGATTTTCCCCAATCAATTGAACTGCTTCCTTTAGCATCAGCATACCCTTGACTATCATTTTGGAAATCATTGTGCTTGTAATTTCGATGTTGATTGAATTGGAATTGATAAGTTTCAACCTTGTAATTCAAATAACTCTCTAGGATTTTTGGTTATTTATATATTGAGGGATAAAATGGTAGGACGTCCATAAATTTTGGTTCAATTCCTATTAGTTATGTTCAAGGGATAGATTGATACAGTTGCTGAGATTCTATAATACATCTGGCGCTGATCCACATTGATGTGGAATTCGCTCCTCTTTACTCTGTTATCGTCTTGACAGAATCACGAGTATCTATCTATTCATACGAATAAACGGATATACTAGACAGAGATGCGATTACAGCATTAGATACATAGGGGGATTCCTCATAAACCAGACATCTTAAGCTGTAACTATTGTAAGTGAGAATGCCCTCAACCAAAAGAGATGCATACAACTGAAATTCACATATGAAAATAATCACTTCAAATCCAAAAATCCGTTGATTACAAACAGCAGAGTTAAGAGTTATCAAGCACGTAATTGAATACTGGATATCACTATTGCACCTGTAGAGTCAAAAGCAGCTTCATTTACTAAACTATCTTCACTTTCATATTCTGAAAATTAAATCGATAAATAAGTAAAAAGTAAGAAGTTTTGAACGATATCACTATCTGATAGTGTCAGAAAGGCCATTCCCCTCATAGACGACCAACTTGTCATTGAAATGCACTGAGGATGAGATATTAGATGATGCAATCAATAGGCAATTAGGAATCGTCCCAAAAAGTAGTTTGAAATCCTCGTTATTGATAGGTAACAGAAGATCACAAGTTCATAAAGATCCGAATCAGAAGAGGTGGAAGAATGATTAGGAACCTCCCGAACTTGTTCAACTAGATCATCTTCCGAATCCTCCGTCGCTCCAGCGTCCACTTCGGAGTTCGAGAATGAAGAAGATGATCTAGAGGGATCATCTCGGTCGCCATGTTCAACCTCATAAAATTGCCTCTTTATCGTAATTTTTAAGTTGGAGATGGAGGCCCGGAGATGGCGACTAGTCGCGTTTGAAACAACTAAGGTCAAAACAGAGTAGTGTAGGATGGATGATCAGTAGCTATCATTGCATTGGTCGACTGCTGAGACTCGAATTGAAGGCGAAGGTTTGGTGAGAATAGGATGGGAGAAGAGGGGTCGGAGGGGTTCTGGGTTTCTGAGTGATAAGACGTAAAGCAGGAGTTCAGCCCATATTTGAGGGTTCTAGGCCCGCGCATTACGGCATTTGAAGATCGGGCTGTGAAGATTTGAAAGTGTTTTTTTTGTAGAGTTAATGGGTAAAAATGGCACAACTCCACTCATATCTTACTCAAATAGCACCAAATTATAACCATTTTAAAAAATAGTACCAAGTTATGTTTATTGTCCATTTTACCCTTCATGCCCATTTTTTTTCAAAACCAAATTTCCTCCCGCCCATCCATTTTCCCCTCCCTTTCGGCCTTCTCTCTCCTGTACGGGAGGGGCTACGAGTCGAAGACGGAGGAGGAGCAACAGGTCGACGATGGGAGAGGTGACGTGAACGGCGGGAGGTGATGGGAGGGACGATCTGAACGGCGGGAGAGGACAGGAGGGGCGATCAAAAGTCAGCTGGAGCAACAACGACACCAACATGAGTTGTTGTGGCAGGGGGGCGGGGGGTGAGGGAGAATGGGAGGATGGGAGAATTCCTAGACAAAGGAGATAAATGAGAGGGGTAGTTATGTCATTATAAAAAAATTTAATAAATATTCTTAAATAGTGGTGCTAATTTTAAAAATTGTTACAAATTGGTGTTATTTTTAAAAATGCATCTCTGACTAGTGATATATAAATTTTCACCTTTTTTTTGTATTAGATAATTTTATTAATTTGTTGATATGCTCTGTATCTCTTACTTTGCTGGAAAGAAAAATCAAGACTTTCTTTTTCATGGATGGACAAGGAAAGCTATTCAAACCAAATGATTGTTAATTAGGTCAAATTAGGATTGTATTATTTCACACGAGAGTAGGGAGAAATTATTATATGATCTTATTTTATTACGTGAAGTGAAAAATTATTTAAATATGATAAATAAATAAATTAGTATTAATTTTATAATACTTAGTATTAATAAAAATAATTAATTTTTTTTTTTTTGAGATAGGTTTATTTAAGATTTTTTCTGGAGCAAGAGATAACGCGTCCGGGATACCCTCCGGGACACGTGCCGCCAGACAGAAGATAAACGTGCACGAAATTGCTAATTCTGTGGTGCGGCCTGGCCTGGCCCCGTGCCGGCCGGTGAGCAAACCAAATTTTGCCACTTGCACATCAAGCGTCATTTTGCAATAATTTTATTTTTTTGCCCTTTTCCAGTGCTGCCCATTCCTGCAGCAGAACATCATGCAACTAGGGCGGGGGCATTAACGTCAAATGCACCACTTTGCACACGCAACCTTCCCCGAGCCGATCAGAAGTTCCCCCGGGACTCCCCCAATCAATTGGAGGCTGATTATATAAGAACACGTGTCCCCCGGTCTGAGGTCGCAAGGTAACATTTTGGTTTTCGTTTCAGGCAGGAGCGGTGCCTCCCCTCTCTCTTTCCGCATCACTTTCTCCTCATTCCGATCTTTGAAGCTCTCTCTGGTCTCTGCTAATGGCCTCTTCCGACTCCAAACCTGGTTCCACCAACGGAGCTCCGGTTCTGATCGATGGCAACGTCCTCGCTGCCAAGGCTCTCGCTCGGTTCGGCGTGGATCGGATGTTCGGCGTCGTCGGAATCCCCGTCACGTCCCTCGCGACCCGGGCCGTCTCTCTCGGGATCCGCTTCATCGCCTTCCACAACGAGCAGTCCGCGGGGTACGCCGCCTCCGCCTACGGATATCTCACGGGCCGCCCCGGTGTCCTTCTCACGGTCTCTGGACCTGGCTGCGTCCACGGCCTCGCCGGCCTCTCCAACGCCATGGCCAACGCGTGGCCGATGGTGATGATCTCCGGCTCCTGCGACCAGAAGGACTTCGGCCGCGGTGACTTTCAGGAGCTCGATCAGGTCGAGGCAGTTAAGCCCTTCTCGAAATTCTCCGCCAAGGCGACCACTATAAGTGAAATCCCCAGATGTGTTGCTCAGGTCCTCGATCATGCCATCTCAGGTCGACCTGGCGGGTGCTACCTGGACCTCCCAACCGATGTGCTACACCAGACTGTGACCGAATCAGAAGCTGAAAGCCTCCTAGCGGAGGCTGAGGCGTGTAGATTGAAGGAAGAGATAACCGACGAGTCAAAATCACAAATTGAGGAGGCGGTTACTCTTCTTAGACAAGCGGAGCGGCCGCTGATTGTGTTTGGGAAAGGTGCAGCTTACGCTCGGGCTGAGGAAGAGCTGAGGAAGCTCGTGGAAGGCACTGGAGTACCGTTCCTTCCGACTCCTATGGGCAAGGGTTTGTTGCCTGATACGCATCCACTGGCAGCAACTGCTTCCCGGTCCCTGGCAATCGGTAAGTGTGATGTGGCTCTTGTCGTAGGTGCCCGCCTCAACTGGCTGCTTCACTTTGGGGAGCCACCAAAGTGGTCTCCCGAAGTTAAATTCATCTTGGTGGATGTCTCCAAAGAGGAGATTGAGTTGAGGAAACCCTTTCTGGGCTTAGTAGGCGATGCTAAACGAGTGCTGGCAGCTATTAATAAGGAGATTAAGGACGATCCCTTTTGTTTGGGGAGGACGCATCCTTGGGTTGAGGCAATCTCCCAAAAGGCAAAAGATAATGTTTCCAGAATGGAGGCTCAGTTGGCCAAGGAAGTTGTGCCCTTTAATTTTTGACACCTATGAGGATCATAAGGGATGCAATTCTAGGACTTGGGAATCCTGCCCCAGTATTAGTTTCGGAAGGGGCAAACACCATGGACGTTGGAAGAGCAGTTTTAGTTCAGACTGAACCAAGGACCAGGTTGGATGCGGGTACTTGGGGGACCATGGGCGTTGGATTAGGCTATTGCATTGCTGCTGCTGTGGCCTGCCCTGACAGGCTTGTGGTTGCTGTGGAAGGGGATTCAGGATTTGGATTCAGCGCCATGGAAGTTGAGGTATAATTTGTCCCTTCATGAAGCATTTGACATGGTCCATGCTGTTTATTGTTTGTGCCTTTGGCTTCTCATTGGTTCTGATTTGATTATGCTTGTGTAGTCCTCCTTTTAGAAGAATCTAGGCCTATCTCAAAATTTACCTTTGAAGTGCTGAAAAGCATTTAAGCACCATCATATTCTACGCGCTTGGGTTTTATCATTTTCTTCATGGAAAATCTTATCTTGTGCATGTACCGTCCTTTATTTGCAGACACTAGTTCGGTATCAATTGCCAGTCGTGGTGATCGTCTTCAACAATGGCGGTGTGTATGGTGGCGACAGGAGGAGCCCGGAGGAAATTACGGGCCCCTACAAAGATGATCCGGCACCTACTTCTTTTGTGCCTACTGCTGGTTACCATACTATGATTGAAGCATTTGGTGGCAAAGGTTATCTTGTTGGGACTCCTCAAGAACTAAAGGATGCTCTTTCAGAATCCTTTTCTGCACGAAAACCAGCGGTGATAAATGTTGTCATCGATCCTTTTGCTGGTGCAGAAAGTGGGAGGCTACAGCACAAGAACTGATGTATGTACTTTAATTCACGTCAACCTGGATTCCACTCTTGTCTTGGTGTTGGTTGTTACCTGTCTGCTGTTTTCTTATATAATGTATGGCAGAGTGGCTTTTATAAATTAAGCTGTTTTGCAACATTCCCAAAATGTTGAATAATCTCGTCAGTGATAAGTCTAGGAGGTGTGTAAAATGCTATGAGATCAAAATATGGAGAATATGATAAAACCATGAATCTTTCCCTTATATATGCCCTTTGTAAATTCTATTTGTTTGAATGGTGAGTGAAGATCGTTACTGATTCTCGTTCCTTCTAATTTAAGCATGTTGGCAGTTTTACTTCCAAGTGATGTTTTCTCTTCCCTCTTTTCTGTGAGCATGTTAATTTCCATTGAGAAAGATCAACATGTTATCCCATAACATCCCAAGCGTAACCCCTAGTTTGCATGAGTGGGTGCCTAGCCTTACAACTTTGTGGCTGCTGCCCTTGTTTCAAGCCATGCTATCCCTCAAGCAATAGCATTGTTTCTGTAAGGGGGTTGGCTGGAGCAGAAATAAAGATATGAAGAGATGGGCTTCAATCCCTGTGGGGGTAGAAATGTTAAGAGAATGTGCTAACTTATGATGGATGGACCAAAAAATGCATGTGTTTGCAGATCGGTTTATTGATAGTTGCATATGTTAGGTACATGTGCTTAATATGTCTTAAGGAATTGTTAATGATGGATAGGAATAGGGGAGGCCTCTGTAGGGTGATGACAGAAGAAGAGAGAGCACAAATGAGTGAGATGCTACAGGCTTCATCTGCATTTCATCATCTATGCTCTCTATCTTCTGTCAACAGCATCGCCACTGCCTCCTCATCCATGAAATGAAAATGAATAAAAAATACACACAAGGGATTGAGAAATAGTAGAAGCTCTAGAGAACTGGCAGAGGAAATTCACCAGGCCCCCATCGAAGTTCTGCATCTCTTGCTTCGCTACTGTGTTCCAGGGTTGGTGCACCCGCATACGAGATTGGTTTTGACGCCTTGAAGAGGTCTCTGATGTCCAATTTTATAGGTTCAAACTGCTGCTAGGTGGTGTGGTGCCATAACGATGACAGCATTCAATTTGCCCCTCTTGAAACTCATCTTAACCTACTTTTATCTTCAGACAGTATCGGTATCGCACAAAAGCCTGCCCCTAGAACAATAGGAAACAATCTTCATGTTCTTGAACTTTACCATAGGTCAAATGCATAATAGACTGCTATTGTTGAATGAATGCGGGGAGTTGATGTGGTCCAATATTACGGCCTTATTCTATACTTCATTGTGCAAACCCTTTTATCAGATCAGATGGAATGGAACCTCCTGCTTCCACAGTCATTGGGGGCAATGGGCATCTGTTCTTCCACTTGTCAACACCCCACCCCAGCCTCCTTATCCCTGTTCCGAGTGTCGGGAGGGATTCTTCTTCTCTCCCAGTCTCTGGACTGCACAATCAATCGCATCGAATTCGCAATCACGTAGATCGATCAAACCTACCTGATTTGACTTATCCGCTTTATTCATTTCTTGAACATCTACATCTCAAGAAACCCTCGGGGGTTTCTATGAGTAGTAAACGTTTAATTTAATCCATGTGTTACTTTCTGATGCACAAAACGTGCACACATCCTTCTCCGGACAAAATCTGAACTGTCATCCTTGCCTGGATTGATCGACTTCCAACTCATGACTCAATCCTCCTCAACAGTCCACGAGTGTCAGCCCATGTGCTACAAATAGAATCAACATAGCCCAATATACACACTAGTCATGCAGCCCATTCGACTGCCTGGTGCAATTATCTGATACATATTTAACATACTCTCCAGTTATAACTCACTTTTGATCAGAAATGGTGGAAGAATAAAATAAAATGTATTTAATATAGAGATAAATTGTGCATTTCTTGTATTTATCTTGAAAATATTAAGGAGGTTATGAATTCTTCAAATTTTTTAGGGAGTTTCTCATTCCATCAATTTGAATGACAAAATTCGCCTAAAAATGTAACTGACAGTTAGAAG
>CM075302.1:2191232-2398923 GCA_037672795.1 Lagerstroemia speciosa | reverse complement strand
AAAACCCTAAAAAACCTTAAAAACCCTAAACAACCTGTAAAAATACGTTTAAAATCCGTGAAGATACCTTTGCAGGTGCTATTAAGCATTGCATAGATGTTGGTGACATGATTTTCAAGTAGGCTATGCTCATATGCGTAACGGTGCATGTGTGTTTGTATTGGTTGATGTCACTACAAAGACTGATGAGTGTCTCAACTACTCTTGTTGCGAGATCGCGATAGCCAATGGATATTTGTGGTGGTGCTTGAGCAAGGAGTGTGGTATTACTCCAACATTGCTTGAGCAAGCTGGCTGCTTAAGCTCTCAATATTTGATAAGCACTTGGTGTGATGTTTCTGTTTTTGCTCGATAAATAGCCAAGTAAGCTGCTAGTTACTCAATAAAGCTAGAGTTCTGATTGAGCAGGCTAAGCTATGACCCAAGATTGTGCTATGTTTTCCTGGAAGCACCTAATCAATGCTCATATGACAAGGCTCATATGACAAGTGCAGATCTAAAGATGAAATGATCGGCATTTTACTGATTCTAATAGCTAGACTCGATATGTTCTTATCCTCACCATGATTGAAGGAGGCAATCATGAGATCCGTAATTGAGAGAGGAAATCATAGGATAATGCCTAGAGCCTATTATGGAAGGCAAAGTGCCTGAACTAACATGATGGCTAGGTGCGTGCTTCTCACCATCGCAAGCGAATTCTATGGATAAAGAATCAGTGCAACAGATGACATTAATTTGTTTCCTCTTGTGAGATTGCTGCCTTGTATAGCCCTATATTATAAATAGGCGTGCTTAGGCTTGGGTCATAAAGATATACTCGAAAGGAATACAAGAATGTATCATGTGAGTAGTGGCAAAGTGAGGGACTTTGCAAGCGTCATTGAGAGCCCCATGAGTCGAGTGAGGAGTGCAAGTGTGTTGAATCGTGAGGCATATGCTCAAAAAAGTTCTACAATTCTGGATGAAAGGTTTTCTTGCACTTGTGATTAAGATACAAACAAGTTTAAAGTTTTCCGTTATATGTGCGTACCCCATACTAGCATTATCTACTTCATTCTTTGACCGATTTGTGATGACATAACGCAGCTGCATGCGAGTTTCTCCCTGAGAGCGAAGCTCTCAAACCCTTGCAGGGGTTGTTGTATTTGACTTGTGATCGAGTAGTCACTACGGCCCAACAAAAATTGGTATCAGATCCTTGTGGTACATCATCGGTGCCTACAGCTGGATCCTTGTTGAAACCCTAAAAATATTAAAAACCCTAAAACATGTATAAAAAAAAAAAAAACCAGAAAACCTTAAAGGAATCCTAAACCCTAAAAAACTAATGTAAACCCTGAAAACACTGAAAAAAATCCTAAAAACTCTAAAAAAATAAAATTCTATAAAATCATTAAAAAACCCTAAAAATCCTAAGACACCCTCAAAACGCTAAAAATCTAAAAAATTTCTTAAGCCCTAAAAACATAAGAAATCCTAACGAAACCTTCACATACAAAAATGCTTTCCAAAGTCGGCTCAACTGTGCATGTCCAGATAGTGAGTCAATGGTTGTAACTATCTCTTACTGCTTTCAATCTGGCCACATAAAGAAATTTGTGAATGCAACCATATTAAACGTTCCAATGCATCCCACATGTGTGACTATAGGACCATCTCATGTTGTACTAACCATCTACAAGTGTATTGCTAAATCACTAGCTAATAGACTTAAAATATCTCAGATAGTGTTTTGCCTACTCATGAATTAGTTCACAAGTACCACACCGTTGGGATCTCTCCAAGAAGTGATACTAAAATAGACCTATTCAAGGCTTTTGATTCCTTGGATTGAAGATCTATTCTTAATTTACTTCAAGCTGCTAGGCTTCTTAATATATTCATCATATGGATAACAGGGGTGTATTTGTTCACCGTGGTTATTTGTGCTTATCAATGGTTCTTTGGTTGAATTTTTCGAAAGAAGAAAAAAGGGCATAAGACAAAGTAACCCGTTATCACCTTATATTTTTGTTTTGGTTATGAAAATTTTATCTCAACTTCTCAATAAATAGACCCATGAAAAAAGGCTTGGTTTTCACCCAAGATGTAAATTTCTTCATTTAACCCCACTTATACTTTATGGATGATCTCTTCATCTTCATAATTGTGTTGAATAATCCTATCGAGTTGTCTATGCTATTTTTGACAAGTTCTACTCTCTTTCTAGCCTCAAACTCAACTCAGATAAATATGAGTTCTTTTGTATAGGAATTTCTTTGTTGATATTTCTAGATTCCAAATAGGGGTTTTACCTATAAGATATCTCAGTATCCCTATGATCTCTACTGAATTGAGATATCGAACCTATCAAATAAAATCACAGCCAAAGTTAGAAGCTAGACTTCCAGCTCCATTTCTTATGTTGGAAGGGTGCAGTTGATTTTCAGTGTTATTCATGTATAACACAATTATGGAGTTGCCATTTTATCCTACCTTCTAAGGACAAAGAAGATACAACAAATTTGTGAATCATGGAAAGGAAAGGCACCAATAAAGGAGTAAAAGTGAAGCGAGCAAATATATGCCTCCCAAGAATTGAAGGAGACCTTGGACTAAAGGACCTTAGTACCCGAAACTTAGCTTGCATTTTAAAGAACTTATTGCAAATCTTAGCTAATGCAGGCTCTCTTTAGACAACATGGACTCTCAAGCATCTCCTTAAAGTTAAATGCAATTGGACAATAAAACCACCTTACGACTACTCATGGAGCTAATAATATTCACCGCCCTCGTCCCCGGGGGACAACCCAATGGTGGGCAAGGTCTTCCTTGCCTCCTAGGTTCTAGGTTCGAATCCTCGGGGACACGAGCCCGTCAAGATTATCCTAACTTACCTGGTACACGTGATTTGCGGGCTATTGCGTGTACCCCGAGGAGGAGGTGTCGCAACCACCGCTAGTCGGGCCCGGAAGGCGCTCGGATACCTCGGTTATCAAAAAAAAAAATTCACCGCCCTCTCTCCTATTTCCCTCTCTCTCTTCATCCTCCCTAAGTCTCTTTGAACAGCAGTACTTTCCGGCCGGCGCATCGGCTCCCTTTTCCTCGAGTCTAGGCGTGTGACTACCGCCGCCGGCTTGACTATGACCATATACACCTCCATCGTCAATGTTGGTGGTTTTTGTCTGGGCGACTTATTCGCCCTCTTCTTAGTTCTCCGATGGTGCGTTTCCTCCCCCTTCTTCTACGAAAACTTCTCAAGTGCGCTGATCCTTGGCTCAACACCACAGAAGCTTCCAGTGAGTTTCAGATCTGCCATTGCCACTGCCGCCTCCACCTCCACCCTAGATCTGCCGCCTCCACCTCAGCCCCATCCCAGATCTGCCACCTCCGCCCTCGCTACTTCCGCCCACCAGCCCCCCTGTCTCCGTCACCCTCTGCCCGGTCCAGATATCCCTCCACCCCCACCCCCATTGGATCTGTTGCCTCTGCCTTCGCCCCCCACCGGATCTACTGCCGTCACCCTCACCCCTCACAAATCTGCTGCCTCCACCCTCACCACTTTCGAATATGCCGCCACTACCTAGATCCGCCAACACCTAGATCTAAACCGCCTTTGGGGTTTATGTTGTGTAAAGGAGCCAAGTGCCACCGAGCGCCCCAGTACGGCTCAAGATGCCCTTGAGCCGTACTCAATTCCTCTATTATTCTCTAGCTCAAATCCTCAACATTCCCTAAGCTCCCCTCCAACTCCTCTACAGGCTCATCTACTTCCAAAATAAAAAACTGCTTTCTAGGACACTTGCCCAGGACTGTAGTTCTCATCACACCAGAAGCGCTGTCCCTTAGCAAGTTTTTTCTTCAATCTCCTTACTACTAAGGTTCTCATGGATCCCTTGGCCAACTGCTTGTTAGGACCCAGAGGTTGCACATTAACTGGTAGTAGTGGTAACCCTCCCTGTCCCTTACTGGTCCCCTTATCTGCGATTAAATCTGTATTCAACCCTTTGGGAACCGAAGGTGTAGGCATTTTAGCCGGTTGGTGAGAGGGTTTAGTGGAAGCACTTACAGTCAAAGCTCTGCTACCAGTGCCTTCCTTTTGGCTTGCTGCGTTATCTGCCTCTTGTAATCTTGAGTCCTGCCCACCCACGAATAGGCCAATGGCATGTTCTTCAGAAATCTTAACTCCAAAGGAAGGCATCAAACTGATCGAGATAAGACTGTAAAGCACCTGTCTACGCAAGCTTCTCAAGTTCAGCGAAGTGGTTTTCATAGGCTCAGTTATTGAATTGCGAACCAATGGCTAGTGCGTATTCCTTCCAAGTCAAGTGTCCATCTGTCCATCTTCAACTGTCCACCAATTTAACCTTGGAAGCCTATGGAGTGGAGTCGAACTCCAAGAAGTGTTCACTGCGATATATCCATTCTGTGAACCCCTCCCCATTGAAACTTGGAAACTTGATTTTACCAGGCACGCCATACCCGGCCTTCATGGCAAGGTCCCATCCTAATACATGCAAATTTTGTTGAGGGACAATTGTAAGAAATGAAAATAGGGGGATGTCCTTGCAAAGACTGAATGTTGGGGCTGTTAAAGAATCAGTTGGCTTGAAGTAATTAAACGACTCTGTTTCAAGTTAGTTGAATAGACCAAGAGGGGAGAATCAGTTGGCTTGAAGTCACAAGCCCCTTCGATGTAAGAGCTCTCACTAAATAGCTTGTCGCAATATTGCGGCAATTTGTCACTTTACTTCAATAGCGGCATGACAACTGTATGTCTGACCAGGATAGCCGCAGGCAGACATACACCAATGAAACAATCCTTTGCCTGGATGAAGGACGAAAATGTATGCCGATATTTAAATGACTCCACAGAGCTTTTATAAATCAATCATCTCAGCATATATTATGTTTACTAACATGGATCTCCTTATCTATATAGTAGAGCAGCGTGAAAATATTAGTGTAAATGATGATAAGATATCTTACATTTGCTGGCAGTTGGACTGAAAAATCAAACTACGTCATTGCAACCTCCAACTCAATTGAACCCTTAAGATTGGAGAAAACCGATTCTTCTTGTACAGTAGGAAATGCAATCAAGGAGGGTTTTCTTGTAACTATGCCTCCATTCAACAGCGAGTTGCCACTTGCACATGGAGCTCCTAATCTTGCAGGACAAATACTGAGCACTCTCCAAACTGAATCGTACGCCATTGCTCTCAAGAAAAGCACATGAATCACCTCCAAGTTCAGATAGCAATCTGTGGAGTTCCATGGGAGTATTGACATCATGAATTTTCTCGATCCCACTGAGGATGTGGCTGTCTTCTTCGATGGAAGTGGGCAGGCTCCTTAAAATAGCCTTGGACTTCTCTACAATCAAACCCATAACAATTATCTCATTTTTGGCGGAGAGTTGAGCTCCTGTGTAGGCAAGGTGTCCAATTGACCTCCGCTTGTTCGGAGGAGTAGCCCATAATCGCAATGTGCAGAGTAGAGCAAATGAAGGCTTGCCATTTTGATGAATGTACATTAACTCTTTAGAGAACGAACTAGAGCAATATATGCTAGTTTCCAAGGGAATATATACTTTATCATTGGGATTTTCACTAAGAAGAAATCCATAATATTCAAGAAGCTCCAAATTTGTGTAATTTCCATAGCTTAAAAGAACCTGCAACCAAGGATTACGTTTTAATCCAATATTTCCCACATTCTTCAGCACAGAGAACTAGAAAAAATATAGGCACACACATGTAGAGAGAGGCGCTTACTCCAAGAACCAAATATAATTATTTAGCTGAAATGATATGAGATAAGAATTCTTATCCAAAACAAAGCGTGAGCGAAAAGTGGATCTGTGACAGCAAGTGATGATCAGGAAAATGAATCCAACATCAATGTCAAAGCAACTTTGTGCTGTTTAGGTAGGTTAGCTACATTTATTTCATTTCCATTATATTTCATCAATAGTCCAGTTCTCAAGAGCTACTTTATCTCCATTTATCAAAGTTAAAAGCAGAGGAGCTTCCATATACAAACTGAAGTATGAATATGTGACTTTCCTAAAACACATGCTACAAATTTACTGTGCACAATATGTACATCCTAAGTCAACTTATTTCTTCATTCCCCTTCTCTAGAACCTTGAACTATCCATAATTTCACTTCACAGTGCATGCCAAGTATGTGCTCTGTTTTTTTTTTCCCCGATGAATGTATATGCTCAGTTTTAGGAACATAAATTCTGTAAGTTTGGCAAAGCTGAAAAGCCATGAAGAGTACAACACTTTAACTATTATAGAAATGGTTACATGATGCATATTAATGAAAGTTTTTTATTGAATGCTCAAAAAAAAAAAGAAACATTTACATGATGTTAGATTGTCAGTAATGAGTGAATTAACAAGAAAGAACATATCCTATATCAAAAACCAGCAGATTGGTGGCAACATCAAGTTATTTGTATGAAGGCACCAAAGCCAAAATTCAGCTTCTTTCAAAAGTTAATGAAACATCTGTCAGGAAGCTGCAGGATCACAAGTAAGAAACTAGACATGCTGTCACAGAAATTTAGTTACCTGTTCACCTTTTTCATAGGCTTTCCTAGCATAGAAACAGTAAGCTTCAAGATTTTCCTCATAACCACCATCAGTTAATCTCTGGAAAGAAGTATCTGATTGCTCAGATACTGGCTCTTCTGTAGCCTTTGAGATGCATAAAGAGCTTGATTGCATGGACCTTCCAAGCACTGTATGCTCTCCATCTTGGAATTCCACTCCAGGAGCAATGTAGTTAAATAAGTCACCCACGGGACACAAACACCCAGCTTCATCCCATGGAACATGTAAAGTCCTAGAGGATATCTAAAACAGTGTGGAATTAAGGGATTGAGATGAATGGTAAAAGGAAAGATGAAATCAAGAATCAAGGACTTAAAACGCGACCACGAAGGCACAAGGTTGCAGGTAAAAGAAGAGTCAAATTTGATGCAAATGGATCAGAAAAGAGGCATGGATTATAGTTATGATAGAAGAATGAGCAAGCCAATGCAGAAGGACATTAGTCTCAAATACGAATGCTAGGTTAACGAGCAAAGCATAGATATTTACAATAAGCTGCAGAGCAGCTTACAGAAAGTGAAAGAGAAGCTGAGTGATCATTGCTAAAAGAAAAAGAGAAAGCAATCTTACAGTTGCAGACGCCCAAAGCCAAGCACCTAAAGTCAAGAGGCCTGATTTGAACTTAAGTTCTCGCATGAGCAGTTGAGCTTGTCGCCACTCAGACTCAACCTGACACTTGACCTTTTCAGCTGCCCACATTGCATAATCCACCTATGATTCATTTAGAGATTTTTTTATTGCCAGTTGCAATTCCTTTGCACAAAAGAATAAACAAGAATGATCTAGAAAATAACCTGTAAAGCCTGCATTTCAAACTGGCTGAAAGTAGCAAATGTGTGATAGTAGCGAGGCAAGTTATTCAAGTAAGGGTGCCACTGCGAATCCTGTCCTTTGCCCATTTCATAAAGCAGGCAGGTGCACAGCAGCTAGCATTTAAGGTCCAAATTGAGAATCATTAGTTGGGTAGTTTAAGTAAAAGCATTATAAAAAATGAATGTTAACTGGCTATGTTGGTTTAAAAGTTAAAGTACTAAAATAGTTAGAAATCAGCTATGGGTCAAAGTAAATGGGATGCACGGAGGAAGAGATGAGGAAAGATCTATAAATGTATTTGTGTGAAAACCAAATAATTATTAAGCAAACGGATATTAAATCAATGAAATTTAAAAAAATAAGGGGGGGGGACTCCTAAAAGCTCTAAAAGTGCTCTTCATGCTCTAAAAGCTCAAAAAATAACTTTTCATCCCTCTCTTCCTCCTTCTCACTCGATAATAAAAAATTAACAAACTTCTAAGCACTTAACCGTAAAATTTTATAAACAAGTCCTAATTACCTGAGAAGAGGAGAGATAAGGATGCTTATGGACTGCAACAGAGAAAAAGCAATCAGTCTGTACTAGATGTTCAGTAGTGAGCAAAATTGATCGAGGGACTCTGAGGATCAATTCTCCTTTCATAATATCACGAGCAGCACACAAACCCCTTCTGCAAAATACATAAAGTCAATAGCATCAGAGAGAATTTTGTGTTGTTATTAGGAAGTCAGGAAAAGGAAGTAATGACCCACCCGCCTGCTTTAGGAAAGCAAGAAATAGAAAGAGTGCCCCTTATACACAGATTATGCAGCTTTCCGGTTAGTGAAGCCATCAGAGAAGAAGAAGAGTCAGATATCCCTAGGGCTGCACCCCACCTTAACATATGCTGCAAACTTTCCTCCATTTTTCTTTCTTCTTTTGTATCTTCAGTCCCCTTTTCTAGCCCCTGCTTCCCTGGTTTTTTTCTATCCAATTCCATTTCAACTATGTCATCATGTACCAATAATCTATCTATGCTTTGCTGCAGAAAGAATCATGTAGAGTAAACTGTCAATTTTAACTCAAAGAAGCACCAACAAAATAAACTTCACAAATGGAATCAGCAATAATCATTATATAAGCTCCACTAAATAATTCACAAAAGTCTCAACAGAGGAAGCACCCAGAAATAGTCACAAGAAAATGTTTCCCGTCTTGAGAGTTGTTAAACTCAGTAAGAGAAAGTTGATATGCGCTGCATCGCAATGTAACGTCATTCACCACCATCCAAGCAACTATAGAACTATCTGTCATAACTCGCTCTTTGGTCTGGTCAAAACTGAAATTGATTTACATAACTGCTCATCCCATCAGTGTGATGCAACTCATTCACCACCAGAAAATGAGCTTCATACGATGATCTTACCGATGCTACTTCTGATCTGTTACGGCTTCCCCAGAGCAAGCAGCAAATTCGAACTACAACACGAGAGTAGTCTGAATTGCATATATGACGGAGACTTGAAAAGGGCAAAACAAATCTCTCACATACCAATTATGACATCTCCAACGCCAGCAACAACGAAGTGCGGCCAGCACCTTGCTTCTGAATCCTAGAACACTTGCAGAAAGTGTTGTAAAACCCACGCATCAGGGTAGGGGCCGGGGGCCACAGAAAGACCCGAAATGACAATAAACCGATCCGAAAAGGTTAAAACGCCGATTTCAAAATCGGGCGGAGTCTCTCTCTTTTCTTTTTTGCACTTTTGGCCCAAGATCTTGTACCTTAATTCAGCAACCGAAGCCGAGGTTAAATTAGGGGTAGCAGGCAAGTATTATCAGAACCGGCCCAATAACCTTAAAGTGCCAGACCAAGTCGACATAACCCGACAAGAAGTGGGTTCGATAAGACATTGTTCGAGTATGGCACGACATCTTATCGGACAGGTCTAGCTCGGATAATTAGTACACTAATTTTTAGTTATTTTTTATATTTTTATTTAAGAAAAACATTTTATTTTATTAATTTAGTTATTGGCTAGCCGCGCCGAGCCTAATTTACTTAACACAAGCACCATCTATTTAGTTTACTTGGCCGGGACAGGTAAGAAGTGGCTCAATAACTCTTGATTACAGCACAGTTTCGATGTGTCAGGGCCGTGCCAAGCTATCGAACCCAAAATTGGCAAGGTTAAATCATAAAAATAAGCGAAGCAAATATAGTCTTGTATTGGAAGTTGGTTTTTATGTTGATAATGAGTACAACAACTTGTGTTTGGGCTGCTTTATTTTTTTTTATAGGTAATTCCTTCCCGTATTCTCATTTATATTCACTTAATTTTAAATCATGGCTTTTGGAATATACAAAATGTGCAAAAGCATCGCATTTAGCTTGGTCTACCATCAGTAAATGCATGCAGATAAAGGCTTACTTCTATCATATTTCGCAAGTTCCCATTAGATAAAATTGGATACTTTACAAAATTTTGAACTTTGTGAACTACACTACACTTGGCGTGTAACTGGAGAGTTTTGGAAGAGTGAGTAATTCCTAGTTTTTCATATGAGATAAATATAGCTTGTCCAGCACAATCGATAGATAATACGGGATAATACTGATTGATAGATAATACGAGATAATACTTATTGATGAATGTGTTTGAGCTTCTTATTTTATTATCTAAGATTTTGTATTTAATATTGATTGATGAAGTTCTAATTGAATACGAGATAACACGAGACCAAAATGTTTTTAAATTTAAAATTAGAATCAGGCCTCATTCTTTGTCGATTTCCTTTCATCCAGGCAGGTTTTCCAATCTTTCTGGCTTGATACTGAGACATTTCCAACATCTTAATAGCAGTCAAAATTACAGAGTTAGTATTGTCATGTATATATGTCTCTGCGTATGGCGGAAATTTTGCCTACGTATGAAGTATGGTGTAACGTTTTGCCGACAGTTCGTTATACAAACACAAATGGAAACCTAAGAACGGAAAGGCGGTGGCTTACTGTTTGGAAAACTAAACGATAGAGAGGACGCGTTGTCACTGTTGTTCCTGAAAACCACGCGTCCAGTCATCTATGACATCTTCCCTCCTTCCACAAATCACAGCTCGCCTTCTCCACCACCAAAAACTGACTGATCTATTATCCGCTAGTTTCCTCACGCTGCTCGCGATATTCTCAGGTGATGACGACAGCGGTTTCCGCTGATGACCATGACCCCTGGCGACCTTGCTGCTGTGATAATCGGACGTGTTACTGCTGGAGTCTATATAGTGATCTAGATGGCCAGTGATCTTCTGGACTTCGTATGAATCGAGTAGAGAATTATCCGTATGGGCTGGACTGATCGGTGTCAATTTGTGTGGCTCTGAGATTGACCCCTCACAAACAACAGCATGTTCACGTTCTTCCTTGGCCAGTGCTTCCATCCGGTAACGTGATGGCCTGTACACCCTGCGAATCCTCGTGATGTCACTCTCTCTCGTCGGTTTCTTTTCAGACCCTGAGCCTTGTTGATACCAGGCCCATGCAGCTGCTCTGATCAGAGATAGCTCATCGGTGTTCCTTCTGGCTTTCCTTCTCCCTGTAAATATGGACTGGAAAGGAAAAAGAGGATGAGGAGGAGAAGGAACAGGACTAGAAGAACGCATGGGCAGATGAGGAAAAAAACTATGGAGGGGTTTTCGGTGCAAAGGAGACGTGGGTGGAATCGGAAATACGTGGAGATATATGTACTGAAGAAGAGTTGCAAATTAACTTGGATGAGAAGGATGGGACCTATTACCAAAGTTGTAACATGACATAGCGACCTCATGTTTTCTATTTGATATTTTTTCCCCCTTTCTTTTAGTAAGTGGAAACGGGAAAGAAGAGGTAGAGATATTTGATGAAGTTCGGAAGCTCTTTTCCACCCCCGGTATAGGGTGGGTGCTGGACTGCTGGGAGGTCTTGTCGGCATTGAATAGGATCATTCAATTGGCTTCAGACTGCAGGATAGGATTGGGCCATCTTACATTTTACACCGTTTACTGTTAGCCGGAAGTTATGGCCGTGAGGACCGGCAATGTAGTGTCTTCTTTGCTATCCTTAACCCGACTCAGACTCATATCTTGAATAGTAGTGCCGATCTCTCTCTCTCTCTCTCTCAATTTTTGGTTAGGTGTGCCTTAATGTCCCATGCCTTGCTGCCATCTCTCCGCTCCAAGTGGATGCTGCGTTCCAAACCATGGAATTCCATATACCGACCAAGATCAGGGGACTTCTGCAGTACTGGGTGCACTCTTAAGGCAGACCCCTATCTCATGTCAGGCCCCGCAATCCATGTTAAGATAACTTGACTGGAAATGAAGTGTCACTTGTGCGACTCCGCACTATCAGCCAGCCTAACAGGAAGGAAAGAAGAAAACTAAAATTCTTATAGGATCCTTGTTCAGTTTCCATTAGTAAGAGCCATAATGCCACCAAGTGTTCAGAATAGGAAGCAGAGGAAGGCTCTCCTCGAAAAGCATGATGCTCCACGTATTCCTTATCCTGGAATCATGAGTTAACATTTGAACTCACAGCATCTTAGTGACGAACATAACAGAATTCATTGAGCTACTTCTTGCGTCTTCTACCCGCAAATATTTCAGTTTCAACATGACTGATCTCATCGTTCAGCTCATGCACAGTTATTTTTGGAGAATGCTTCATAGTTTGGGCACCATCTGTAAGCAGGCCTAGCAGATGCTTTAGACATGACAAATATTCAGTCCTTACTTCAACAGAATCCAAGCTTGATGACTCACGTCCAAACTGCAGGCAGAACACTCAATAATCAAGGAAGATCCACTTATGTCTATCCATTCCGGTGGCAGCATACATGGTCCTGGGAGGACATCCAAGAATTGCTAACAGATCGGTCAATAAATACCTATACCTCTTTGTAAGCACCAATGCACCCCAAAAATGCATTTTCAGCTTCAGCAATCCTTGACCTGTCCACCTGATTAGCAACACAAAACTACACAAGTTAAACTGAGTACAATACCCGAACCACACCCAAAGCGACAGCACCAGCAGTTGTAATAATCAGATAATTTGACCATAGAAGTGTCACTCCGTATCCATATACTCCTGACCTTGCATCTAAGAAAATCAAAATGGTATAAAGAATTCCCTTATTTACATGCATGAATTTTTGTTATGGCATCCCAACCCCATGCAAGAGTATAGTGTGCAAAGAGAAGAAACATGATAATAACTCCTTACACAAGTCAGAAGAGTACCAACTCAAATGATTAAATCAACAGATCCACATCATAGATGAAGAATTCCATCAATGGCATTCACAGAAAAGAAACATCATGAGATATTTCTCCAGAAGGAAGGGATAATTACTAACCCTTGCATCAAGTGATTCCTGCCTAGCAATCTCCAAAAGCCCTAGTGAATCAAGTGATCGCATCTGCAAAAAAGATGACAAAAATCGAAGTCTTGCAGAGAAATATCTTCCTATGACATGCCAGTGTGATACAAGTTTGACATGCTGTGGTCAATGTGCTCAAATGCTGTGTCCATAAATTAGATAAACAACATGTTTGATGTGCACAGCAGTTGATAAGACTGAAAGTAACGAGCTATAAAATGAAGAACAAACCAGAATAATCATTGCTATCCGCACATTCCTTCTGCTTTCTACAGAATCTTCCTTGCTGAATAAAGTTTTTCGTTTCATTGATTTGTTCAGGACCTGCCGCATGATCCTGCAATGGAAATAAACAGTGGGTGAGAAGATGTAAGTTCCTTCACACAAAATACAAAATTGGAAATGAATTTGCAGTAAAAAATAAAAGCAAAGAACTTTTTTCTCTTGTTGTCACTTCACCAACACACTTGTTTTGTTGCATCTGTATCATATCCCAAGAAGCAGAAGACTTTTTCAACGGTCACTATGGGAAAGCGCTCATTGGTGTTTTAAAACTGTAATTGCTTTTCACTCCTCACATAAGATTTTTAACAGCCTTCAGCCAATGGGATTGAATGCGGTCTGCTCTGATCAAGAAAGTTTTCTGTCTACACAGTCATAGATGGACAAATTGTTCTATGGCTTCGTCAATGCCAATATTAAATTATTTAGATTCAAGCAATGCACACAAAAAATTACTTTCTGCTAACAAAACAATGAATTAGAAAATAATATCCAAAATGCATTGCGAGGCAACAAGTTGAAATAGAAATCAAGGATATTATTTTGAGCCTTAAGAACCTTATACAATTCTCTAGGAAATATTTTGCTTCATCAAGCTGAATGGTAGCATCTGATGTACTTCTCTTCCTTAGCTGGTCAGAGTATAGGATTGCCACTCTAGCAAGATGAAGCATGTTTGCCCCAATCTGTCCAAGCAGACAAAAGAGTTAGCCTCAACATATGCTGTCCTTCCTTCTTTGGAGTTAGCGCTTCAGCTAAATTCCCTTTTTTTCAGTATCCATACTTCACATTTAGTAACAGTTAGCCTCTGCTTTCAAGGATGTTATCTTCACAATAATTCACTTTTCTAGAAACGACAAACTTAGAAGTGAATATATCCCATCAGCTGAGCTAAGTGGCCTAAATTTTAGTTCATCAAGGACAAATAACTGCAGCTTGCTACAAAGATGTTCATATAAATGTCTACATTGACAAATATCGACTTTTTAGACTATACTAGACTTTTGATAGCACTAGTTTAATAGGGTCGGTGTTATTACTAGTTATTCAGTTTATTTGATATGTTCGCGATTGAATACGAAAGTCTGAACATTCATAGCGGAGTGGTCGGATCATCACTACTAATGCTCTCCTTTTTCTAATTAAGAAAAAGACAAATAACTGCAGCTACTACAAAAGACGTTCAGATGAATAGAACACATTAACCATCAGTAATACTTCCATTTCCAAAAAAGAGTAGACCCTAACTAGCATAACTTTGTAGCAGAAAGTATGTAGCTGATAGAACCGTTCGTTGTATAAGGTAGGGAACTATTATGTTATGATTGTTTTGGTTGTTTAATATTTCCTAGTTAGGTCCTAGGAATAATTTCTAATTTGATCATAAGATTATTTCCTAAGTTGGTCATTAGGGTTTGAGTATTTATATGGGGCTAGTAGACCCCATTAGGATCATGAGTGGATTTCAGTGAATTTTTATAGTTTTTGGTCATGTGTGGGAGAGACCAGTTGCCTCCCAAAAGCAACCGAAATATTCAATAAAAGATCGATTCGGGTCCTGTCAAATTGGTGATTGAGGCACCAAGGAAGAAACTAGAAGCCAAGTTTGGGGCTCTGGAGAAGAAGTTAAAAGCTGAAGTCACCCACTTCCGGACAGACATGAAGAGGATGATAGGATTGTTCATGATTCAGCTGACAGAGACATCTCAGACGAGGCGCCGCGCTGCGACCACCAACTCGAACGCAAAAGTGAAGGGAACAAATGCTAGTGGAGAGTCCATCGGAGGAAGAGACATCATCGAGAGTGCAGCTGGGGACGTGAGCAACCAAGAGCAAAGGAGGCTGGGCGAGGAAGGGGGGCTGTTTGGTTTCCATCGAGGGACAGCTAGGGCTGATTGAGGCAGGAACCTGGGACAAACCAAACCATGAATGATACTAATGACGCCAAGACAGGTCCAATTTGGAGTGGACGTGAGTGTTAGGAAATTGAAAAATGTCCATCTTACAACTTCAAGAGTTAGCTCAAGTGAATAGGACAAGGTTGGTCGTAGGTTCAAATCCCCCCAAACGCGTAGCCCTTGGCGAGACCACTCGCGCATGTGCTTTGCACAGGGACTAACCTAGATCCATGGGCTTGTGGGGTGTTCATGGGCCTGGGGAGAATAAACTCATCGTTATAAAAAAAAAAAAATGTCCATCTTCGAATGGGAAAAGTTTGAGGCCATTCACCAACAATTTTCTAATTTTCACCTTGAGGAGAAGGTATTCATCAGGCAACGAATGATGATAGAACTGTAAATAGTTATGCTCATTGTATAAGGGCCGGACTTATTCTATTATGGTTGTTTTGGTTATTTTGGATGTTTCCTAGTTAGGTCCTACGATAGTAATAGATAGAGGGGCAAGGGAATTGTCTTTTTGGCATATACATGGGTGTATACTGGGGGGAACCATGCTAACATGAGCATGATCGATTTTATGTCATGTGCATGATCATTTTGTGTATGTCCCTATCTTTTGTACTTTGGCAGCGACTCGGTGCACATTCATAAAATATTTCAGTTCAAGAAAAAAAGATTTCACAAGAATATTTAGCTAAGCCCATCCATGCCACATCAATTTTAAGCTATGCTGTAGGTTCCTTGATTGAAACAATTACATGCTCAAATCTTTTTGACCGTCTTCAATGCCTTTTATCAGCTACATTATATGACAAGAAATCAATACAAGAGAAACCAAGACAATAAATCTTGAAAGGAAGTCAACTTCAATCGTAAAATATCTTAAAGAGTTCAAGATGAGGCAAAATTAACCTGTATATGGTCTTCTGGAAGCAATCTTTTTCGCACATCAAGGCACCTGAAAGAAAATTCTATGGAATAATGCTAAGATCCTCCAGAATCAATATTACTGGTCATGAAAAAAATGCACATTCACCTTGCAAGAAGTTCGTGTGCTTCTCTTAACTTCCCATCTGACTGTAGAGTCAATGCCAGCCCTTCAGCGGCAATTACCGTGTCTAATGCATCCCACCCCTGTCGTGGACGAAAAAATCAAGGTAAGTGGTCTATAATGAATTAAGATAAAAATGAAAGGGTAACAATGATCATGAAAACAATTTAGTTCTCAAAAAAAGAAAGAAGATCGGCTTTTAGCAACTCTAACGATATTCAAAAAAAGGGTAAAAGAAAAGGGAAAATTACTTTATTGCTCCAAAGAGCCCTGGTTTGTGAAAGACAATATCATTTTCCTTGGATATAAAAGGGTGAGCAGTACTATATTATTACCATTTTAGAGCATCAGTTTTCTTGAATTAATCATGCAGACAAATATGTCTTCAACTCTAGAACCGTTTTTAGTTGCCGGTGCATGAGTAAGTTCGAATATATATTCAATAATCCTCAATAAAGAAAATTTTTCAAAATCCAACGGTTCCATATATGATTTGCAGCCAATTAAGATTGTTGAGTAACAACATGAGACTGAAGAGATAAGATCAGACCTTTTCTAGTTCTAATGCATGAAGAATCTTTCTCTGGATATTCTCGGCATCCACAAGACGATTTGACTTCAAATACAACTAAAATACATAGAACAAAAGCATGAGATTTAAGAAAGCAAGACTTCCAGCTGACAAACCAAAGTGGAAATCACATGAACTATAAACTTGACAATGATAGAACCATGAATAGATGTAGCAAGAAGAAAAACATCAAACAACAGATCTTTTTTTATTATAAACCAAAAGATCTGGAGGAATGTCCTTAAACTAGATATATAAATCTATAATGTCTGTAACTGGAATTTACGATCTTATCAATCAGTACAGATAAAATGTCATCATAAATAGGATCAGAGCAATATACACTTAAATCGAGGGAAAACTGCTACGCTAGTCCTAAAAGTTAACTGTTTCTCCTAAGCCATTCCAATAAGTTTAAAATTGGCATTTTAAGTACTAAATGTTTGCTTCATTACACGTGTAAAGTTTACTCCGTGACTTGCCGTTAGATTGTCACTGAAGTGTGACTAACGATGTTATTTCCTCTAATTTTGTTGTTAATTTGGCTGACCTGGCACATGGGTTGGCAATTCTTTCATATTAAATATATGACATGACATCAAATCGTGTAAAATGCATTTTATAGGACTCTACATAAATTTACAGTCATTTTCAATATCTAGAAAAATCACCATTTTGGTCCCGACCCAATAACTTGACTAGATCCAAAATCGATCTAAATGATATAAAAATAAAATAAACTTCACAGTCCCAACTCAAAAAACCTAGTTTCATTTTCTTGTTCACTATCGATTGAAACGGTTAAGAAGAGCTTGCCAAAAATAAACCGAGTTGAACAATGCCAAATTAGATATATTATAGTGACGTCAAACAAATTAATGGTAAAAAGATGGTTTAACAACATTAGTCATACATCAGTAACGTACCAAGGGCAAGTGATGGAATGATCTTGAAGTGTGTAATGGAGAAAACATTTAGCACCAAAAAGACCATTTTAAAACTTATAAGATTGACTTAGGATAAACAACTTCTTTTAGTACTAACATAGCAATTCTCCCCTTAAACCGAAAAGCTAGGCATGCTAAACCAAAAATTGGCACCTGAGCAAGACGACGCAATCTCTTTATATACAAAACAGATTGTCCTCGGCCACCATCCTTCATTGCAATATTGAGACAGTGAGAAAGAGAACATTGAATCCAAAAACAGCAGATAGCCCTTCATAACATGCACCATACCTCTAATATCCTTATAGAATCAATAATAAGTGCTTCAGACTCTTTTTCTTTCCCTTGTAGATTTAGTACCTGCATTTGAATGAGATAGCTTCTACATGTCAATCGGCACACAAGAATAGTGTGTTTGATCAGATTATATGCTCAGTGATGATAAAACTTAGAATTACCATGCCAAGATGATACATGGTATCTGCATAATCTGCATGACTGTATCCCAAAACACGCCGTTTTATCTGAATAACAGATGACAAACTTGAGTTTACACATTACAGAACACATAATTGCACATATTGACTACATAGTATGCAAAGTTGGGAGTACAGATTTTGTAATGAAAATAATGAGCTTAGGAATAACAGAATTAATGTACCTTTAAAGCTTGCTGCCAATCATTCATCCAAGAAAAGAAGAAAAATACAAGGATAAAAGAATTAGTAAATCAGGAAAATCATCATATCTAATTTGTTAATATATTCCAGCTCGCTATAGTTTATTAGAATAAACAAGAACATAAAGGAATTAGTTAGATACATTTAGCCAATTGAAGGTTCACTACGTGAAGTGCCCATGACCATGCATATAAAAACTATGATAAGTCATACAAGTTCTATAAATAGGTACATGTAGAGAAGTTTTTCTTACCTCGTAGCAAGAACGAGCATCTTCCAGTTTTTTCTGCACAAGATAAAATTGACCAAGATTGTGGAAGGCAACTCCAACTCTGAATAATATCAAAAGTTATGAAAATTAGTTCACTCACAAGCTGACCATCTTGGTCACTAATGGATGAGAAGGGAGAGGGAATACCCAAGTCTGTAAGAAAATTAGTCTGTCAATATAGTATTACCCTCCTCAAACACCTGGTTCTTTGTGTTGAACCTATCCATAGACTAGATTCTTTTGGTATAATTATAAGCTTGCATTTAAAACTGACACCTCAGATACAGAACTCGCCAGAATCCCCCAATCAAGAAATACACATTCAAGTAGGACCTATTAGCACACTTCACCAACTGCTTAGAAATCTAATATATCACTGGATAGAAAATAAGAATAGCTTACAAGTAAAAGCTCCACCATAGAAATCTCATTGCATGTGTTTTCTCAAATCCATCTTCCAGATCATGTAGGATTTAGTGATACAAAAGAACTGATTTATCCTTTATATCTAGAAACTACAGGATGGGGTAATTCATTGTTCTCATTATTCACTAGTTTATTCATCAAGATTTAGTCTTTAACTTGCTCTAAGATGAAGCCATGTGCACCTATCCAGAAAGAGGGGAGAAGTTGAAAGAATTTGCATCAAACTGAGTACCGAATATCCTCAGGACCATATGAATCCTTTAATATATTGATAGCCTCCAAATAAAGAGGGTCTGCTTTATCAAATGCCTTCATAACTCTGTACAGCTCAGCCTGATAAGACAAAAAAAAAAAAATTTAATCCAAGTAAATGCTCCTCAGAATCTCAATCTTTTCTCTGCAGGAACAGCTGGTAAACTGAATCTAAAAGTAAGTTAAACATTTCTATTATAACTGCTATAAATATGGATAGAAAGCGAGCTGAACTATGGAGCTGCTTTTATCAGGTATAAACCTTCAAGTGATTGAAATAAGGTGCCAAGTTTATGACATTCCATGACATACATAAAGGAAACATCAGCAAAGGAAATCGGACGATACTGGAGCATCCTTCTTGGGAACTTTCTTTTACAACTCTGTTAGATATGAAACGGAGGTTAAGAGGCAAAAAAAGGACATAATTGAATCTATAGGAGTCGCAGACTGGTGGACCCACAAGATTGTTGCATGCTGATGCAACATGTGCATCTCTTTCTCCAAATCCTTCTTTAGCTTCTCGTAATGCTGAGAGGAAGAATTTTTCAGCTTCTGCAAGTTTTCCCTAAAGAACAGGAATACGGAACAATTTATATCACAAATGGTGAATTCAGAGAAAGGCTAACACACAGAAATATTAACAGGAAAGAGAGAAGCTTGCCTTTTGAAATGAATCTCTCCCACTATCTGTGAATATTCTCCACTTCATTGTGTGCTCATTCGATATGACTGAGCCATCAAGAATCCTGCTTAATTCATTGGCTTCAGCACCTTCTGGATCATCGCCTGACCTTGACTCTGCAAAATTCTCTTCTGCGAGGATTGGATCTGAACATATCCCAATAAATATTGCTGCAATTGTAAATCTTGCTAGTGTTAATCCAAGTTATTTAGCGAAGAAATGGGCTGCTACAAGCTGTTAGGAGAACACCCATAATCCCTCTAGAAATGCCTAATGATCCGTTTTCTTTTGGCTGAATAAATGCCTAATGATCATTTTACTGAAGAATAGAAAATACCTATCATCTACATGACAATTGATGATCCACCAAAAGGTTCTGCATTGCGCAGGACCAGTAGGCAGCATTACATAGAAAATGCAGCTGCTGTGATATAGAAATCCTCAGTAAGTAAATGGATCCCAAAAATTGGCTAGACTGATATGGAACTGCGGGATGACAACAGACACCGTAATTAGCAGAGAGGAATCTAACTGGCATAAGGGAGTGAGAGAAGACGTACCGGCCTGTGCATACGCCATAAACCAGAGAGAAACATAGTCACAATTGTTTCTCCCAGTGAAACTTTGAATAGTATAGGAGTAGTACCTCGCATTGGCTGCAGCAATGAAATAGACAGACGAGATGGTGAGAAAAGCTACCAACAGTGATAGAGCCTATAAAGTATGTACCCACCAAATCGAAAGGGATCAGCAGTACAGTTTTCCGCCAAAATCATACCAGCAACATACTACGAATGACTATATATTCCAAAATGGGGAAGAAGCATCGTGTCGGGGAGTGTTCAGATGTAATTGAGAACCCATGCCCCAAAGAAATATGACATATAATCTTAGCGTCAGATTAAAACTCCGAGAATTGAACGACAAACAAAGCATACACGAACATAATGAATAAAGTTCGCAAGCGGAGAGAAGAGAGTGTTACTGTGATGAGGAAGCGGCGCCAAATTAGAGGATATTGCCGGACAAGTCTTGACTGTGACAGTTCCAGAAGGAAAACGAATTCTTCGGAGAAGACTAGAAACGGATGCCCGCAGATACATTTCCGAGTCTACCCAGAAAGTATGAAGAAGGAGGAGGAGGGGGGAGGGAGAGAGGGGAAGGATAGCGAGAGGTTTGGTCTAGGGTCGGTAGTCCCGCCGTCCCGTCGTCTCTGCTGAGAGGAGGGTTCGGAATTCGGGTTCAATGCTTCTAAAGTTGAGTGATTCGGGCCCTCTTCTATCTCGGCAAATAGTTCGAAGTTATTTGATCCTATTATCCTTTTGTACGATTTTTTTTGTTTAAAATAAAGATAATTTGATTGTTATATTTCTTTTTAAACTTTCACTAAACCTACGTTCTTTGAAAAATGATATCCAAATTAAAAAAAAAAAATTCAGAAGAGAACGCTGTAGCAGGGCTCTTCAGCAATAACATCAGGATGGCTGAAAATCTCTGGAGCAGCGCACCTGTTGTTACATGGAATAGGTGCTCCTGCCCCTGGTAGAGTGTAAGCATTGCAAGACGACCAGCTGCTGGAGCTGATATTAACTCGTGGATGAACTGACCGTCGGGTGTCTTAATTTGGCAAAATTTAATGAGTACAAAGTCCAAGGATAAGGAGGCACAAGAAATGTTTTTGCCCATCCTGAATGGATACTTGAAAATTGCCTCTGGTGAGGACCATTGTTTTGCAATTTGAAAGAAAAAAGAAAAGAAGTCACTTCTCTAAATAATCCCATCCACGTAGAAGTAATAGAGGTTATGCTCTGCCCATCATTTACTCGGATAGAAGAAAAAGGACTTACTGGAGGATCACTTCATCGTCCTCTGTGAGTGGTTGGTTTGTGCTGGATCGATTCCATCATAGTTCCACTTAGGAAGCATGGAAGGGTGGGTCGCTAACGGGCTCAGACAGTGTCTGCGCAATCCGAAAAAGAAGAACATCTTGAATGAGAACATTTTCCGGGGACTGTGATATTTCAGACTTAGTCTATCCTATCCTCCAAAATACAACGTCTACACAATACTAGACATCCGTTGGCATTCCTTTTTTTTTTTTTGGATAATTGTTGGCATTCCAACTTCTTGGTCATGAATATTTGTTTTATAGTTATCTTTGCTTAAGAGAAAAAACACAATTAGAATTAGACTCGGTCAACTAGAATGTGTATTATCCATGTAGGGGGTCTTCCAAATCATTCGCATGGGAAGTCCAAACCTATTCTTTTTTATACTTTGATGTGAGATGAAAAGAAAAGTCTAAATTTAAATTAAGCAAATTAGAACAGATAGCAACAACAATTTCAACCAAGAGAAGCTATCTTTTTCTCAATAATGTCTCTCTCATTCGATCCAATATCCCCATCAGGAGAGTAAGATTATCAATGAGAAGGATAATGAAGTTGTAAAAACTGTTCGTCCTCTGTTTGTGTAATAACTGAACAATATACTGCGGTTGAAGAGAGCAGCAGTGGTAGTAGTAATTGAATTGAAATTATTTGCAAAAGGTACGATGAACAGAAAGGTGGAGAAAATATGACCGTTGAGTTTTGAGTTGAGACCGAGCAAACTCAGCTGGATTCGGTATATGTTTCCTCTCCCTGTCCGGTCCTCTCTCCTTTGCTTGTTTTAGATACAAAATAACTTTATAGCTTCTCTCTCTCTCTCTCTCTCTCTCCCCCCGCTGGTTCTATTCTGTCCCACTGGGCCACGCCAGGCAATAACAACATCATCTCCTATCCCAGAGAGCTGTTAGTCCATGCCCCAGTTTTGGTGGGCACGATAGGATAATGATCCCTTCTTCACAGGAGAATGTGGCATCCATTCTATTTCAAACACCACAAAATTGGGAGAGCGAAAAATGCAATTGCTCTCTACCTGCAAGTTCCTAGTTCCAGTATAAATTGTGCTCAGTTTATTTTAGGAACCAATTGAAATGTTGAAACAAATCGAACTCACTTAGTAGTATGACTGCTAAGCTTAGCAAAACAAATCTACAAGGTAGGGGAGGAACGGCAGAAACATGATTACAAAAAAAATAAAAACAAAGAAAGTAAGAGAGAAAGAAACAAAAAGAGGGGCTACAACGGCTATTTTTCACAACAGAACACAACATGGGAAGAGGAAACGAACAGCCTTGGGTTTCCTGATTTTTTTTTTAACTTTTTTAGACACTGCAAAAAAAAAAAAAAAAAAACACAAGGGAGGACGAGGGCAGGAGGAACTCATGCTCCCCCACCCTCTCTTTTCCTTTTCTTCCATTCAGCCTGAGGAGATGATTCCTCGGCCGTCCGATCTCCCCGACAAAAAACTTTCCACGTGATCTGTGGAGCCACTCGCCCTCTCTCCCTCTCCTTCTCCCTCTCTTCTTCTCCCATCTCATATATTCTCCTCGCTGAAGCCTCTTCACCCCACTCTCCCACTCTCTCTCTCCGCGATTACTTCATTATTGGGTCCAGTCTGAGATTCTATCTCTAGAGGGGTCTTTTCTTCAGCGGAGTCTGCTACCATGCCATTGCTCCATCTTCTTCTTCTTACTTTCCTTTTAGCAGCCGGTTCCACTGTTACGGCTGACGATGGTGGGTTTCTTTTCTTTTCTTTTCTTTTTTCATAGATATTGCAGTTTTAAGTTTCTGGATCTTCTGCTTGTTTGTACTCCATGTGAATGTTCCATATCAGCCTACAGACTATATTTCCCTCCCTTTAATCATTTGTGTCTCCGGTTATTTCCTGCTCGCATAACCATTTAAAGGATTTGCCTACTGCTGAAGGGTTCTTGAATAGTTTTAGGTGAAATAAGCATTTTTTTACGCGTGCATGCTTCTGATATCTGGAAATTCCGATTCGAGCCCACTAAGGTAAAGCTCTCCAAGATTAAGCGTTCCCCTTTCACAAGACAAGAATCAACTCTTTCTTTTTTTCTTTCCTGTTGTACATCAGAGAAAAAAGCATCGCAACTTTGACGGAAAAATCTCTTATGTCAAGTCTCGTCCAACTGTGGGTTTTTGGTTTTTTATTTTTTCATTTTTTTATGCCGGTTTTGTTAGGTTAGTTTATTGAATGTGAAGTAAAAGAGGATAGAGGGAAAGCTGGTGCTTTTAAATATATCCAAGATTGCTACTGCATTTCCTGCTATCATATCAAGAAATGTCAATTGCAGAGACCAGGAAGACATTGATTGGATCTTAATCCTACTGCCTCTGGCATTATAGAACATAAAGTATTTCTACCTTGGCATTCTTGACAGTCAAAGGTTGCGATGTAAAGTTATGTATTGTAGGGATTCTAACGTTGCCCAAGTTAACCATACTGTGGACATGGCTGGTGAATGTTTAACCGTCCTCAAAAGTCGTTTTCTACCAACTAATGATACACACCTTTTAAAGATGACACGTCAACATGTCAAACACTAAACACTCATTTCATTTAAGTATTTCTACCTGCATACATAGGGGTTAAAAATTGGGAGCTAGCTGGTCCTATTAGTTTCTGTCTAACGGTGTATTGAATGTTTCTAGGCTGATTGATTTTTTCCCCATTAAACACAAGTAAAAATTTGTGCCATGGAGTGATGGACACTCTCTGAGTTCCTTTCGTGGAGGGTTACCAGTGAATCTCTTGAGCAAGGATAAGCCACGAGTGTGAGTTATTGTACTGGCATGTTTTAGGAGGGTCAATGACATCACTTTCTCATTGACGTGTAATCATACTCCTAAGCTGTAAACGTTTCTTCTGCACAGTACACAAAAGTTAATTTTGCTTCATGGATTCAATCATATCATAAACCAACCTGCCTGCAGAAAATATTGTTTTGACCCACGATTTATCGCATCATAAGAGCCCGCATTCATGTCTCCCGGCATCTCTCCTTGGTTAACCATAATTACCTTTACTGTTGTGGAGCAACAAATGAAGTATGTGGCTTCTTTGTCGCAGCTGCTTTCATTGGCGTGAATATTGGAACAGACTTATCAGACATGCCCCACCCGACACAAGTGGTCGCACTTCTCAAAGCCCAGAACATAAGACACATTCGCTTATACGACGCTGATCGCGGCATGCTGGTTGCCCTGGCAAACACAGGCATTCAGGTTATAGTGTCAGTCCCCAATGAACAGCTCCTGGGAATTGGGCAGTCTAACTCCACTGCAGCTAAGTGGGTCTCCAACAACGTTGTTGCTCATTTTCCAGCCACCAACATCACTGGAATTGCTGTCGGCTCGGATGTCCTAACCACTCTCCCAAATGCAGCACCGGTGCTTGTGAATGCCCTGAAGTTCATGCACCTGGCCCTTGTGGCATCAAACCTCGACCGCCAGATTAAAGTATCTACTCCTCTCTCTGCCTCTATTATCCTTGACTCCTTTCCCCCTTCTCAGGCCTTCTTTAACCACTCGCTCAACTCAGTTCTGGTCCCAATGCTTAGTTTCTTGCAGTCGACGGGCTCTTACCTAATGCTTAACGTGTACCCTTACTATGATTACATGCAATCCAATGGTGTGATTCCATTAGATTATGCACTCTTCAAGCCTCTTCTTCCAACCAAAGAAGCAGTTGATGCCAACACCCTCCTCCACTATACCAATGTATTTGATGCCACGGTCGATGCAGCATACTTTGCAATGGTTTCTCTAAACTTCACCAACATTCCAGTTGTAGTGACCGAGACAGGATGGCCTTCAAAAGGAGACTCCAATGAGCCTGATGCCACTATAGACAATGCGAATACATACAACAGCAATTTGATCAGGCACGTGATTAACAAGACTGGGACCCCCAAGCACCCTGGGATTGCCGTGAGTACCTATATCTATGAGCTGTACAACGAGGACATGAAACCTGGACCACTCTCCGAGAGGAACTGGGGGCTGTTTGATGCGAATGGGACCCCTGTTTACATCCTACACTTGACTGGATCGGGATCAGTGCTGGCAAATGATACTACCAACCAGACTTACTGCACTGCAAAGGAAGGGGCAGACCTGAAAATGCTGCAGGCTGCTTTGGACTGGGCTTGTGGAGCTGGTAAGGTGGATTGCTCATCATTGATGCAGGGAGAATCGTGCTATGAGCCCAACACTGTGATGGCTCATGCCAGTTATGCCTTCAATGCTTATTACCAAAAGATGGGAAAGGCTCCTGGAACCTGCGATTTCAAAGGGGTGGCTGCAATTACCACTTCGGATCCAAGTAAGATCTGCCTAAAAGACTCAAAAATAGTATCGGCTCTTTTCTTCTTAATATTGTGTTCGTTTATGCTCCATTAACTCATGATCATTCTGGCTACACTGGTGCAGGTCACGGTACTTGCATATTTTCAGGAAGGTAGGATTGTTGTCTTCACGTTATGCGACCTTTCCTCTCTAAGAATTAGTTGGTATTCATGTCTTTTATGTGTCATATCTATGTCTGCAGAATCGGAACGAATGGAACATCAGTTAATAATATCACAGCTCCATCCATGAATTCAACAAGTGCGGGATCACTTGCAGGACTTTGCTGTGGCAGCGTTTCGATGAGTGTTTTGTTGTTGATCAAGTCATTAATCTTGACTGCACTATTCTTGTAAACTCGTAAGTGAAGAATATGTTAGCAACTTCACGGCAATATTCTTCTCTGTTCTTCTAAAGTGGGAATTGCAATGTTCAGGGCAGGGAGCATTCACCCTTCCCCACGGTGGAGGTCTGTAGGTGGGTAGTTTCAGCGGGAATGGTCGGGGTCAATTTTGTATAAAAACTGCCGGGCCTCAACTGAGATCAAATGAATTATTGTTCTTTTCAGTTCATTCTGCCTCAAAATGAACCATTCAAGGAACCTCCATTTGCATGCACAATTCTTTTCATCGTCTGCAGGCGAGGTGATGAATCGTTGCAAGTCAAGAACATTAGACAAATTTATTAACTTTTCCCTGACAATGATGGGGTAATATATTGGACTTATCTTTGAAGAGGAGAAAGAAGTGAAAGGCAAGAGCAACAGTTGGATTAGAAGAGTAAATCGCAAACGTGTAACCATTGAAGGAGCATCGGATAATAAGCTTGTGAAACCTTTTTGGTAAGCACTGCATTTGCGGCAATGTGCAGTTGATGGGCATTCTGGATCACTTATTCGTGGCGATTCTTGCACTGTCCTAAGGTTCGGCAAGCCAAATCTTCACTGGTGCATCCACATTACAGCATGAACTATTGGGAACCCAAATGTTTATCCAAGAGAGAGTCTTCAAACAATTCATCCAAAAGGTCCTCTCTGACCTTCTGTAATGTTTATCCAGCCTAAATTGTGTGCGACACTTGAGACAAAACAAAAATGGCTGCAGGAAGAATCTTCTAGTTAAATCAAATTAGCTGCCTGCAGAGGTATGTTCTTTCTATGCCAAATCCAACTTTGGGAAACTAATTTGCATTAATTCTGCGATTGCCAGCATAACCCCGAGTATCTTTCTTATAGGTTTTATAACGAACTGACGAACAAAATAAGTGCACCTTCATGGAGACAGTGATTGTGAAGACAAGGAAAGCTTGTGCGTATTTACCCAAGCATATGACTTTATTTTCTGTGGAGTAAATCGTGTTGTTTGTCTATGACATGACTTGAAAGAGATGCCCATTACTATTCTTTTTGAAACACGAGGAAAGCTCCAATCCATTTTCAGGGAAAGGTACTCTCTCCACCTAAGCTGATTGACGGGCATCAGCTATGTAAACATATCACTGTTGGAAGCTCCAACAACAATTTCATGTTGTTCAGAATCATTATTAATTCACCTGTCAAGTAACAAGGAAAAAAATGTAGTAGTAATTATACCTTTGCAACTATTTTCCTTCCCAGCAATACCACATCACCTCACTTCAAAAAAACCTCCATTCACATCAGGCCACAGCATAAATTAGTCAACAAAACACAGTTTTATTTGTGAATGTGCTACTGTAAACTCATATGAAGTTAACTTGGAAAAATTCTTCTGAAAACCATCTTTGGAAAAAATAATAAAAAAGCCACATCTTTGGCTGATAAGGAATGGCAACCCCAGCAGTCCGAGCAAAAGAAGAACCCATCTTTTAACACCTCAACATTCTGTCTAAAGCCAGCCAACAGAATTGGACTATTGTTGCTGCGTTGCACTGATGCTTATCTAGTTCATTCCTTTTTTTTTTCCTAACAAAAATTAAAACTCATACCTCTGCCCAAGGTTTTTGCTACTGGGCATTTGTCGCAGAACTTGAAGAAGACTCTTCGTAACTAACGCCTCGCATCTTCAGGAGTAAGCTAATTTTTGCCTTTGAAACTCTCCATGGCAAGTAATTCACAAGTTCAGCGGGATGTTGAATAGTTCAGAGAGTTTCTTCAAGTCCCAATCTTGCACATTTTGGGAGGCTATAGCAGCCCCCAGGGCAAGAACGGACACGAAAACTGCAAGCTTCATACACCCATGGCCCTTTGAAACTCTACCTAGGATAGCTTTGCAGTATTTATCCGCATCCTTCAGCATGGCTCTGCGAGCAATGTCATCTTCCTTTGCCAAGGCTGTCTCATTCTGCTTAAATAGAACCAAGTGGCATTTAGTATACTTTGTTCAGCCGGTAATCCCAATGGAATATTACGTATGTAGGCATCGAAAAACTGTACTGTAGTGACAAGAAAAATGTGGTGGCATAAACATATATACAGTAAAGCAGGGATCAAAGGGGTTGAAATTGATTACCTTCATCCTGAATAGTTTAAGCGTTTCCCTTACAGGGTCATGAGTAGAAAGTTTAACAGAGTGAATTTGCCATTGGTCAGACAGCTTTTTCAGAATTGCGACACTTGCGCCTAGATTATCCATATAAAGCTTTTCCTGTTTCCAAGAGTCTTATAATTTTAGGATAGGTGCAGAGGCACGAGGTATATGCCATAGAAAGAATCTTTTTATTCTATAAAAAATGGATACAAATGCTTACCCAGAGCTTGTAGCATTCATTGTTTTCAGTCAAGCACCAAATGAAAACACTACTAGCTTCATTGCATAAGTCAGAGATGACTGCATAGGATTATACCAAGTTAGAATTTCCTGCTTGTGTATATCAGAGTTGATTTTCCCATACTAGCCACAACAAAGCCCCACTGATAAAAATTTCCATGCATTGTTCTTCAGTAACCAACACTTACCTTCCCCAGCAGCTCTGATTGCAAAATTTGATATCTGCAGGGCAACTTGTTTCAGCGCTTTGCTCCCAGAAGCACCAGCAAGAGCAACCTCTTTCAAAGTTGGATAAACTCCTTCAAACCTTTCAGTAGCCTGAGGACAATAAACATAACAAAGAAATGAACATCTGCAACTGATGGACTTGGTAGTTTAACACAAATTAAGTAAAAAAGAAAATAGTCTTTCCATCACTCAAGATGTAGCACCTTAAGTCGAGCTGAAGGTGCTGGAAAAGTGACTCTCATCAAAATCTCAAGAGCTGATGGTGGAACCAAGCGCTCTCCCTTCCTCACGGCTCCATTAAGTAGTATAGTACGTGCTTTTGGAGAAGACAAAATTCTGGCTCAGGAAAACATTGGAGAATGAGTAACCTAATGTAATTTAGACTTAAATCCCAAGAAGAGTAACCGGATCATATAGGATCTAAGATTCTAAAATATATACAACCTCTCCACTGACTGCAAAATTAAGTCCCTGTACTGTGGATTGCAGCTTTTGCCACCTAACAATGGCAGAAGAACACGAACCCACATGTACAAACCCACAGCCAGATCTCCCTGGGAGGCCTGGAGAAGGGAGGAAATTTAAGTTGCAAAGTGAAATCCTATCAAAAAACAAAGTAATTTAAGAGAATGATCTCTACATCAAGGAGCAGAATCATTCACCAAAACTTAATACCTGAGAAATCACCCATGCAGTAATTGGAAGCTTATCCTGTCCCTGATATTTCGGGTTATCCTTTAGTTGCGGCATTACACTGACCAACACATCAGGCTTCCTTCGCAGCACCATAGCCAAGGCAACAAATACGGCAACCTGTTTCCAACATTGCATCCACTGTGACCAACTCAACTAATAGGGTATGCATGGACATGATACAGGTAAATCAAAGATTTATGAATCATCATAAATATTTAATAATACCAAAAACAATGAACACACTACAGAGCTTATCTAATGATGTTCGTGATAAATAACAGATATTCTTGCTGCCATTATAGATTTAATTGGGAATATGTGAACAACAGTCATCAAGAGTGACAACCTTAATGCTGAATGTTATCACATGAACAATTTAAAAGGAGTGACTAGATGTATCAACTAAACTTGAAGGAAGCTGCATAACAACCTACCATGTCAAGCATGAAAAATAAATACAGTAAATCTCTACTGGATTCCAACCAAGATAACCCATATCCATGATAATCATTCCGCATCATACCAGCCACGGCTGCGCCTACATATTAATGAAAACTGCACCTTCGGCACTAAGGCTCATACATTTTCTACTCTCTAGATGGTACAAGACAAAGCATCCAGAAACTGGTTCACCAGCTTCTTGAAGCCTCAGATCCTAGAAGATTACCTGAGACTTTGATGATAGCGGCTGAACCACCTTTTTGGATCCCCTTGAAACAGCTCCAAGATGGCTAGTCAGGTCAATAAGAATGGTATCCACTGACCACAGAACAAAGGACCCAAGTGCTTCTGAAGATCTCTGGCTTAGCCAATCCACAGATGTCTTGTAGACATCATCTGATATATGACAAATTGGGATCTGATTATCAGGAAAAAATGGTAAGAAAAGAAGAATACCAATACATGTTAATACTTCCAAAAGTCAGACCTCAAACATGCGCACATACACCTGCATATGATTTTATTGGGATGTGCATGCTATTGATATTATATTTTGAAACTATGACCTTAAAAATCACATGCACGCGGCAATTTTTTGTTTGCTATTACTTCAATGTGTATTCTGTTCAAGATTATCACGGGCAAGCCTAGTGATTAATCAGCAGAAAAAGGTTTCCACTGTCACAATTTCCACTGAAGGAGAGAAAACAATTAGAAACAGAGGCCTCAACCAGATTTCAATGATGGCAGACATCAAAATCGAATCCTCTCATTCAACAAAAAGGCACAAGATGCTTCATTATATGAAACAGGAATAAGATAAAGAAGTTTGAAACGCAACCCAGTTAAACCAGGTCAAAAATGAAAATTCTTCATTTTTATCCATAAAGATGTTATGGCCAAGCATCTGAAATCAACCCACATAATGGAAGCGTACTAATTGCCCAAGTAGCCGCTTACGTCAACCACTTTTGCCACGGTAGACTCCTTGAATATCTTCAACCAAGGGAATTGCGCAGCACCAACAGAGGCAAATGCTCGGCCAAAGTAATCAGCAAATCGCATCAGCTGTATATCCTGCTGCGATTCGTAAGACGCCTAAAACAGAGGTTTTCGAGACGGAACGTTAAAAAGTATCGTCCTTTTAGAGACTGCCGCAGTCGATCAGGGAATGACAAGGACCAAGCAGCAGAAGAATTAGCAAAATCACTGCTAACCGTGATATCAGCGAGAAAGGTACTGAGATCTGCGGCGTCAATCTTCGCAGCAGCCTCAGCGACAGTCACCTTCGGCTTCTTTGGCTTCTTTGGTTTTACCTTCTTCACCTCGTCAGCGCCATTCCCAAGGGGAGGATCAGCGTCGCTGTCGTCCTCGTCATCATCGGAATGCCGCTTCGATCTGGCAGCAAGATCGGCCCCTCCGGCAACGGCAGCCTGTGCCTCGAGGGCTCTCTGGCGACGCTCCTCGGCGTGAAGCTCGACCGACAGGAAAACATGAGAATTGGAGGAGCCGACGCCGTTAGGGCGGAGATCGGAGTTGTAGATATCCTGCTGAGCTTTCAATTGCTTCTTGTGGCGCTTGGGATACGACACCGTTTGCCATCCAGAGTTCTCCTTGTTCTCGCTGCGGTTGGAGGTCTGCTTGATTTGCCTCTCCTCTTCCTCCTGCTCCCTGAGAATCTGAGCTATGATGGCGGAGTTGTCGTCCATCGATCTGATTCACAACACAGCAAAAAATCGAATCACTCTGTCCGAAAAGTATGTGTAGAGTTTGACGAGGTTTGAGATCTCACGGGAGAGAGAGACAGACAGAGAGAGAGAGAGAGATGCGTTATATATATATACTAGAAAAAGAACCCGCGCCACGCTGCGGTTCGATATATCTTTTATAACAAACTGAATGAATTATATTAAAGTATAGAGATATTTAAAAAATGATTATGTCATTTAACTCACACTCAAATATCTTTTTTACAAACAAATGTCGTTTATTTAAAAAGAGCTATGTTATTATTCGCATGTTTATAATGCGAATATTTTATAATTTTTTAATTACCAGTGCAGAAATAATATACATTAAAAATAAATACATAAATGTAATATTCATCTCTTTCCCACAACAATATATTAATGGTATATTATATTCATGTCCAATCACTATATTAATAGATTATTTATTTTTGTATAGGTTAATAAATAATTTCATTTCATTTTTAAATAGGGGACTCGATTTTCCTAAATGAAAAAAGCTCATTCTCTTGATATACTCATAAAATTAAATCCGGAATAAAAATAAAATGCATAAGTTCTATTCTTGTATTCAAAAAAAAATTAATAATCAATTATGTATTAACATATTTTTAGATAAATATTGATTATATTTATTGATGATACTTATTTATTTTTAATAATATATTCTATTATTTATTAATATAAAATAAATTAAGAAGGAAAAAAAAAAAAAAAAAAGAGGTGGGTCCCGAGAGTAGGGAAATCACTCCCTACTCTCCCCCTCCACTCTCCATAACATCCTCCTTTAGCCTAATAAAAGTAGATATATAGAGAGAGAGAGAGAGAGAGAGCCAACCCAACTCCAAGGCTGGGCCGAAGCCCGATTGAATTGTAAAGAGCTACAACTACGAGCTGGACGATTTTGGTCGCTCTGATTCCGAATATTACCGGGCCTGCCACCCATCTTTTTCTTTTCCCAATCCCTATGGATTGGCATGGACGGATAGAGCAAAATAATACGAATTGAAGAATGTGGATTGATGTCGGTGGCGATAATGATAAGAATATACGAGGGGTCGCTAATCTAATAACAAAATCATTCATCATAGAGAAGAATGACATCCCATGATAGAAAATTTGGTACCGCAAGAGAAATTTAAGAGAGAGAGACAGAAAATTAATAAAATTCAAATTAACTTTGATTTAAATTATTCCTTCCATTTTATCATTAGATTTATTTGTAGATGAGAAGACCATTTTTAAGTGAATAAAGGGTAATGTACATGGGGAATTATATAACGCTAACGACGGCTCGGAATTATATAGCAGTGAGTTGATTATAGGGTAGACTGAGATTCCCATGGAAGTGCGCAGGCTAGCACTAGTGTGTGTGTGTATGTTATGTGGAGTTGGCCGTTATGAAAAGTCAATGTAGCCGTCTTTTGACCACCCGGCACCAGCATTGTCATCCCCATTCTCATGCTAAGACAGACTACAGTGTAAAAATAAACAGCTCTAAATTATAGAGAATTAGGTAAAAGTAGTGTAATTTTTGAAAGTATTTCACGAAATAGGGTTCGTCCGAAAGTATTTACCAAAATAGGGTTTTAAAAACGCATCTTGAAGGTGCGGTTTTATTTTTAATGAACCGCATCTTGAAGATGCGGTTCCTTTGTTAATTTTTTTTTTTAAACTTTTGAAAACAGAGTCGCATGTTAGGGAATTTAGATTGAATATTTAGTGTGTAATATATGACGAGTTCGTTTTATAAATATCTGACAAATCTTTTGTGTAAAATTTATATAAAATTTTAAGAGTAAATTTTACAAGTGTAAACACCTGAATGGTGATTTATACAACGAATTCTGATGTATCACACATTCAGTACTGAATATGTTAATACCTTAATATGTGACATATTAGAATTCGTTATATAAATTACTATTCAGCTATTTACATTTATAAAATTTACTCTTAACATTTTGTAAAAATTTTACACGTGTAAAAATTTTACAAAGATTGATAAAACGAGCTCGTTTTATAATACACAAACTCAATGTGTGAAACATTAGAATTCGTTATATAAATCACTATTCAGGTATTCACATTGATAAAATTTACTCTTAAAATTTTGTAACAATTTTACACATATTGAGTTATAATTGAAAGACTTCTACGAACTATTAACATATTTAGTACTCAATGTATGATACATCAAAATTCGTTATATAAATCACCATTTAGATGTTTACATTTGTAAAATTTACTCTTAAAATTTTATATAAATTTTACACATAAAAGATTTGTCAGATATTTATAAAACGAACTCGTTATATATTACACACTAAATATTCAATCTAAATTCCCTGCGACTCTGTTTTCAAAAGTAAAAAAAAAAAAAATTAACAAAGGAACCGCATCTTCAAGATGCGGTTCCTTATTTCCAAAAAAAAAACGGACTAAACCGCATCTTGAAGATGCGGTTCATTAAAAATAAAACCGCATCTTCAAGATGCGTTTTTAAAATCCTATTTTGGTAAATACTTTCAGACGAACCTTCTTTCGTGAAATACTTTCAAAAATTACACTACTTTTACCCAATTCTCCTAAATTATATTCAAGAGTCGCATTTGACGTTCATTTTGTGCCGGAGAGAAGAGAGAGAACACAGACAAGACAAGTTCCATTGAATTGATTGAAAACTCCTGCCCTTGCCTAAGCTCGTAGAGCAAATTCTGCAGCTTACCAAAGCATGCATGGCTCCCCTCTGCAGAACATAGGCGGCTGCTAACTCCAGGATCGCTCCCTCTTCATGCCGTCTCCATGAAAACGAGAAAATGACAGATTGGTCCCCCAAAAAAAAACACCTATTCAGAAACCAAAACAGTTGATTTAAGAAATGCTAGGCGTTTTTCAGTGAGAATGATCTTCTCCTTTGCTTCTTCTGCCTTCTCTCTTACACCATGCACAATGTCCTCAGGAGCTTTCTCAATGAACTGCACCAAACACGAAACACTTTTAGGTGGGATATGATGTAATAAATTTAACTTTAAAAGAGAAAGAAACTACTGGCATGCCCCTTCAAGTTATCAACACTAACTAATAATTTGAAATGGTTATCAATCACTTACATGCTAAGGTTCTATACATGCCATCTCAGAGAAAAAACTCTCTGGAACAGGTTAGACTTGCATTATGATTGTCAGGATTTTAGGTCTGTAAGAGACACATTGATGCCTTAAACTTCCATGCATGAGATAATAGATAAAGATTTGCCAGGAACCACACCTTGGGAGAACTTAGGCGAGATACAAGTCCATCATACTCTATCTGCATCTTCAAGAGACGTTTGGAAAGGCGCTGAACTTCAGCAGAGATATCTACCATATCAGCAAGAGGAAGATAAGCCTCCAGGCCTTCACCAGCAACTAGATGGACCGATTGGTTTGCATCTCCTGTTGTTTATAGCCGCATTGCATGCCAGGATGCGATGGGTTTCAGACAGTGAGAACATAGACAATTATAGAGGCACGGCTGCATTGGGAAAATTAAACAATTCAATGGAATAGATTATAACCTGGAGGAGATTCTGAAAAATGGACATTGTTCAAGTCAAGGCGGGAAAGTAGAGCTAAGACCTCCTTCTCTTTCTGCACCAGTAACCAATAAAAAGTATATAGTTGGAACAGCAGGACAGTGAAGCAAGGGCCTCTGTAATTGAAGGGGGAAGCAGGGAAGGTTGGTTCCTCACTGATATGTACTCAGTCACTTCTGGGCTAGCCACTATTGATGCAGATATTCGTTTTGCTGGTTCCACTGAATATTCAGCTCGAGCATTCCGAATAGCTCTGGTCTGAGAATAAAATGTGCAACATTTTTTGATACTTACTCTCGGGCATGATTTACACAAAAAGTTGCTCAGCATCGATGGCTGATTTATTTACCCACCAAAGCTTGTAGATTTTCAAATTTTTTGATTGAAGTGCTTTGCCTTGGAAGTGAATTATGGGGCCAAGAAGACACCATTAGGGCCTCTATCCTGTTAGGGAGAGCCTAGAAATAAGAAAAGAAAGCATCAGCAAATGCTCTAAAATCAAAAACTTTCCACACCAGTGGATTTCTGACAACTCGCTCACAAAGGAAACCATATAGGATTGAAAGGCAACAGAAACTGGGCATGGATGAATGACAGACAAAATTATCATCCCATGCGTGATGCAAGAAATCATGAACTTTTTAACTTCTGTTGGTGTTAATAACTGATGTGATAAATTTTAGGATTACAGCAAGTAAATCAAACGGATTAATGAGGTAGTAACAAATAACCAACACAAGGGGAACTAGATCATCAAGCTACCTGCCACAGTTCCTCAGTTACAAATGGCATGAAAGGATGTAGCAACTTCAGTATATTTTCAAAGACATACAACAGAACAGCCTGCGCAATTGAAGCAACAGAACCACCACCTGTATGGTACAGCCGAGCTTTGCTGGATTCTATGTACCTAAAACAACGACAAGAACTTCAGTCTGACAACAAGAACAAAAAATACAAGAGAAAATTACTCATACCAGTCAGCAAAGTCACCCCAAAAGAAATCATATATTTCTCTCCCAGCATCTCCAAAAAAGAACTTATCATAGCTTGCAGTGACTGTGTCAACAAGTAAATGGAGTTTGGAGACCTAATAAAATGAAACAATCATTATCTTTTGCAGATACATTGAGCCGATGCATCAAGGAAAACTGTCCATCAGCCTTACCACCCAACATTCTGGTATAGGTAAGCCATGCAAAGACTCCTCTTGGTCAAACTTAAAAGATGAACATCAGGAAGGAATGGTTGCAAGTGAGAGCACAGAAAATTTGAAATTGTTAGATTTCACTGAAAGCTAATAATAAGAAAGAAAAAAAAAACTTGTCCACTAACAAATATGATCCAAAATTTGTGTTACAGAATATGCCAGACCTTGAATGCCATAATAGCTTCCCAGGCAGATTCTTCACTTTGGGATGGTAGATTTTGCAACACAAATTTACCAGCATTCCATAACTTATTAGTGAAGGCCTTGTTGGAAGTCAACCTCTCAGTTGATAGATTAAGGTCCTGAAAAAAGCAAAAGGTAATAGCAGCTGGAAAACACATTTAAATTGGTATAACCAGTCTGCAATCACTAGTCTTCAGGTCAAGAAGGAGCTTGAGACAAGGTGACCCTCTATCTCCCTTCTTGTTTACCTTGCTCACAGAGTTGCTAAGTGGATTGTTGATTAGAGCAGCTGAATTAGGTATCATTAAGGGATTGCAAGCTGGCAGTCAAGGGTCATCCATGGATATTATGCATTTATTGTTTGCGTATGATATATGATAATTTTTTGGTCAAAGATATGCACATCAATTGGTACACCTCACATGCATCTTAATATAGTTTGAAGTCATCTCAAGCCTCCATGTGAATCTTACAAAAAGTGAATTGATCCCACTTAGTGAGGAAAGGAAGATTTGATTCTAGCGCAAGCAGTAGATTGTAGAGTGAGTACCCTCCTAATCTCATATCTAGAGCTACCCTCCTAATGTGAAGGAGATATTGGACCCATTATTCATTTGAATAGCTGAAAGATTCAAAGCGTCTATCTCTCTAAGGGTGGAAAACTCACCCTTATAGAAACAAATTTGTCAAATCTCCCAGTGTATTTCATGTCTTTTTTCAGCCATTGCAAGGATATTAAAACTATACGGGAAAGGCTTTTGTTGGGATACAGTGTTAGCGACTGAAGGATCACCTTGTAAATTGGGAGTCTGTGAAACCGTCAATGAAGCAATGTGGCTTGGTGATAAAATATTTGCCCCACTTAAACGAAGCATTACTTGGGAAATGTTGTGCATATTCGATACAAAAAAAGAGCAAGTCGGGTGGAAATTAGTAGTGGCAAAGTCTGGGCTTGAGGACGCGGGGCGGATAACTCTCCAGAGAAGGAAACCCTTTGGAACAAGTGCTTGGAGAAAGATAGCTTGAGGTTGGCAGAACAGAACTTTATGTCAAACATGACCATCATCTTGGGTAAGACCACGTTTGGCATGATGTTTGGTGTGTTGATGTAAATTTACCTTCTTTGTTCTCAATATTCTATAATGCAGTAAGCGACAAGAAAATGCTCATGGGGAGGTATGGAAGGAAGGAGTAACTGGGAGCTTGAGTCCTTTCTGGACCTTTTTGTTTTCCCGTACAAACTTAGACCTAGTCAAGGAAGGGACAGGTTGCGGGTGGAAGGGAAGCAGTTTGGGGATGTTCGCAATAAAGTCCTATTATAAGCCTAAGAACAAAAGATTTTTCTTGGAGAAAGATTTGGCAGAGTAAGGTTCCATACAAGGGTGTGCTTTTTCGGCTGGGAGGCTGCCTGGAGCTGAGTTCTAACTGAAACTGATACTTCCTTTATAAAGAAGTGACAATTTTGGTTAATTTGCTCCTTCATTGTCAGTGGAGCCTAGACTGTGGGCTGCAGCTTTTGCAACAGTGGGGTTAAATTGGGTTAGCTTAGTACATGGTTAGGGACATAGAGCAAGAAAGGCGAAAAGGAGGATGAAACTGTTTTATATTTTTTGGGTTATCGGGAAGGAGACGAATAGATGGGCATTTGATACAGTCGAATCACAAGACCTTACACTTATGGAAAGACGGATATGAGATGTACATTTTTTGTATAGCCATGTGTACAGTGGCTCAGGGGTGATAAGTGATTTATGTTATGCTCTTTGCATAGTTCCGACCTCCTTTCTGCATGCATGTTTTTGCGGCCTCTTGGTGAGTAGTTAATGAAATTTTCTAATTGAATTCTAAATAAATCACAAGCAGCAAATGCTTTCATATCAGCATCTGTACTAAAAGCTAACACATACGTTAATAGCAGTATATAAGGTTTATAAAATGCAGACCTGACCAGCAGTTCCCAGAGCAAGCGTAAAACGTAAAGCGTCAGCACCAAACTCCCTTATAGTATCAATTGGATCAATTACATTGCCTAATGTCTTTGACATTTTCCTCCCCTGAAACAAATAATGATAAACAGGAGCAGAACTAAGATTTAACATATGCCTCATCTGAGGAATTCTCAGAAAGAAAATTTAGTTCAAACGAGATGACATGTAATATCATAACAATGAAGGACAAAACAAAAGCTACAGCTTTCAAGTGACCTCACTCACCTGTGAATCACGGATCAGCCCATGAAGATAAATGTACTTAAATGGAACAGTTCCTGTAAATTCAATCCCCATCATGACCATCCTTGCCACCCAAAAGAACAATATGTCATGCCTGCACAAACATGAAAAAGAAATCACTATGATAAAATGCTTCTTAAAAATCACTTAGCATTACACATCAAATCAGGACCCAAATTCCCCTCAAGGCAATGGAAGCATGCCTCTATGAATCGAAGGCCTTCATCAAAAATATACCAAATACGAGGGGGGAAAAGAAAGCATAACGGACATACCCGGTTTCTAACAGGGTTGTAGGATAGAACCGTTTGAAATCCTCTACTGATGGATCTGGCCATCCAAGAGTACTGAAAGGCCATAAAGCACTGACAAGAAAAGCAAGATTAAACTGGACCAAAATCCAATTTATGTCATACTGATAACGTTTCATTTTTCTAAGTCACTGAGATCATGCAGTACAAATGAAAGAAAACTGAGAAATTAGATCATTTATACAATTATACTGTTATATGTTGATTCATTTCAATAATCAACAAAAATATGCACATAGAATAACATATAACAATTGATTAGCTCTCTCAATCATGAAAATATGCAGTACATAAACTCTTACAACTAATCAATAGATTGACTTGCAACAGGGAGGACAGCCAACGACATCTATAATCCGCTGTATAAAGAGATATAATATTTCTTGAAACAGATTCTACATTGAAATTCAGGCTTCATGCTAAGAATGAAAACAAAGATTCTACCCCTTTTGGCAAGTGCTAAATAAGAGGGACAGGCTAGGATTTTTTAGAACTTACCTTGAAAACCATGTGTCAAGAACATCAGGATCCTGATATATTTCTACCTTCTTTCCATATTTCAACCTAGCTTTCTCCAAAGCTTCAGTAGCACTCCTGGCAACAATATATTCTTCTTCACAGTCTTTACCCACAATGTACCAAACCGGTATTCGATGGCCCCACCATAACTGTCTGCTTATACACCAGTCCTTAATATTTGATAGCCAGTGATTATAGATCTGCAATCAACGAAATGTATACCCTCAAGCAAAAACCAGTAGGAAAGAAGGGACAGAGGCACTAGATTCAGATCAGGGTCAGGTTTCGAGAACATGAAAAAAAGGCTAACATGACTAAATACAATGTGTATTTATTTTCTTCTGAGAAATTATCCAATCTGGTGGTGCTGTAAGTGAAGGATTACTAAAAAGATACTGAGCATAACCAAGTAAGTGCAACACAAAAGCTGACAAATAAAGCAATATAAATTGGATCAGGGAAATTCAGTAAGTATACATGAACTATGGCTTCCAAAATGAGTTAAACAAGTTCGCCTAAGTCCTTGTCAGAAAGAGATTCTCACATTCTACATACCTTCTCGAATCTTTCAGGTATGATGGTTAACTCCCCCCTTTCAACTGCTTGAAGTGCCTTCTCTGCTAAAGGCTCCATAGATACAAACCACTGCTTACTTACTAATGGCTCTATTATCTATCATTTGGATTTGGAGAGGCTGAGTGTCAGAAAGAGAAAGAACTTCTCATGCATATTTAATAATCAAAACTTGCAAAAGCATGAAGGAGAAAACCCAGACTCACTTCCCCACCACGCTGAGACCTAGGAACTCTCAAGGTATATGGTTCCTTTTTGACAGCTAAGCCAGTTTCTTCAAGGTCAGACCACAGTTTCTTCCGAGCTTCAAAACGATCAAGCCCACTAATATAGCAATTGTTCTTTGTTAGAAAGCACAAATACATTACTCTCCTATACAAGACAAAATTTTCCAAACAATCGCAATGATTTACCAATACAGTCCAGCCACTTCATTAAGTGTCCCATCTTTGTTCATCACATTGAGTATAGGCAGGCCAAGCTTTCGAGCGAGAAGGTAATCATTATGATCATGCCCAGGGCTTATCTTCAGAACACCAGTTCCAAAGTCCTTGTCAACATACTGCAACAAGGATGCCATATAGAAGCCAAAAATAATTTAATTTCGCAAGGTGAAGTGAAGTGACTTTGATCCATATTTATATTCAAATGCATGAATCTTCTGCAGTAAATTGACAGAGAAGATCAGCTATCACCATTAATCATGACAGCTCATCTTGCAGCAGATACTTATTTGGAGGAAAGAGATGTATTCATGCCGCTGATGGACATCTTTACCTTGTCAGAAATAATTAGGACATGGCGACCATATGTCATAGGTACAATTGCCATCATCCCAACATACTTAGAATAGTGTTCATCCTGCAAAGGTATTATTATCCCATCATGTTGGTCAGTAACTATCCAGATCAATTAACAACAATCGAAAATCTAGGCTTTTCATGCTGACATGAAGCAGATTTCTACTGAAATGATTATTATTATATATCCTCTGAAAGGAGGAATCTGAAAAGCCTTGCGTGCGAATAACTTGCAATGGCACAATCATAACAAACACAAGTTAGAGATGGATCTTTAATTCATCTGAGGTAGTAGGCAGGCTTTTCAACTTTTGGATGGAGAATCAATATCCTTTCACCGAAGTGAATAAATTACATAGGACAGCAACTACACTGAAAAGAAAGAAGAGGCAATTACAAGTGTTATCCAGTGGGTTTCTTCCCGAGATCATATAAAGGTTCAAACACCTAAAAATATCCTTGCATCACCTGGCCATCGAATTGCCACTAATATTAGATAAAAATTATTGCACCTGAGGATTAACTGCGAGAGCTACATCACCAAACAGAGTCTCTGGGCGGGTAGTAGCCACAGTCAAGTAATCATCCCTAGAAGGAGATTAAGCATGTTACTACATGTAGCAGGAGGAACAATAAACATGGACAGATATCAATTTGTAAAAGCACGTTACTATGTGTAGCAGGAGGAACATTACAGATGGAAAGAAATAATTTGTAATTTAATTTAAATGACAATATATAATCTAAAGCAAATCTACAAACACTAAGTCATTATCTAAATGGACTTTTTCACTACTTTTGGAGCCTCATAAGTGTTACCACCAATATCAAGTATTATGAAAAAGTTACTAGACAGATCTCAAGCAGTTTTGCCATTAAAATATCCAACAGAACCTAAAAATATGTTAGAAGAATGCCGTTTGACCACACAAATATGAAGCATCACAAGTATGCAAAACACTTCCTTATAATGAAATACAGCAGAATAGATTAGAAGGCACAAGTCAACACCTTGAACCTCCAGCAACTCGATATTTAATGTAGTAAAGGGTACCGGGCTCTTCAGAATATTCCACTTCCTGAGAATATATAAAATAGTATGATTTCAAGCAAGAAAGCTGCAAGAGCAAAGCCCAAGGGATTCCTAAAAGAACTTACCAAGTCTGAAACTGCAGTCTGCAGATTAGGAGACCAGTTAACCATATATGAACCTAAAACAAAGAAAAAGTTGGTCATTTTATAATCACTCTCACGAAATGGTACACCATTATGCATTAAATAATTGCACAAGTTCATTGTTAAAACAGACCAACCTATATGAATTATTAACGGAGCCCCTCACATATGCATAAAAGCTCAAGGGCAGTCAAACCTCAATTGCAGAAACTCAAGTACACCTTTCAGCCTTACAAGTCTCTAATTATGAGACTACAAATTTGCAGAATAAGATAAAGTCCTTTAAGTTCCGTTTTCTTTGGCCAATCTCTGTTTTATGGATAAAACTTAAACATTCACTAGTGATACTATGAACACATAGCAGCGAAAAGGAAAAGGAGGAGCATAGACATTTGGAGCAAAGTTTCCTTCAGACTATGGATTTATACAATAATGCAGTTCACATGGCATTGCAAGGTTCAGCACAATATAGCTCGACGCATTTGAAGATGAGATAACAGTTTAGGACAGATTTTGAGTCGCATACCTTGATAAATCAAGCCCTTCTCATGAAGCCGTACAAAGGCCTCAATTACAGCTCCTGCATGGACATGAAAAAGTAAGCCTCAGAAAACCACTAAAAGAAAAATTCATGATTGAATTTGCATATGCAGAAAAGCCTTTCAGTCCAATGTTTTTCATCCTACAAAATGATGCAGAGATAACTAAGAAAAGCAAATGCTGAGGCTGCAGATGTGCATGGTCATTACCACAGGCTATCAAGGTCTAAAATCCAATAATTTATTGAACTCTTACATTCAATTTGTAGAACTAGACAGTATAATACATAGTAAAACTGCCTTACGACTTAGCTGTTCATCAAGAGTGAAGTGTTCTCTAGACCAGTCACATGAAGCACCAAGTCTCTTGATCTGATTTGTAATAGTTCCACCATACCTAAAACATTAAATGGCAAGTAAACTATTCTGAAACCAGTAGAAGAAGCACAATTGAACCTGTCTAGAATAATAACGCCAATGCTAATGCAGCAATAACACCATTGACGTAAAACTCACATCATAAAAACAGCAAAACAACATATATCAACAATAAAACTATGTTTTAACTCTCCCACAACAGAATTACTGTGTACAGAAAAAATATGTCATCCAAAACCACAGATGCAAAATCCTTATGAGATGAGATAATATATTTACTGTCCTTCAACTTTTGTTTTATATGACCCTGCCCCCATGTCTTATTAGCAGTCTCCAATTCTGAGAACATGGTGCTGCTCCTCTTATGACCAATTGGTGTCATTGATAAGTAATTGATGTAAGGAATTTCCATCAAATAATGTAAGGAGCACAGTATGATTAATCGTCAAACTATAATAAGAGAAGATGATTCATTGATCAAGGAAGATAAGTACTTCTCTTTCCATTCCCATACTCGAGCCATGAACTCATCCCTACTTAAGTCGACCCTCTTTTTTCCTTCTGAAGCCAGCATTCTTTCCACAACCAACTGAAAGTAAATTGAATTCCCAAAAAGACAGTTAAAGCTTCCATAAAAAGATTATGCATCCTAAAAATAATAGCACATCCAAACTTCTAACAAGAAAAGTGAAGGATGAAGTAATGCGATGCATAAAGGTTATTGACTAATCAAATTATAGAGTTTCAAGCCAACAAAGTCAAACCTGGGTGGCAATCCCAGCATGATCTGTCCCAGGAACCCAAAGTGTTGGCTTACCTTTCATCCGATGGTATCTGACCAAGATATCCTGGTATAAATCAAGCACTAGAGTAAATCGGGGCCTGACCGCCGAGATAAAGAGACAAATGGCACATTCATCGTCAGGGGATATTTATCCTACAGATTTTTTCTCTGCATTGAGATTATTGTCATAGACCACTACAAATATTCCCGGTAACTGCTCAAATGATCTGAGGAAGAATGACTAGGAATAAGATGAAGCTAATTCAACAGAGATATAAGGCAAGTCATCAATGGGAAGCCAAGAAACCACGTCAAATACCTCAAGGGTAACAAACATTGCATGTCCCATGTGCAGTGAGCCAGTGACATTAGGTGGTGGCATTGATATTACAAAAGGGTCGCTTCCTCTATCAAAGTTCGGCTTAAAATATCCTTGAGACTCCCACCTAGCATACAATAATTGATTAAAAAAATAAAGCTGTAAGACAAAAGACGGAATACCCCATCCTTCCCATGATAACGAAGCAAAGAATGTCCGAATCAGTCGACTTGGAATAGCCAAGAGAAGAACATAGATAAAACAGTAGTTTGATGCATTCCCATGAATCCAAAAATATACCCAAGACGCAGATAATGAGATGGCTAATGCAAGTAAAACGGACACTTCAGAAGAGAGAAGAAGATGATATTATACCAGCTATATATTCTTTCTTCGGAAGTGAAATCAAAGGATTTTGCTATCTCTGGCGAAGTGAAGACGCCATTCTCCGGAGCACAAACTGAAATGCAATCAAACAAAAAAGCAGTGAGTTCAAGTTGAAATTTTCTTAGCTTCCACTTAAATATAACAGAGAGCTGGGGAGCTGGCAAAGGATAGTACTAGAAGTAGGACTTACCAGCAAAGAATCTCGCTTTCAATCTGTTAACCTGCCTAAAGGGAACCGTGATGCAGCGACAGCGTCTAGAGAACAGAAGAGGATTGAGACGATAAGCAGAGGAAGGGGACAGCATACATGAACCATACAAGGCCATGTGGAGGTTCACAGCGGCTTCTGAGAAAGAGCTGAATCGCTGTGCCTGCCTTACGGAGCTATACTCTTCACGTGAACGATTTATGAAGAAAATTGGGAATGGTAGCAGTAGCTGGCAAGGCAAGGCAGGCAACGGAAAGAGAGAAATGGTGCTGAGATTTCAGTGGGTGGGAGGAGGAGAGATAAGAGAGATAGAGAGCCCAAGCAGCGGAACAGAAAAGAGCAGAGGTGGTGATGGAGAAGGGATGGATAGCGATGGGCTTCCTTTCAGTGAGCCATGTTTGGGCTTTTTCTGAACAAAAAGCCTTTAGCAAAACGATGGACGTAGGTGGGCTAAGTCACAAAAATAAATTCACACAGGGATGAAGCCTTGTCGGAAAAACTCATGATACCAACGAAAAAGAAAAGGAATCCCAACTCCAAGTAACTGCCATAGTATTTTTTTTTCCCATACTCTTAATTATTAGAGACGACACTGTTTAATATACCTAAACTACACGAGGTCTCGTGGAAAAGAAGATAAAAATAAAAGATAGAGGGATATAGTAAGGTGATCGCTCTTATTATGAATATGTTCTAAGAAATCAATGAGATTTGAGAATATAACACTTTTTTTCATGCATGGCCTTTTTTTTTTTTTTTGCTTCTAGTGTATAGAGGCCAATTGTTTGAAGTATGACTCGTTAAGGAAGCTGATTGAACATTGACAAATTAGTCCCATATACACTCTCTCACAAAATCAACAGAATTTGGCAGGAAATTTTCCACTTGTAATATTCAATTCAAGGGCCAAACTCCCATGTTGCGGAGGGGTATGTATGATGTCCTAGAAAGAAAAGAAAATGAAAAAAGGGTCACATGGGCACGGGTGGATGTATTTTCAAAGCAACATGGGTAGTGTTATCGTTATTTTCTTTATCGGAGAAAGAATTTCTCCTTTTGATAAATAATAGTTGAATAATTTCTACCAATCTAAGGTTAATATAGTAGTTTTCTCATCATACCCTAAATAAATAATTCCAACACTGATTGGGAGGATCGATAAAAAATTTCAAAAACTTCACTATTATAGATTAATCTCGATATATATTTTAACTAGTTAAATAATATTACAGTGTAAATAAAAAGAATGTTTGAAGAATTTCTCTACAGAAAAAGGCAGCACCCGACCACAATTCCAGGCTTCCAGCTGCCGCCCGACTATTACCGTACCACCACCTGCTTGCTACGACTACTAGCTCCTCTTTCTCTCTCTCTAATTTTTTTAATAATCCTCTCTGTCTAATTATTAAATCGCATAAAATAAGGGAGAAAAATATATCCTCATTATTATTCGTTGGTTAAGCAGCGCCGTTGTCAAGTGTCAATGAAAGAAATCATGCTGATCAACAACTATTAAGTTCATTAAATAATAATTTAAAAAAAGTTAATCCTTTTTTGCAAAATTAATAAAATCCCCCAAAATGAATGCCTTTTTAACACTTTTACTTAAACGGTTGCTTAACGCCACCATCCTGCCCATCTCTCTCTCTCTCTCTCTCTCTCCCCCCTCTCCCCATCCCCTTTACAGAGAGAAGCGAGCTGCCTACCGGAATGGACTACTCTCCACCAACGAGCCAAACGAATCCGGAGGCTGAGATGACCCATGGGTCGGCGTCGTCCGCTGTCGCCCGAGCCCTCCGCCTCCTTCAAGCCACTGACTCCGAGTCCAAGCTCCAGGCAGCTCGCGATATTCGGCGGCTCACCAAAACCTCCCAAAAGTGCCGGCGCCACCTCGCCGACGCCGTCAGACCCCTCGTCTCCATGCTCCTTATTGATTCGCGCGAGCTGAACGAGGCTGCTTTGCTCGCTCTCCTTAACCTCGCTGTCAAGGACGAGACGTAACCTTTCTCTCCTTCCACCTTTTCGGTTAATCTCCTTTTCTGTTTCAGCTCTGAAGTTTATAGTGATTATCTCTATTGTCCTGTTTTATGAGATTTATGTTCAAGTTGATAATCAATTTTGTCCTGTTGAAGCAATCCAACTTTATTGATCTTATCAAAGCGGAAAAGGAACAAAATTTTGACTCAGTAGTAAGTTTTAGTTCTGAAAATTTCGTCTCATTAGTTGATAGCTGGATTGAATCAATACAGTAATCGCCAATTATCTTGTAGGTAGTTGAATTCTGTTTGTAGATATTGGCCAATCGAAGCATTTCATATTGTTTTACGATGCTGTGTGAAGAACCGATGCGGTCTATGAAGAATCAATTATTGATTCCTTAGGATATAAGGTCCTGCTGGGAGCTGATGACCGATACCTTGCTTGAGTTGCAATTTCAGTCTTTTACCTTTTCTTTTTCTTCTTCTCCTCTCTCTCTCTCCCCCCCTTCTCTCTATGTCTATCACCCTCACACCGCCCCATGAATCGATGACATAATAGAGATTTTTGTTCTAGGGCTGATTCACTTCTTTATTCTTTTCCTTTGCACGGCTTTTGCTTTGTCCACCCTCATCTTTGCCCCCTGATTGGCTTCTGTTAGTTATCGGGACTCAGCGAAAAAGTAATGTTCCGCACAAGGAAACTCCCACTTTCTGAGCTGTTACAGGAGTTTACAGAAAGCAAGGATGTCCTTCATATTGTGGTGATCAAATTTCTTAGTTGGGACTACAAAAACCTCTGCACATAAAATCGGTGCAGCTCTGCCTTTGTGTGGTTGTCCTCTAGCCTTGAGGCGTTCCGTTTTCCTTAAGCATGAGAGGGTACTTCTTGAATGAATCCAAATCACATACAAGAGACGCTTTTATCAGGTTCATGAGTTGTGCTTTTAATTATTTTTCCCCTACCTTTACCTCCTCTGCAAGTTCTCTTATCTTCCTATCCATCACCCTTTGCTGTTTTCTCCCTCTCAATCTGAACCAATTTATGCTATTTTCTCAGTCCATTGAAACACGTTCTCAGTAGACCTGAACCTCTGAGACAGATATGTAACTCAGCATCCTTTGAATTCATTTGTCTTCTTTTTTCTTTCTTTTGATAATTGTAATAATTTCATTAAGCAAGATGAATTTACAAGAAGCTACCGGTCACAAAATGTACATCTTCAATGCCTTGAGTTGGGGGTTTTCATCTAACCTTTTACCTAATTTTAGGAGTGAAACTACTTTTAACTTCAAAATGTACATAACACTAGCTTTGAGATAGGTCCTTGCTGAAAGATCTGAATTCATTTCACTTTTAACTCCAGTTCTGAAATGAATTACCTTTCATGATAAACACTAAAAAAACTTGGATTTAGGAGATTCTTTTTAGTTTTCTGTCTGAAGGAGCGTGGAATAGCAGAGGGCAACTGGTTTACTGATATCTTTATTTTTTTTTTTAAAGAATGGTTTACCGATATTATTGTGCTTGTAATAGCATTTATGTCTAAGTTCCTGCATTTAGCAAGTAAGCATGCTTATGTTTATCATGAAAGCTGTTATCTAGCCGCAGTCCTTACTGAGCTATTCCAATGAGCGGACCTTTTACATTTGTGCCACTTTGGAAGAACATTGATTGAGAAGGGCCTTTCTCCTACTCCATTAGCATGCATTCAGAAGTTGACACATTGCTCCAAATGGTGAAATTAGTACTCATCTATTATGTGAATTAGTTATTAATTATATACAATGTACTCAATATCTCCATTCTCCACCTCTGTTAGACAATATCCTTGCTGCTTAATTGGATATCTTCCAAGCCCAAGTTCATTTCATAATATACAATATATATTTGATGCAAAAACATGGATTTGAACCCTAAAATTTTTTGCCCCTTCAATTTCATTCTTGCAGGAATAAGATTAATATTGTGGATGCTGGAGCTCTTGAGCCAATAATGAGATTTCTCCAGTCAAGTGGTTCTGAACTCCAAGAGTATGCAGCAGCAGCTTTGCTAACGTTATCTGCTTCGGCTGTTAACAAGCCAGTTATTAGCTCTTCAGGAGCAGTCCCTCTCTTGGCCGGAATTCTTGACAAAGGAAGCCACCAGGCCAAGATCGATTCCTTGATGGCTCTTTACAATCTGTCAATGCACCCTGGTAATCTGAGCATCATCCTTGAAGCTCAACCTGTACCTGCCATAATATCATTACTGAAATCCTGTAGAAAATCATCTAAAGCTGCTGAAAAATGCACTGCGCTTATGGAATCTTTAGTGAATTTTGAAGAGGGCAGAACTGCATTGACATCAGAGGAGGGTGGAGTGTTTGCCATAGTGGATGTATTAGAAAATGGGTCTCTCCAGGGTCGGGAATGTGCAGTTGGGACCCTGTTAACAATGTGCCAGAGTGACAGATGTAAGTACAGGCTACCTATCCTTGAGGAAGGGGTAATCCCTGGCCTGCTTGAGCTAACTGTTCAGGGAACTCCCAAGTCTCAGGCAAAAGCTAGGACGTTGTTGATAATGCTGAGGGAGACTCCATATCCGCGGTCAGAGTCTCAGCCTGATACTCTAGAAAACATCGTGTGCAATATCATCTCTCACATCAATGGAGACGACCAGTCTGATAAAGCCAAGAAGATGCTGACAGAGATGGTGCAAGTTAGTATGGAACAGAGCTTGAGACATTTACAGCAAAGGGCTCTGGTATCTGCACCAACCGATGTGCCCCTTAACAACTGCACATCTGAAGTTTCCTCAAAATGAATTTTTTTCCTGTTGATGGGTGTTTGAGAGGAGATATTCTAATGTAGAAAGGGCTCGAAAAGAAGAAACTGAGAGGAATGCCAGTCCAGGCCAGCTCTCTGGTATCGGGTGATTGGTTTCTAATAAGTGGGGAGAAGTGTGTCGATGTGAAAAGGAACATAATTGTTGTTTTCTTTTATTGAGGGTAGGTTGCTTGTAAAGATACACTTGTGCAGAAGCTAAGTAGGTTGTTTAGTTTCTCGGGGTTCATTGCTCTTCACGTCCACAATTCCAAGAGCTTTGCAGTGATGACAGGGAAATTACTCCCAGCGAAGCTCTTCAAGTTGACGATTTAGTTAATCCTTTCTAGTTCTAACTCAGACAAGTACCCTCTGGAGCAACCCAAGGGTCACCTCTCGTACCTCGCAAAAGTGAGGAGTCCTGGGGACATAGCAGGGAATCACTTTTATCTGACAGTGAACTCCTTTGACTTGGTACTCCATACGATACCTGCTTGTTAATACATGGATCCATCCACCTGTTCAGAAAGGGGAAAAAAATTACACAGTTCCATTCCATTACCACATAAGAGAGAGACTTTATGAAACTGCTGCAGTGGAGCAAGAATAGCTTACGGTTGGACGCACCGCAGTTCAAGAAAACAAAACAGGAACATTTCCCAATAAACTTATTTTTCCTAGAGCTTTCTCCAGGAACAGTCCTTGAAAGGAGGGCACCTGTTTCCATGTAGATCAATTTATTAGGTTCTACAGTACAAACGGAGTTTATTTGCCTAGGAAGCTTGTGAACGTCGCCTCTTAGGAAACATTTGGTGGAGTCTGATTTATTGACCTAATGGTGGAATTATCCGTGATCTGTGTCTTTTCTTCCATCATGTTCTATGGACAAGGATCTGCATCCACACCACTATAATGCCAAAAAAAAAAAAAAGGTTCAGTTACATCTATATGGATGAACTCAGTCCTGTACTAAGAACCACTGTTTCTGCTACTATTGGCTGCTGTGGGACTCGTTCTGTTGGATCGAACAGTGCTTCATGGGAGGCCTTTTAATCATTTACATGGACATCCCTTTTTTCACAGTGTGTTAATGGCTGGCTCTGCTGGAATGGTGCTGGCAGGAGAGATGATGACGGAGAGTTGCTGCTCTATGGGAGGGGAGTTAAGGTGGTGGAAGACAGGGGCTTAGGTGCAACTGAAGTAAATACTCTTCTTAATAGTCGAGTTGTTCAATTAAATTAATTGTAGCTGCAACAATCGAAATGACCGCTGTGTTTAAGAACCAAACGAAGAGCGGCAGAAGAAATATATCATCTAGATTGATTTTTGCATCTCCCCAGTAGAAATAGTCTCGATCGATCCCAAGCATTCTCATCATTACTACTATCACAGATTGAGATATGGAAAAACTGAGTGTGCTAGGCTAGGCTTTACACATGTATAGAATTTCCCAAGTTGCTCCTTCGAAAAATCCAACAATGACTCTACAGAAAATGAGCCAATGTGTTTGTTTTATGGAGAGCAGCACAGGTTTCTATTCTCACGCATTGCATGCTATTTCGGTAGCAGCTGAAGATGGTCCCAGCTGCAGCTGCAGCTGCTATATATCAATAAGTGGGGGAGGGGGGAGATGATGTGCTTCAATTTCTTCCACCGTGTTGAAGCTCACTCGCTTCTGCATCGAACCAAAAGAAGGGAAAAATAAAAGAAGTCTGTCAATCAATAGCTAGCTATGGAAAGCTTAATTAGCAAGAGAACCCATCTATTTTCTGGTAAGAAATTTTAAATGATACGTCAGACCAAAAAGTCAAACATTGATATAGATTCGGAGCATATGAAGAAATTCAACTTTGAACGAGCATAAACGATTCAAACGATCCCGCCTCGTAACTTTTAAAAAAAGAAGACTGATTGGAATTGGCTTTTTTCCCCAAAGAGTGCAGAGGAAAAAATGCACACATCTACATTAAGAGGAGAAGAGCACGTGCCGCCTGCTTTGACTTGCATTGAGGATATCCTACCCACATGGTCAATAAATGCAACTTCGCATTTTCATGCTTGTCTAATTGGAATTCATGCCGTTAAGACCTTTCTTTTTTTTTTTTTTCCTTTTTTGAGGTGTGTCTAAGGTTTTTGTTTTAAAGTGGGATGAGCGCGGTGTTTCAAGAATCATTCGTTTTCCATGGATCCTAATGACCCACATGCACTGGGCAATGAACGAATCAAGATACAGTGCACATGAGCCCCCGGCCGTTTTCCACATGTTCTCATCTCCAATTCCTAGTCTTCCAAGTGAACCGTATCGGGGATACTAATGAACACACCCACGTCTGCATATAGGGGAGTGACGGCCTGATCTATTGTTGTATATTACAGGCGGGGACAAGTTGGTTGGATGTACAAATAAACTTCTTTGCTCGACCCCCAACTAGTACTTAGACTTCCTAATACCAGGGTACCTTTTTTGTTAGGTCTATCTTGTATATAAGATAGTTTTTGTTCCTTGCAGACTACCAATGTACAAAAGTGGAACACAGTTGAATGAAACTCACCACCATTCCAAAAAAAAAAAAAACTTCTTTGCTCGAGAACATCTATCGCTACCAAATAAGAGGAGGAAAAAGAACGAGGTCTGAGGAATTTCCAGAAGTACCTGATGCCCCTTGAAGCTTTGCTGGCTAATCTTGCCGAGAGAGGGCTTATTCCCCTGAGGCTCCTCCTCCTGGTGAGGGTGAGAGTGAGAACCATTCTCCATCATGTAAAGATGAAGAATCTTCTCCGCCACATCCACTCCATCTCCGCTCTCCTCCACTAGTTTATCCAGCTGTGCCCTGGGAATCCTCAACTTCACCTGCGTGGATCCACGGACGTCATGGTGGGCCCGGTCGGACGGTGGCCTGACAGCTGCCAGGTCGGAGACGGATCTTCTAGACAGCATCAGGCACTCGAGCCGGTCCTTTGCACTCATGTTTATGCCGGACCTTACCCTCCTAACCGTACGAGCCTTTTCGTGGTCGTGAAACTTGGGCAGTTCCACTAGGAAGTAAATCCTCTTGGGCTCGAGCTCCTGCAGTGGCTCCACAGGCTGTGCTCTGATACCAAAATGCTTCACTGCCTCCGAATCCATCAGAACATGGCCGGGATAGTCCTTGACGACGTCCCAAGCTCGAATCGGAGCCTTCAACTTGAAGATTTCACCGTTAACATTCATCACCTTCACTTTCTTCCTCCCTCCTATGCTATTCCCCATAGGAGCTTCTGCAACAATCACACGGAGCTTTTAGCCTTAGAATGAGCCAGCGAACACACCCGTGATGGGATTCTCGTGATATCAGTCAGAATGGCCGTGTGAAGAGGTGGGGAAGATGATCAATCTTATGAACGAAAGTTGTGCTAAAAAGATTGACAAGGAATGACTATAAATGGGCCATGCCACGACAAGCTCCCTTATCAACTTTCAAATATTCCCATTTAAGAAAAAGGGAGAGAGCTGAACCTTTTTTAAAATGGTTTCACACTCCATTCATTGTAGCGACGGTAATTAAGAGCAAGGTGAGGAACTTAATTATAAGATTCAGGGTATGATCTGCACTGCAGTCTTAATATACATGTTATATATAAATATTTCTCATCTAACTAACAGAAGATCATTTCGAAGGCTCAGTTTGCAACTACTGATTTCCGGTTCAGAAAAATCCCAGTTTTCAACCATGAAGATAAAGATGAATCCACAGGGAGGGACAAATACGGACATAGTAACCAAGAGGGGTTGGGCCGAGTGGTAAGCAGTTCGGTGCCGCTTAAGGAGGTCTCGGGTTCGAGACCTCACGTACGCAGACACCCCTCTTGGGAGCCTCACCCGCCATTGCCAGGCGTGCGACCCGGGGCGACCAACGGATTAGTCAAGTATGGTTGGCTGAAAGATGCCATCTCACCGCTGGTGGGGCCTGCTTGGATACCGTGGTTGGCGACCAAAAAAAAAAAAAAAAAAAAAAAGACATCCTTTTAATTTCCGGAGAATTAATAAAGTCGGAAGCAATCCATCTTCTTGGTTGAGAGGTGTTTAACTTGCTCAAAGCTGAAACCTGATGGGCATCGTATGTGACAAAATAGAAAACCTCGATCAGATTCTACCCATTATTGAACGTGTGGGTTCGGTTTTCTTCTTAAATTAAAAGTAGCGGACTGGGATATATACTCAGCGGGATTATTCCATCCGTTCATCTGATCTATATGGTAGAGGAATCGAGATGCGCCATTAAAAACAATAAATTATAGTGGAACAACAAAGTCAACAACTGCTATCATTATGGAGAGATTATCAACTGTGTGATTCGTGTGTGAAGTCTGCAAAGTTAAGTGGGCCTGCTAAATTCTTCAGCTGTGTTATCACACAGCCCAACAGGCCGACGATTACATTATTTTTCCACAGAACTTCATCGAAATATTCCCCTACAGTTTATATGGGTGGAAACTGAGAAAAAAACGGTCGGTGATACAGCAATGCAACTGGATTCCTGGAAAAGGGGTTCTGCAGTTTATTTGTTATTGGTAACAACAGAGAGCGCACCAATGCACAGACGATCGATCGAGAAAGAAGAGGGACGGAGCGTGAAAACTAAAAACAATAATCTAACCCAGGAGGATTCCGATCACTAAGCTCAGTATTGCAATCTTATAATTATAAATCCGGCACTATCCAAAAGGTTTACCTATCGATGGCAAAGAAAGATCAACTCCTAGTGCAAAAAAAGTCACTTACTAATTCAGGTTCGCATTAACTAATCAAACAATTTATCATAAGATGTCCTAAAATTTGATTTTCTCAATAATCATATAAAGTGATCCATCTATGTGTGAGAAAGTCTGCTTCACGATGCTTGTAATAATTTATTTGGAAATTGAACAAGTTACACGTCAAGCTGTCTGACTGCTTCAATGCTAAAAGTCAAACCACCCACGCCTAACACAACTAAATTTGTTAGACAATAATGATACGATGAGTAAGAATTAATTAAATTATTTTAATTAATAATAATTATAATATTTATTATAATAATTAATTTTAATTTATTTATTTTCTCATATCACGAGATAAAATTTTTAACAATTTGACACAATTTTATTTTCGTACCAATTTGGCACCTCCACGGAATTTTTGTACCATTTGTTCAACACCGCCTTCTCTTCTCTCCTCTTGTCAGCCTTCCTCCCGTTGGCTGTTGCTGCTATATGAGCCGCCCTCGTCTACGCATTTTCCAGGAAATTTGTTCGTTCCCCCCACGCCGCAACCTGTTTTCCCTTTCCCATTCATCAGTCAAATCTCCTCCGATAACCTTCTGCGTCTCCGGCCTACCCCTAAGGCTGAGTCGCTCGCAGAAGCTCCGAATGGCTCCTCCGATTCTTTCCTTGGCCCTGCCTTCCCAGACTGGTCGAGTGCTTAGCATCCAGTCCCACACGGTCCAGGTTACTGATTTCATTTCACTCAACGCATCTCCTCCTACATTTGGTTGCAAAGGAAGTATGAGAGAGTCAAGGAAGCCGAATATTGGCTATGACCGTTGTTTTGATTTCTGCCCTTTGTTTTGATTAAAATACTGTACTCCGAATGCCCTGATCGTCTTGTCTAGCTGATCAGTAGATTCAGTTAGCATCGTCTTTTCGGTACTGCAGTATCAACGATTGCATGGTATTCTCCGTGTTGGCTTTGGCACTTCCACTTTTGCTGCGTCCCATCACCTGGCATTCCTTCTCCATGTGCGCACTTTCCTAATTGAGTTCTTTTGCATCTTACGATTTCTGTACCATACAATATTTTTCAGGGATATGTAGGTAACAAATCAGCTGTTTTTCCTCTCCAATTGTTGGGCTACGATGTTGATCCTATCAATTCCGTACAGTTCTCAAATCACACAGGCAAGCATGCTTTGCTTTTCTCTATCTAGAACTCAGAGAAATCTGGATTTGTCCAGGCATCCTATACTAGCTCATATTAGTGAATGTTCGTTCATTAAAATGTGTCAAATGTCTGCAGGATACCCAACTTTTAAGGGTCAGGTTCTCAATGGCCAGGAGCTATGGGACTTAATTGAAGGCCTTGAAGCAAATGATCTGCTGCATTATACACATCTATTAACAGGTACTTTTATGGTTCATGTTTTATTTACTGCTTTGTGGTTCACTGAGTGGGTATCATCTGCAAAATGGTTCCGTGGCTCTTGGATGAATCTTGTTATCTTAATCAATTACCAGCTAACTGATTTGAGTTCTTACAATAAGAGGGTTGCTGCATATGGAAGCGTGCCAATGCTGAGCACGTTTTTGTATGGACTTGTCAAGTTCGGTTGTGTGCATAGTGGCAGTCCTTACTCTCAACCTCCTGTTTGCAGATCATATTTGCAAAATGACTTTCTAGTTTTAGGAACATGGCCTGTAAATTCCTAATGGTTGTTTGCTTTATTTCAGGATATATTGGTTCTGTCTCTTTTCTGGACACTGTTTTGGAAGTTGTCAAGAAGCTCCGTTCAGTGAACCCCAAGCTTATCTATGGTCAGTAGACTGTTTAAGATAAATTCCCTTTCTTTTAACATCAAACTGTGAAAATGGGCTTCTGCTCGTTAAATCTAGACTTGGAGGTTGATATAAACAAATAAACATTACTTCCTTTGGGCGAGTGAAAAACTTGATAATCCACAGGAAACAAAAGGTCAGTTTCCATTGGATTGTTGGTGAAGTAGTATTTCAAGTGTTGAAGTATTTCTGTCTGTTAATGTATGTGGATGCATGGAGTATGGATGCTATCCTTAATCATGATTAGGAGACTACCTTTTATATTAGCATCTATAAACATCTTATGCCACCGAGCATCCTCCTCTTTTCCTTACAATTGCGAAGTTATCTTTATCTCACAAGTTCATGGGCTTCTTGTCCAGTTTGTGATCCAGTGATGGGTGATGAAGGAAAGCTTTATGTCCCTGAGGACCTTGTAGCAGTGTATCGTGAGAAGGTAAGATGGCAATTCATGGCATATTGATTAAGAAAAATCTATTTAGCTTTTTGTTGTGTGTATACAATTTGAGTTGGCAATGGTACTACCTCATTGCCAACAGAGCTCCAGATTGTCACCTTTTCAGATTTCCAAACAATGCACCTATAGTATATTCTGCCATTTTGACTGTATTTAGACTTAAAAGTTAGTGGAATCATTGTTTTATGTAGTGCGAGTTGATACTTTTCCTAGATAACAACTATTTATTTTTAGGTTGTTCCAGTAGCATCAATGTTGACTCCTAATCAATTTGAGGCAGAGCTCTTATGTGGACACAGGTACTTTGTGGTTTCAAAAATCTTCTTGCTTTTTAAAGGTTGGAGATTGGTTCCTTCTATGTTGCATCTTTCAATGAGCTTGTTATGCACAAATCCTAAGAAAAATATAAATGTATTGAGTTGACCGAGTGATAACAGAGGGATCTTTGATCCAAGTTCCATATCCTGAGTATTTTTTATCAGGAAACTGTGTTTTGAGCAGAATTTCCTCTTACAGGATTGAGTGTGAAAGAGATGGCAGGGAAGCTTGTAATACTCTTCACAATAATGGGCCTTCAAAGGTATTATTATTCACTTTCTTAAAATAAGTCATATAGGAGACTGCTATCTATATATGAGAAGGCTCCCACAGTTCCTTGGCTGGAGGTGACTTTGTGCGTGTAGATTTTTCAACTGCATGGATAAGCAATTACTCGGACATATTGCGAGGCATCCTTCAAATCATATATGAGATTATCACATAGCAAGACAAAAAGTTTACATTTCGTTGCCAAGGTGAAAGATATATAGAATCACTTTACTAGAACACAAATGTATTATTAAGATCCAGAGACTGGTTACATAGCGCACTTGATCTAGCCTTGAATATTTAACATATGCGCTTATGATAAATTTTGATTGAGAATTAACTTGATGATGATGAATGGTTGTCTTTTTATTGGAATTCATTCTGAAGCACACTAACTGTTTCATTCCCCAGGTTGTCATTACAAGCATAAACATAGATGGGAATCTTCTCCTCGTTGGGAGTCATCAGAAGGGAAAGGTTTGTTCTTAGTAATTTTTATATGATTCCAAGCTGACCTATTAGATGGCCAAAATTTTACTTGCCTAAGCAAAACAATGAAGCATAAATAATTAATTATTTTAAGATTTCAAGCAAAGTTATCCGATGTATTTATTATATCATAATGAATAAACATTTCCTTGGAAGACCCATTTGCTTAGATGTGTTCTTCTATCTCTACTCAGGTACATGATAATCAGTTTTTATATTCTGAAGTTTCAGGGTATTAAAGCTTCATTTGTTATCTTTGTGGGGGATACAAATTGAAGATAGTTTTATTAGATTCTCAAACCTTGCAGGGTGAGGTTGCAGAGCAGTTCAAGATTTCGATTCCCAAAATCCCTGCATATTTCACTGTATGCAAATTTCCATGATAAAACATGTTCCTCACTCTGAGTATAATATTACAATGTCTGAATCCATCATACTGATTTTTTGCATGTATATACCTGTAGGGAACTGGAGATCTTATGACTGCACTGCTGCTTGGATGGAGCAACGTAAGTGTGCTGCACTAAATCCCCAGCTAGAATTGTAGTCAAATTCATGATGACTCCTGTGACGTGTTCTGAAGACAATGTGTGTATGTTCTAACCAGAAATATCCTGACAACCTTGCCAAGGCAGCGGAGCTTGCAGTATCAAGTTTGCAGGTACATGTTTTGCTAACTGTTATGAAGCCAGCCTGCCCACCAATGATCTGATTAAAGGCTTTTTGCTCCTGAAAGTTTATAACAATCAATCTTGACTAATGTGCTGTTGCTGCCATTTGCAGGCTCTACTTCAGAGAACTGTCGAGGACTACAAGGCTGCTGGCTTTGATCCTCAGACAAGCAGCTTGGAAATTCGACTCGTACAGAGTCAAGATGATATTCGGAACCCTCTACCGATTTTCAAGGCAGAACGATTCTGTTAGATCCATCAAAGGTGTAAACAAGTCAATGTGGTGATTGTTATACCTGATTACAGCAAAATGACTGGATAATTCTACTTGTGGTCAATTTACGAAGTTCAGGTTGGCGGGGAATAGAATTATTTCTTTCCAAGTTTCTTCAGAAGCCAATACTTAAATTACGTAAGAGGAGGATTATGAGCTCAAGGGAAGAGGGATATCTTGATCCTAAGTGAAGGACGAATACCGGTGCACCTCCCACTATCTGTCAAATGACATCGATTTTGATTGTTGCCGCTTTAAGTCTAGAATTGAAAGGAAAAAGAAAGAGTTAACATTCACTTTGGTCCCTCAATTAGTACCCAGCTAGCACTTTAATCCCTAAACTTTTTTTGCCAACAATTAGGCTCAAACATTCATGTTTTTGCCAATAAATCAGTCCGATCATTAGTTTGTCATTCAATGTGTCACTTACGAGGTTAGATTTATACTTTTTTATTAGCAAAACATTAAAATGACGCCGTTTTACTGAATAGAAAAATATAATGACTATTTTATCCTTAACTATTGATCATATTTTTAACGAATTACTATTGGTTTAAAAACAAACTCATTGAAAATATGATCAATAGTTAAGGATAAAACAGTCATTACATTTTTTTAGTCAATAAAATGACGTCGCTTTAATGTTTTGCTAATAAAAAAGTATAAATCTAACATCGTAAGTGACACCTCGAACGGCAAACTAACAATCGGACTGATTTGTTGGTAAAAAGATGAATGTTTGAGTCTAATTGTTGGCAAAAAAAGTTTAGGGACTAAAGTGCTGGCCGGGTACAAATTGAGGGACCAAAGTGACTGTTTTCTCAAAAAGAAAAATTAAGTGAACACCACTGGGGGCGTAAATTCGGATTCTTCAATATTTCATTTGCTGCCTGCCGGGCAGCAATAAACATCTCTTCTTCAAGGAAAAGAGCTCTTGATAGCCTGAGGTAGAGAGCCAGGGCGAGACGAGGCGGGGGAGACTAGAGGGGACCTCTGGTGGAGTTGACGGCACTCTCCTCTAGCAACCATCACGGTCCATCATAACTTTTGTTAAATGGAAGTTAAAACTGGAGATGGCCCCCTGCCAACAGGAAGAAAAATGGGGAAAAGAAAGGCCTCTGTGAACTATTCTGAGCAGAAGTGACCGAGATCTTACACAGCTAGTGCAGAGAAATTGATTCAAGCTGACAGAGAAATTAAGGCAACATGCTGCACGCAGGTCTCGCACTAATTAATGAAGGTGCGTTTTATTCAACCAACACTGTTAATATAAAGACACTAAAAACTTCATCGGCAACCACGGACATCTTTTGCCTACAAGCGAGAACATCGCAGCCAAGCATGCGGCAATACTAGAAAGAGAAACACACCCCAAACCTATCATTATTCATGACACGACTCCATCACAGGGCAAAACACCCCAGCCCCCCACAAAGAAACACTCGCACAAACCTATCATTATCCATAACGGCCAACTCCACGACATAATGGGGAACGGACCCCATACATACGGAGGCACATCACTCCTCCTCCGACTCTGACTCAGCACTCTTGAGCCAATCAGCAAATGGCTTCACGTTCTTCCAGATCTGAGAGACTTTGTTGTCTCCCTTCAGCCCAGCTTCGTACCACTGCAGGATGAACTCCTCCTCCACCACGTCTCCATCATACAGGCACTTCAATATCAGTGCAACTTCCTTCGTCGCTCCAGAGCTCTTCCCACAGAAACCTTCTATTGCATTGAGCAAGAGCACCTGGCCGTTCCCCTCAGCCTGTGAGACAGCACGAGCGAGGCAACCCTTCTTCTTGGTCACCTCTCTTGAAAACCCTTTCTCCACACCTTCAAAGAGTGCCTCAAATAGTGCAGACATCTTCTCCTGCGGAGTCCCAGGTTTAGACTCGAGAAGAGACAGCAGTTGGTTTGCAGACACTGCCTTCTTGAGACCTGCCTTCACCTCGCTGATAAGAACATCATAGGAGTTTGAGGTCCCATTCTGAGGTGCATGGTCCTTCTCTTGTGGTGGGGAGGGACTTCTTGGCTTCGAGGTCTTAGACTTCTTCTCCTTCTCCTTCTCCTCAGTGGCAAGCATCACCATATCAGCTGTGACGGAGCTCAGCTGCTCCTGAATGCGCTGGCGGGCAGCCTCCAGTGATGTATCAGTCTGCCACTGAACATCTTCATCTTCTTCTTCAACCTCTTCCTTCTCATCGACCTGGCTGTGATCTGGTGAGACACGGTCCTCATCAGAACCATTATGCTTCTTCTTGGAAGCTTTTCCAGCAGCATCTTTTGCCACAGAAGCTCCTTTCTTCTTGACCGGCTTCTGGTGTTTCTTCTGCTCCTCATCTGCAACCTCGCCCTCCTTCAACCTTTCCTTCTCTGCTCTCCTCATGGCCTTCTTGTCCTTGGAGGCCTTCTTTGTCTCAGGGGGATTCTTGAGAATGAAGGTGGTGAGCTTGTCCCTCATGTCAACATCCGAGACAAAGCCACATGCAGCACATTTCAACTGAATCATCTGATTCTTCGTAATGACTATCTCAGTTTCTGGATTTCCACAGCCATAACACTGGACATACTTCTTAATAAAGTTCTCAAGCAGGCCAGCAAGTTTAGCAGTGTCATGAGACCCATTAACAAGAGAAGTACCCGTCTTCTCATCAAACTTCGACTGGGCACCAAGTTCACAGCCAAAGTACTTGGTAGTGTAAGATGCAGGCCTAGCTAAAGCTTTTGCAATGTCCACCATATTCACAATATTCGTTTTGATGCCATTTCCTCGGCCCTCAATCTTGGTAACCATTTTGGGCATCTTGTACCGGTAAAAGGCATCATCACTGTTTGATGCACCAATGTTCTGCAATGCCATCTTGTCCAAAGAAGAGATTCGAACGCAAGCCTACTTTTACAATACACAGAAAAGGGCAGCAGAAGAATTATCCTCCAAAGCTTCTTCGACAGGAGTGCACAGGCCCTCAGGTTTCAGGTCAAGTTGCATCCAGCTGCAATCACGACAATCAGGATATTCCCTAGTTGGCTCAAGATGCAAGCAGCCAACTTCTTCCAGAAAAGTTCTGTTCTTTTTCCTTGACGAAGGACAATACTCTCCAAGCAACCCTATAGATCCAAGATAGGAGCTGGCTTGTATGGACATAAAAGAAGCTTCAACTTTGACACGCTTCACCTTTGAAGTTGGAGCCAGCAGCAGCACCTGCAAGCTATAATAGTTGAATAAACACATTCAGAAGGTAAACAGCAACAGCCATATAAGGTAAATAAATATTGCAAAAACCACCAGATTTTCTTGGATAAAGTCATCCTCGATATATCACAGATCTTACTGAATCACAAGATCATCAGAAGGGATTAACAAATTATGGCACAGCATATCCAAGTACAGAAAGCAGAACCACTCCAAATATTGAATCCTAGTCGAATACAAGGCATCAAAATTTTCAGAAAGCAACCCAGAGTTCCAAGATGTTCTTCTTAACGAATTCTCAGAAACCACAAATAAATTACAAAAAAAATTCTGCAAATACAGAAATAGCTTCATTATTAATTAAGCCAGTAAAACATTCACTGCTTCTTTCAATTCCTCTGTTTTCCAAAAATATATGAACCTTTTGGCGGTATTGAGTTAATAAACTAGCTGGCAGTTTGTTCGGTCAAAAAAATCCAAACAAAAAAAAAACATATTAGTCATCCATCCCAAGCCCCAAAATATCGAGAAACTCTATTGTAAGTTGACAAATACCAAACAGTGGGATTCCATTGAGCAAATCTGCCAGATAATCGATAAAACAACTTTCCTCTAAAAAAATACTAATCACCTTTCCACTAGTTTATTAACTTTCAACATCCCCGAACCTATTAACTTCAGCTTCCGGAAAAGTTACTGCAACCAGATGATGCATAAAAAGAACACAACCCGGCATTAAAGATCGTATCAATTAATCCAGCTCCTAAGCAGAAAATTGAAGAAAGCATAAATCTCTTGCTGCAACATCTCAGATCGATGGGAAAAAAACCCAACGAATATTCACAACACAGCTAAAATAGACATGTTCGGATACGACAATTGGTGATGCATAACAATAAGCACATCAACGCCAATCGATCGGTCAATAGCAGCTCGGAATGAATCGATCGATCGACTCAACCGATGTAAATCAAACTCTCACCATCAGATCTGTCAGAAACCCAGATGATATGCGCAATCGATCAATCAGAAAGGAGATGTAGCATTAAATTAAAAAGAAACAGAAAATAAGGGAAACGGATACCACTGAAGAAGAAAGCAAAGAACGATAAATCGAATAACCTCGCAGCTTATTAATACCTTCGATGGATATGAAGAGTGAAGGAAGGAGGCTTACGGAAGGGAATGGAACAAGGAAGAGGAGGAGATTGGGGTTTTCTTAGCTAGGGCTGGCGAAGGAGACGAGTGACAGGAGAGGCGGCCAAGCATTGCCTTATATAAGGGATTTGGAATTCCGTGTCGGAGAGTGATTGTTTTGCCCCCCCCCCCGGTAAATTGTTTTGCGGCCCATGATTTTTGTCGGGGGACTGATCCAACCGGATCCGGATGCTCTTTTTTTCCTAAGCCCAAAACAAAATGGACTATTGGAAAATCTCTAATGTGCAGCTTCCATCAAAATTTGATCTACCATGCATCTTCTCTATTTAAAAAGTAAACCTCGTACAGTGTTGGAATTGGGACTCGAAAAGGACATGAGTATGGTCTGATTATAGTGGATCGATACTTGCTCAATTGAGAAAATTAAATACTAAACAAAGTTTTTTCATATATTTTTACGATGTTAAGTAGAGCACCCTACCAAAAAAAGGAAGAGCAATTACCTGATCGGATTCTGTTTTCCCAATAAAAGGAAGATCAGGAATTTGGATTTTGACCTGCCAAATTACGGTTTCATTGAAGCTGACAATTATGATTTTTCCCATTCACTTCTCCCTTCCGTTTTGGTCGATAAGTTTCAACTTTAAACCCTGATTTTTCAACGGACGGACTCCTCGCAATAATACAGTAGAGAGAGACCTGAGCTTTGGAAATTTTTTTTTTTTTAAAAAAAAGAAAAAAACAAAACAAAACAAAAAGAGGTTTTGGGAGGGAAGTCGTCTGTTATTAACTGATTGCTTACAGTACACGTTGCTGTGGGATCTCAACTGAATTCCAATGCCGCCTAAAACCTCCAAAACTAGGAAGTTCAGCTAACAGTCACTAACCGTACATTGCTTTTGTTGTATATATCCCATACATACAGATTTGTCATTGCAGCAGAGGACAGTCTAATTCCTATTTCCAGCTCTGGTGTGCCAGTGACTGAAGTTACAATACCCGGCTTCCCGCAAGTCCCTCTGAGTCAAGAAGGTCATCGGATTTCCTTATGTTGGACTATTATTAGCAATGTTCGCAATTTGTTGCTTTTATTTACACTAGTTAGCAAATTTTATTGCTGCCTTCAATTCCTTTTTAAACAAGGGGTTTGTCCATCTGCAACTAAGACTTTGGAAATCTAGAGCCTGGAGAATGTCATGGAGATGATGTTATCAATTCTTTCGTATAAGATAAAGCTGATTATTTGTATCGAGCTAATACAACATAGGTAATTACAAGAATTGAACTTTGCTTCAGAAAAACTTCCACAAGGAGTGCCTTTGCAAAGGTCTCAGCTACCCGATTGAGAATGGACTCCGAGTTATATCATACACCTGGATTGTCAAAAACAAGCAATCGGCTAGAGGGTTGCTTGCTTAGATTGCAAAAGTCTCTTCTTCTACACTGACAGTGATCAAGCTAAGTACCTTTGAGACTCCTGGCCAACAGAAAGAAAAGTACTCTTTTAGATTCCAAATCCCATTCCTATTTAGATATACCATTTACTGTTTAGAAGGATGGATGGATCAAACGTTGGGCAGTCGACGAGCAGGATTCCACGACTCTCTTTCTGAACTGCTTGAACCACTTATCGACTGTCTGCTTCACAGTCCATTCTGCACATAGTCTGAGTTATTGTTGAGCTTATACATCCTTACCTTGGAGCAGCTAAGTCAGAGGAGTCGAAGACAAACGATATTTTAATGATAGCTTTTTAAACTCCTGGCTTTACAGAAAACCAGACAGTTAAAAATCAAGTGTTAATATCATCAGACTGATGAAACTCTTCACACTAAACAAACGGATCCAATTATTGTCTGGGGCAGTTAGTTGCTTGTGGAGCAAAGCTCCATAAGAGCCAGGCTGAAGAGATTAACTAACCTGTCAAAGCTATTGGAAGAAGCTTTGAGCAGCTGGAAATTGGATAAGTTGACTCGAGAGAGGCAAAGCCATCTAGGAACGACCTCAACTGCTCGGGGGCTCGAACTAGTGCACGTTCTGACAGAGCTCCCCGCTACAAGCCACTGAGGATCGGCTTGAGAGTATAAGACAGGCTCTTGAGTGCCTTTGGAAGATGTGATTGGGAACCAGTCGGGGACAGAGCATGGTATTTATTTCTGAGCTAGGCCCCTGAGAGCTTGAGCTCAAATAAAAGTAGTAGTTTCACATTGAGCTTATTACATCACTGATATATAGGCTCGCGAAGAAGAATGTTTTACATACGTGAGGTCCCCAGGTATCCATCCATGTGAGTTTTAATTTGTACTTGCAACTTGCACTTCAAATTGGCACGGAATAGAAGCAAAGCAGCACGTTTGCTAACTCTAAAACTGATGTTGATATGTATTCTAACCCATTTGTTATTGCTCATCATGTATCTCTTCCTTTCTACGGCCACAATTACTCTGGTGGTCTTAAGTAAATGCTACATCTCTGTCTGAAAGTGACCCGTGAACTCCTCCAAGACCCAACCTTGCTGGTCGGGAAAGAAAGTTAATAGGTGATTGCCAGTGGTAAGCTCGTTACTAACTACCACTAAAAGCGTGAGCAGAGTGACTGTGCTTTAAAACTTGACTAATCGTATATGAAGAAATGAAGGGATGGTTTAAATTTCCTTCCAAAATTTGGCTGTTCTTTGATCCAAAATTCGTAAAGTAAGAAGGGAATTAGCAACTTCTTCTTTATGGTAACTAATTCATTGGCAGGCGGATGCATTCTTTGGTGGCAAACTTCATTAAGACCGACACATTTGTCTACTATGGAAACATATTATCAACTAAGATGATTTCCTTGAGTAAAATTCCCAGTAACCACGCCCGCTTACAGTCCATGAAAATTATTTGATAACCCTATTTCGTCGTCATCATAATATAATGTGAGAAAAATATCGATAAATTATAATAAATAGATAAATATATGTTGATTACTCCAGTGAATTAAAACACTTTCTTCACTTCATGATGATTTATCCCAAACGCCACAACCATAAACAAATAATTCCGTGCCATTCGTACAAAATAGATCAGCCAGCATATTAGCTGGCTGGGAATGATATATCATCAACATGCAAATGAACAAAGATAAACGAGTTTAATTAAGTGGCGATGATATCACCAAATTAGAATATTCAAGTTCGATTCTCATTAATAAAATATCTCATATTCCTTTGTTTCACACTTCCGACTTCATAATTAGGGGAAAAAGGGCAAAATATGCTGCCCATATTTGTTTATAGAAAACAAACAAAATAAAATATTTTCAGAATTCTACTGCTCCTTTTTCCCTTAATTTCCTAAATCGGACTCAACTGCGACACCGTCAATGAAATACACAACTGGCAGAAGTTTCTGTTTTTCTATTCTCCTACTTGGACCATTTCATACTCGTTTTGTCTCCTCTTCTCGTGTATATATATATAAAAACACACACACACACACATAAATCCTTCCTTCCAGGTTCCAAGGCCTTCATTCATCCAAAGCATTAATAAATCAATCCTCCCATTCTCTTCTTCTGATCAATCTATCTTTCTCGATGGGCAATTACGTTTCCTGCACTCTATCGGTCCCAGGCAGCGGACGGCGGTCAAGCTGTGCCAAGGTGATCTTTCCTGGTGGCGAAATCCGTCAATTCTCCACGCCCACCAAGGCGGCTGAGATCATGCTGGAGACCCCGAACTTCTTCCTCATAAACTCCCAGTCGCTTCACATCGGTCAGAGATTCTCTGCCCTGAACGCCGATGAGGACCTCGAGGCAGCGAATGTCTACGTCATGTTCCCGATGAAGAGGCTCAACTCCCTGGTCACAGCGGCCGACATGGGCACTCTCTTCCTGGCCGCCAAGTCAGCATCGAGGAGGATATCGGGCAGCAGGTTGAGGATCTTGCCAGAGTCGGCACAGGCTGGGACGCCAGTAAGGGTTGTCAACGACTCTAGAGAGAGCTCTCCCGCTTCATCGCCGAAGCTGAGCTTGGAAGAGATTGAAGGGTGCTCCTTGGATTCTGAGATCAGGCACAGATTGTCCACGTCAAGGTCGAAGAAGCCATTGCTGGAGACCATAGTGGAGGAGCCGGACGGTCCAAGAAAGATAAGACATTATATTACTAGGAATTCTTTCATACTGTAGCAAGAGTTGTTAGAATACCTGGGCAAAGTTTGTGTTTTTTTTTTTTTTAAAATTAAACTCTGATTAAGATAATGATGAATATAAAAATAAAGGTGGAATTTTTGTTTGTTTGTTTGCTTGCCTTAAAATCAAAATGCATGTGTATATATGTAATTTAAGCGCGTTGATTTGAGTTTGGATATCAAAGTCAAAGCTGTCAGCACAACTGTAAAGAACACAAAAATGGGGAGGAAGACGAATTATCATGTTAGGAAGATGTGATGCTGCCTGTCTGGCTATGGTATGCCAGCAAAGCAGTGAGATTATGTGATTCTTCTTACAAGCAAGAAGATACCTCAGGGCCCAGCCAGCCCAAATGAACGTATATATGGATACATATGTTGCCAGAGCTCTTTAGAACTCAATTATTATTTGGGAGGCCGGCCGGCCCGAGCTGCAAGTACGGTTTCACGAGCCATTCCTTAGTTTGTCTAAAGTCTCAGTTTCAAATTCATTCCTTCAATTGTGTCCAAATATCGGTCAGAAATTACACCATGCGTTTCAATTGGGAACCTGAAAGATTCTGGTTTCGTACAATGAAGGCAAAACCACCAAAAGAAATTCTCCAAATAAGAGATTCTCACCTAGGGACGTTCATCCCACCTCATATCACTCTTCTGATCAAAGGCATCGTTTGCAATGGAAACTTGGGAACGTTTGATTATGTATAGTGATAAATAAATCTAACTCATAAAAATATAAATAAATGCACGATATTTAGAAAGAAAAGAAAAAGGAAATGAAGAAAAGAAAAACTCTCTCTGCTCTTTTTATTAAAAAAATTTAAATAATTGAATAGAAAAAAAAAAAGGGAAAAGAAAAACTCATCCGGGAATAGAGGCAGAGCTTAGCTGCAGCTGCTGCTGGGGATTCTGTTCTGCTGCGATGTCTTCAGCCTCTTCTTTTCTACTGATTCAGGGGCCTACCTGGAGTGGATTCCGCCCAAGTCTAGTGCTTCGGGGTTCCGATCAACCGGATTCAGAGGCTGAAACAGAGTTCATGCGAATTACTTCTCCTGCTTCCAATTTGATGCCCTGAGCATCGTGAATATCACTAGCGTCGCAGTACTGGATAATCTGGCTTCTTTCCTGACTCCTCTCCAGTTCGAGACCTCCTACTACGAGTGCATGACCCCTCTGAAAGACGGTATCTTTCTCCAATCAAGGTTCTTGGATGAAACCTTACTTCCGTTGCCCGAAGTCATTGAGAGCTATAATTTAATTGGATCTTCCCCAATAAATTGAACTGCTTCCTTTAGCATCAGCATACCCTTGACTATCATTTTGGAAGTCATTGTGCTTGTAATTCCGATGTTGATTGAATTGGAATTGATAAGTTTCAACCTTGTAATTCAAATAACACTGTAGGATTTTTGGTTATTTATATATTGAGGGATAAAATGGTAGGACGCCCATAATTTTTGGATCAATTCCGATTAGTTATATTCAAGGGATAGATTGATACAGTTGCTGAGATTCTGTAATATGTCTAGCGCTGATCCACATTGATGTGGAATTCGCTCCTCTTTACTCTGTTATCGTCTTGACAGAATCATGAGTATCTATCTATTCATAGGAATAAACGGATGTACTAGACAGAGATGCGATTACAACAGTAGACACATAGGGGGATTCCTCATAAACCAGACATCTTAAGCTGTAACTGTTGTAAGTGAGAATGCCATCAACCAAAAGAGATGCATACAGCTGAAATTCACATACGAAAATATTCACATACGAAAATAATCACTTCAAATCCAAAAATCTGTTGATTACAAACAGCAGAGTTAAGAGTTAACAAGCACGTAATTGAATACTGGATATCACTACTGCACCTGTAGAGTCAAAAGCAGCTTCATTTACTAAACTATCTTCACTTTCATATTCTGAAAATTAAATTGATAAATAAGTAAAAAGTAAGAAGTTTTGAATGATATCACTATCTGATAGTGTCAGAAAGGCCATTTCCCTCATAAACTACCAACTTGTCATTGAAATGCACTAAGGATGAGATATTAGATGATGCAATCAATAGGCAATTAGGAATTGTCCCAAAAAGTAGTTTGAAATCTTCGTTATTGATAGGTAACAGCAGATCACAAGTTCATAAAGATCCGAATCAGAAGAGGTGAAAGAATGATAAGGAATCTCCCAAACTTGTTCAATTGGATCATCTTCCGAATCCTCTGTCGCTCCAGCGTCCACTTCGGAGTTCGAGGATGAAGAAGATGAACTAGAGGGATCATCTCGGTCGCCATGTTCAACCTCATAAAATTGTCTCTTTATCATAATTTTTAGGTTGGAGATGGCGACTAGTCGCGTTTGAAACAACTAAGGTCAACACAGAGTAGCGTAGGATGGATGATTAGTAGCTATCATTGCATCGGTCGACTGCTGAGACTCGAATTGAAGGCAAAGGTTTGGTGAGAATAGGATGGGAAAAGAGGGGTCGAAGGGGTTCTGGGTCTCTAAGTGATAAGACGTAAAACAGGAGTTCAACCCATATTTGAGGGCGCTAGGCCCGCACATTACGGCCTAGATCGGGATGTGAAGATTTGAAATTTTTTTTTGTCGAGTTAATGGGTAAAAATAGCACAACTTCACTCATATCTTACTCAAATAGCATCAAATTATAACCATTTTAAAAAATAGTACCAAGTTATATTTATTGTCCATTTTACCATTCATGCCTATTTTTTTCAAAACCAAATTTCCTCCCACCCATCCACTTTCCCCTCCCTTTCGGCCTTCTCTCTCCTGTGCAGGCTTCCTCGTGCAACAACTCCGCCCCCACGCCCGTTGCACTTCCTCCTCAACAAAATTGGCGATGATGATGGGATTGGTGACGAGTGGACAACTGGGCGAGACGGGAGATAGGAGGGGTGACAAATTGACGACAACGGGAGGGGCTACAAGTCGAAGACGGAGGAGGAGCAACGGGTCGACGATGGGAGCGGTGACGTGAATGGCAGGAGGTGACGAGAGGGACGACGTGAACAGTGGGAGAGGACGGGAGGGGCGATCAGAAGTCGGCTTGAACAACAACGGCACCAGCGGGATTTGTTGTGGAGGGGGGGCGTTGCCGGGAGTGGGGTAGGGGGGCGAGGGGTGGGGGAGAACAGGAGGATGAGAGAATTCCTAGACATGGGGGATAAATAGGAAGGGTAGTTATGTCATTACAAAAAATTTTAATAAATATCTTTAAATAGTGATGCTAATTTTAAAAATTATTACAAATTGATGCTACTTTTAAAAATGCATCTCTTACTAGTGCTACATAAATTTTCATCTCTTTTTTATATTAGATGATTTTATTAATTTGTTGATATGCTTTGTATCTGTATCTCTTACTTTGCTGGAAAGGAAAATCAAGACTTTCTTTTTCATGGATGGACACGGAAAGCTATTCAAACCAAATGATTGTTAGTTAGGTCAAATTAGGATTGCATTATTTCGCACAGGAGCATGGAGAAATTATTATATGATCTTATCTCGTTACGCGATATGAGAAATTATTAAAATATAATAAATAAATAAATTAATATTAATTTTATAATACTTGATATTAATGAAAATAATTTTGAGATAGGTCTATTTAAGATTTTTTCTGGAGCAGGAGATAACGCGTCCGGGATATCCTCCGGGACACGTGCCGCCAGACAGAAGATAAACGTGCACGAAATTGCTAATTCTGTGGTGCGGCCTGGCCTGGCCTGGCCCCATGCCGGCCGGTGAGCAAAACCAAATTTTGCCACCTGCACATCAAGCGTCATTTTGCAATAATTTTATTTTTTTTGCCCTTTTCCAGTGCTGCCCATTCCCGCAGCAGAACATCATGCAACTAGGGCGGGGGCATTAACGTCAAATTTACCACTTTGCACATGCAACCTTCCCCGAGCCGATCAGAAGTTCCCCCGGGACTCCCCCAATCAATTGGAGGCTGATTATATATAAGAACACGTGTCCCCCGGTCTGGGGTCGTAAGGTAACATTTTGGTTTTCGTTTCAGGCAGGAGCAGTGCCCCCACTCACTCTCTCCGCATCACGTTCTCCTCATTCCGATCTTTGAAGCTTTCTCTGGTCTCTGCTAATGGCCTCTTCAGACTCCAAACCTGGTTCCACCAACGGAGCTCCGGTTCTGATCGATGGCAACGTCCTCGCTGCAAAGGCTCTCGCTCGGTTCGGCGTGGATCGGATGTTCGGCGTCGTCGGAATCCCCGTCACGTCCCTCGCGACCCGGGCCGTCTCTCTCGGGATCCGCTTCATCGCCTTCCACAACGAGCAGTCCGCGGGGTACGCCGCCTCCGCCTACGGATATCTCACGGGCCGCCCCGGTGTCCTTCTCACGGTCTCTGGACCTGGCTGCGTCCACGGCCTCGCCGGCCTCTCCAACGCCATGGCCAACGCGTGGCCGATGGTGATGATCTCCGGCTCCTGCGACCAGAAGGACTTCGGCCGCGGTGACTTTCAGGAGCTCGATCAGGTCGAGGCAGTTAAGCCCTTCTCGAAATTCTCCGCCAAGGCGACCACTATAAGTGAAATCCCCAGATGTGTTGCTCAGGTCCTCGATCATGCCATCTCAGGTCGACCTGGCGGGTGCTACCTGGACCTCCCGACGGATGTGCTACACCAGACTGTGACCGAATCAGAAGCTGAAACCCTCCTAGCAGAGGCTGAGGCGTGTAGATTGAAGGAAGAGATAACCGACGAGTCAAAATCACAAATTAAGGAGGCGGTTACTCTTCTTAGACAAGCGGAGCGGCCGCTGATTGTGTTTGGGAAAGGTGCAGCCTACGCTCGGGCTGAGGAAGAGCTGAGGAAGCTCGTGGAAAGCACTGGAGTACCGTTCCTTCCGACTCCTATGGGCAAGGGTTTGTTGCCTGATACGCATCCGCTGGCAGCAACTGCTTCCCGGTCCCTGGCAATCGGTAAGTGTGATGTGGCTCTTGTCGTAGGTGCTCGCCTCAACTGGCTGCTTCACTTTGGGGAGCCACCAAAGTGGTCTCCCGAAGTTAAATTCATCTTGGTGGATGTCTCCAAAGAGGAGATTGAGTTGAGGAAACCCTTTCTGGGCTTAGTAGGCGATGCTAAACGAGTGCTGGAAGCTATTAATAAGGAGATTAAGGACGATCCCTTTTGTTTGGGGAGGACGCATCCTTGGGTTGAGGCAATCTCCCAAAAGGCAAAAGATAATGTTTCCAGAATGGAGGCTCAGTTGGCCAAGGAAGTTGTGCCCTTTAATTTTTTGACACCTATGAGGATCATAAGGGATGCAATTCTAGGACTTGGGAATCCTGCCCCAGTATTAGTTTCGGAAGGGGCAAACACCATGGACGTTGGAAGAGCAGTTTTAGTTCAGACTGAACCAAGGACCAGGTTGGATGCGGGTACTTGGGGGACCATGGGCGTTGGATTAGGCTATTGCATTGCTGCTGCTGTGGCCTGCCCTGACAGGCTTGTGGTTGCTGTGGAAGGGGATTCAGGATTTGGATTCAGCGCCATGGAAGTTGAGGTATAATTTGTCCCTTCATGAAGCATTTGACATGGTCCATGCTGTTTATTGTTTGTGCCTTTGGCTTCTCATTGGTTCTGATTTGATTATGCTCGTGTAGTCCTCCTTTTAGAAGAATCTAGGCCTATCTCAAAATTTACCTGTGAAGTGCTGAAAAGCATTTAAGCACCATCATATTCTACGCGCTTGGGTTTTATCATTTTCTTCATGGAAAATCTTATCTTGTGCATGTACCATCCTTTATTTGCAGACACTAGTTCGGTATCAATTGCCAGTTGTGGTGATCGTCTTCAACAATGGCGGTGTGTATGGTGGTGACAGGAGGAGCTCGGAGGAAATTACGGGCCCCTACAAAGATGATCCGGCACCTACTTCTTTTGTGCCTACTGCTGGTTACCATACTATGATTGAAGCATTTGGTGGCAAAGGTTATCTTGTTGGGACTCCTCAAGAACTAAAGGATGCTCTTTCAGAATCCTTTTCTGCACGAAAACCAGCGGTGATAAATGTTGTCATCAATCCTTTTGCTGGTGCAGAGAGTGGGAGGCTACAGCACAAGAACTGATGTATGTACTTTAATTCACGTCAACCTGGATTCCACTCTTGTCTTTGTGCTGGTTATTACCTGTCTGCTGTTTTCTTATATAATGTACGGCAGAGTGGCTTGAATAAATTAAGCTGTTTTGCAACATTCCCAAAATGTTGAATAATCTCATCAGTGATAAGTCTAGGAGGTGTGTAAAATGCTATGAGATCAAAATATGGAGAATATGATAAAACCATGAATCTTTCCCTTATATATGCCCTTTGTAAATTCTATTTGTTTGAATAGTGAGTGAAGATCGTTACTGATTCTCGTTCCTTCTAATTTAAGCATGTTGGCAGTTTTACTTCCAAGTGATGTTTTCTCTTCCCTCTTTTTTGTGAGCATGTTAATTTCCATTGAGAAAGATCAACATGTTATCCCATAACATCCCAAACGTAACCCCTAGTTTGCATGAGTGGCTGCCTAGCCTTACAACTTTGTGGTTACTGCCCTTGTTTCAAGCCATGCTATCCCTCAAGCAATAGCATTGTTGCAGTAAGGGGGTTGGCTAGAGCAGAAATAAAGATATGAAGAGATGGGCTTCAATCCCTGTTGGCTTAGAAATGTTAAGAGAATGTGCTAACTTATGATGGATGGACCAAAAAATGCATGCGTTTGCTGATCGGTTTATTGATAGCTGCATATGTTAGGTACATCTGCTTAATATGTCTTAAGGAATTGTTAATGATGGATAGGAATAGGGGAGGCCTCTGTAGGGTGATGACAGAAGAAGAGAGAGCACAAATGAGTGAGATGCTACAGGCTTCATCTGCATTTCATCATCTGTGCTCTCTATCTTCTGTCAACAGCATCGCCACTGCCTCCTCATCCATGAAATGAAAATGAATGAAACACACACACGAGGGATTGAGAAATAGTAGAAGCTCTAGAGAACTGGCAGAGGAAATTCACCAGGCCTCCATCGAAGTTCTGCATCTCTTGCTTCGCTAGTGTGTTCCAGGGTGGGTGCACCTGCATATGAGATTGGTTTTGACGCCTTGAAGAGGTCTCTGATGTCCAATTTTATAGGTGCAAACTGCTGGTAGGTGGTGTGGTGCCTGTCTATGCAGTAGACAGAGCAACGATGACAGCATGCAATTTGCCCCTCTTGAAACTCATCTTAACCTACTTTTATCTTCAGACAGTATCGGTATCGCACAAAAGCCTGCCCCTAGAACAATAGGAAACAATCTTCATGTTCTTGAACTTTACCATAGGTAAAATGCATAATAGACTGCTATTGTTGAATGAATGCGGGGAGTTGATGTGGTCCAATAATAAGGCCTTATTCTATACTTCATTGTGCAAACCCTTTTATCAGATCAGATGGAATGAAACCTCCTGCTTCCACAGTCATTGGGGGCAATGGGCATCTGTTCTTCCACTTGTCATCACCCCACCCCAGCCTCCTTATCCCTGTTCCGAGTGTCGAGAGGGATTCTTCCTCTCTCCCAGTCTCAGGACTGCACAATCAATCGCATCGAATTCGCAATCACGTAGATCGATCAAACCTACCTGATTTGACTTATCCGCTTTATTCATTTCTTGAACATCTACATCTCAAGAAACTCTCGGGGGTTTCTATGACTAGTAAACGTTTAATTTAATCCATGTGTTACTTTCTGATGCACAAAACGTGCACACATCCTTCTCCGTGCAAAATCTGAACTGTCATCCTTGCCTGGACTCATCAATCCTCCTCAACAGTACACGAGTGTCAGCCCATGTGCTACAAATAGAATCAACATAGCCCAATATACTCACTAGTCATGCAGCCCATTCGACTGCCTGTTGCAATTATCTGATACATATTTAACACTCTCCAGTTATAACTCACTTTTGATCATGAATGGTGGAAAAATAAAATAAAATGTATTTAATATAGAGATAAATTATGCATTTCTTGTATTTATCTTGAAAATATTAAGGAGGTGGTGAATTCTTCAAATTTTTTAGGGAGTTTTTCATTCCATCAAATTGAATGACAAAATTCGCCCAAAAATGTAAATGGCAGTCTAGAATGATGATACTAAACCAAAAAAAAAAAAAAGAGGTAAAACTAAATATGATAAAAACTTATTATTCTCTATCCTATTTCATCGGTATATACCGAATGTAACATAAGTGCGTGCATGCAGGGGATAGATAAATTTGATAATAATGAATTAATAATTATAAAAGAAGGAATCTTGTTTAAACGGTGCTTGTACGTCTATATATATATATGTATATATGTTACACGTTGGGAGCTACGGCTAAGTATCCTGGGAGGCTTTTAAGGCCAGGTAGATCTCAGAGATCAGCCTATTCTCAATCTCATCGGCCGAGTAGATGGCTGGGGCTTGCCTTGCCTTAGGAATCCTCTTGGCCCCGAAAACGTTGTTGGTATTCAGTGACCCAACATTACCAGCCAAGCTCAACATCATTCTCACGTAAGCGTTTTTCAACCTTGCCAGCAACCTCAACGGAGATGAAATCCTCCACCCCAATTTGGGAACGATCCTGATCTTCCAAAACCGTCGACGAGGGTGGTCGCCCCTTCCGAACCTCGTGACCCGTAATCTCCTCCGGTCAGCAATCTCGTCGTGAAGCCGCTTGTACTCCCTTCTCCTCCAGTATCTTTCTATGCTACGTCCATTAATGGCCTCCTTGCGATCTCCATTTTCATGGTTCAATGGTCTTCGGAGAGGATGAGAGATCGGGGAGAGAGAGAATGTCAAGAAGACCACCTTAAAGGTGACCGGATATGGGTTTAATTTTTGTGCGAGCGTGTGTACATACGGTATAATCATGAAGGGAAGATGTGTGCGTGTGCGTATATATACACACACATATATGTATGTATGTATGTGTGGGGGGAGAGGTCAATAAAGCCGGTTTGACATTCTGCTTATGAAATCGGATTATATATTTTGGGAAGGCTGACTATCTATAGTTTTCAAAGGTGAGAACACCGTGCTGTGCTATGCTACGGTACAGAACCGGTGAAAGATTAAGGTTGGTGGGTGTTGACTTTTATTGTGCAATACTAAATTAGCTGGTATGTCAAATAACTTTTCCGAGTCTGAATTTTCTTATTTCCTCAAGTAATTACTAGACTAGCCGAGAATATTTTCCACGTATACATACATATATATATATGTGCGCTCTATGATTAAATCTCTGCTGACTCTGTTGAGAATACGGTTAATATATGTCCAGTCAAGTCTTCCTTATAAAACTGCAGCCGCCTCCAGAAAATTAATAGAAGACCCTTAATAAGTCGAAACGAAATTGTATATGTTTTTGACTGAAACCATCTATTACACAATGTCTGATGCCATACCATATAAAGGCCTTGATCTCTCTCACGTCTGCTCGTCTCTCAGCTCTTGGATTGGACTCCCTTCTAACACAAAACAACGGACGATTCCAACCCTTATTGGAATTCGAAAGCCCAGAGCGAAATGGGGCACCGACAGATCATGGGCCTTTTTGAGGCACCAATTGGCCCAGCCAGTGCGGTTTTGTGGTCTTGTCTTCCCCCCACCACCACCAGATCCAGATCGGTGAGCCCGTTGACCGCTGACATTCGTGCGTTGCAGGTGCAGTAGTAAGCTGTAGCTGCTTGCTCTCCATTAACTACCGTCCATTCGATTGTCCGAATCGAGGGTCTATTCTACAGGCCGCACCGCTGGACACAGGACATCCTTCTCCTACAGTGAGATTGAGACGTACATATAAATTATAATCCCAGAGATCGATTCCCAGTCCGACTCGGTTCTCCCTGTATTGTTTTGTAATTGTACAGATCTCCGATTCTATCTATCTGTAGCCATATCGGAGCTTCACCATCAAGAGCTGATTCGGCACATGTGAAAATTTAGCACTCCCCCTTGTTTGATTTGCTCGATTGAGTCCTGGTTATGGACGTTGAGAGATCGTCGCTCTGTAATTGTGTGGTGAACTTCTTGCTGGAAGAGAACTACTTGCTGACGGCATTCGAACTCCTCCACGAGCTCCTGGACGATGGCCGCGACGCTCAGGCCATTCGCCTCAAGGAGTTCTTCTGCGATCCAGCTCAATTCCCTCCCGATCAGATCTCCCGCTTCAACTCTCTCCGAGGTCTAATCTGCCTACATTTCCCACCCCACCACCCACCCATCTCTTGGAGCTACTTTTCATTCGCTTGTCTTCGTCATTTTCTTCCGGTGGAATCAGCATTTAGTTCCAGTTGATTTCTGAGAATTGCTACCCTCCGAGATCAGAAATTCTGTTTTATTGATACACGCTTGTATTGAGTCATATCCTTTTCTTTCTTCTCTCTGTTTCTCAGCGGGTTATGAGCTGAGAAACTATCTGATTTGTTTTAGCTGCTCTACGGCCCACTATGAATTGGGTGTATTGAAACTGTTGTTGGTATCGGCGGTGCACGCCTATTGAGAATCAAACAATTACTCTATGACTCAATCTTTCAATTAATCAATTGTTCGTGAGAAGCTGATAATGCTAGCACGTAGGCAGCTACTATCTATGAGAGAAACTGTCAGGTTGAAATTCCGTGTTGCTATTATGATATGATCCTGAGAGATCACAACTGCTAGGTTGGCCTGTGGTTCAACTGATTGTGATGCTGATTCGGTTAATGTATATTGCCTATCCTCAAAAACAGAAAGAGCCTATTCTGCTGTTTGCAGCTTTGAAAATGTGATTTAGTCGTTTTTGCCTTTGGAAAAGAGTCTTCTCTGCTACATATTTTTTATCATGACCTCATGTTTGATGTATACCATTCTTCTGGATATTTTGGAAACAGTTGCCGATCCGCAGAGCTTGCTAGAAGAGAAGGAAGCACTAGAAGAAAAATTGGCAATCTGTGAATACGAGTTTCGTTTAGCAAAAGAGGACATTGCAAAGTTGAAGAGGGAATTGCAGAGGAACACGGAATTATCTCAGAATGAATCAGGCGGTAGGCTTCAATGTCTTATTTGTGTCATGACCATGAGCTTCTATTTGAATAGTGATATTTCTGGACCAATTTCAATCTGCAGTGCAGTTATAAATTAGCTTTCTGTGTACCATCTTATTAAAGTAGCTACTCGAAATGTTTCTTGTCAATATCACAAGGGCGAGTTCCTGACTCCCTTCCAAGCTCAGATATGTGGTTAAACTCGATAGAACCTTTGTATTAGGGAATCCAGGAAACAAGTCAGAATCCATAACCTTTGCTGCACTATTGCTACCATCTCTCAGCACCTGTTCTTCTATGAGAGAATTTTTGAGTTCAAATATGCTTATGGCCCTCCATTCTAGTCTTCAGCACTTACTGCTAACTTGCACTCACTTGCAGCTTGCAATTCAGACATATTAAAGCAAGGATTAGAGGTACAGCGGAAGAAAAGGGACATTGCCATTTCTGATTTAGGTCCTTTAAAGGATAATGAACGTCGGGATCTCAACTGTGCGGTGAAAGAGTACTTATTAATAGCAGGTTACAGGCTTACAGCCATGACATTTTACGAAGAGGTGAGCAAGACATTGAAGAACCTGCTCATGCCTTACGTGTTTCTTTTCTCATATAATATATACTGTATTATTAACTCCTTCCTTCTTTCTTTAAAATCCTTTGAACTGTTTGTTTCTTTCAATTTTTTACTTATATATTCTTTTTTTTTTCATCTGATGGAATATTATTGTAAAATTCCTGTTGAGTGGTGTACTTACCTCTAATATTCCTTGGATATTCTTTCTAATATTTCAACAACTATCGCTTTATGCTGGATAATTACGGCTTATATTTCCTGAACATCTCTCCCAGTTTGGTGCTTTTGTTGCCCCTTGTCGATTATGCCGTCCTTAAGAACTGTGACATTCCGATATTCTTGTTGTGGTCTGTTGCAGGTCACAGACCAGAATCTCGATGTTTGGCAGGAGACACCTGCTTGTGTGCCAGATGCTCTGCGGCATTATTACTATCAATATCTCTCGTCCAGTACAGAGGCTGCTGAGGTACTTCATGCAGTATCTGGCTATCAGATGCTCATTGCTTTTTAGTTGTGGTATTGTGAGTTTGAGTGAGTAGAAGTGCACATGAATCCAAATATTTTGATGCTTCAGGAGAAGATCAATATGCTCCGAGAGAATGAAATTTTAAGAAAAGAAAAGGCAAGGCTGATGGAGGAGAAGGTTTCTCTGGTGCAAAGCAAAGATTTGGCAGATAGTCAAATATCTAATTTAATGAAATCATTGGAGGCTACACAGAGAGATCTCAGGGACCGGGAGAACCAGGTAAGATCTGTTGTGAAACATTGTTCTTCGAAGCAAGTTGATTTTTCATATTAAGATGAAGTCAACCATTTCAAAAATGAATTTCAGGTACAAGTTCTGAAACAATTGTTAGAGCAGCAAAGACGGGAGCTCAATGAGTGCAGAGCTGAGGTTACTGCATTAAAGATGCATATTGAAGGTTCACTTTCTGGAAGGAACGTTCTAGCTGGTGATGTTGATGCTCTCCAATCTCAAACCATGGAAAAATACAGGGAAGAAATAAAATCACTTCAGTTGGAAATTGAAACTCTGAAGGCAAAAGAAATGGTCGCTTCGGATTCTCTAGAATCAATCGATTCTTTGAGAGAAGAAGCAGTGATTGAGATTCATGAGGATAAAGGCATGCCATCTCAGCCTGTCGAAGTATCATCAGGAATTGTGGACTATAGTGATGTTTGTTCACTGGCCCCTCAAACCTCTGACAGTAGCTTGTCTAAGTTTGAGAAAGTTTCAGTACCTTTTCTTACGGATCATTCCAATTATAATGGTACTTCTAGTGATGGTAATGTTGGATCCATGCACAATGGTGAAGCATGCACGGTGGACAGTGGATTACTTGCAAAATCAGGGAATTTAAATGGGGAAGCTACTGTCGACAAGATGGTAGGTTAACAATGTTGTATTTAAGAATCATGTCTTTTTGTGAAAGCAGTCACACTGTTACAAAGCTGCTGATATTCAGAGATCTCTATACCATGAGAATGAGGAGCATCAATAATTGCATATTCACTACCGACAAGATCGCTTAATTTTCAAGTGAATTTAAGCAAAAGTTTTAAAAAATATTTTGGTTTATCATATATAGGCTGTTAAATAAAATCACTTAATGTTTCATAGGCTGAAACACACTGTGGCTTTGCAGGGTTCAGAGACCATTCAAATTCTGGCTGATGCATTGCCAAAAATTGTTCCTTTTGTTTTGATCAACCATAGAGAGGTCTGTTTCTTCAATATTGTACTCTGGCTTCTTAATATTTAGCATGTTGCAACACACTGGCATTATTTGCTTGCAGGAACTACTTCCCCTGATAATGTGTGCAATTGAGCGCCATCCAGATAGCAGCACTCGAGATTCCTTGACTCACACCTTGTTTAATTTAATAAAACGCCCTGATGAACAACAGAGGCAGATCATCATGGATGTAAGTTTTTTGTGGGAACACCACTTTATTGCATCAGTTTTCATGAGATGACTCTATACTCCTTCCTTTCTCACTTCAGGCCTGTGTTAGTCTTGCCAAGAATGTAGGAGAAATGAGAACAGAAACAGAGTTGCTTCCTCAGTGCTGGGAGCAGGTGAGTATTTATTCTGATTTTCTTTGGATTTTCATTATTTGACTATTTTCCAAATGCCCATCTGGTGCTAAATTTGTTCTTCTGTGTTCTCTATTTCAGATAAATCACATCTATGAGGAGCGTAGGCTGCTTGTGGCCCAATCATGTGGACAACTTGCAGAGTTTGTCAGGCCTGAGATTCGTGATTCTCTAATTCTTTCGATCATTCAACAGCTGGTGGAGGACTCTGCAACAATAATCCGTGAAGCTGCTGCACACAACTTGGCTCTGCTTCTTCCACTCTTTCCAAATCTGGACAAATATTTCAAGGTCAGCCTCACTAAATATGCCTTGAGGCAATCATGGAGAAGATTCTTGCCAGAATTGGCTACGATGTAAGCTCTAGAGCAGGTTGATGAACTTGGTCTAGGGAGTGGAGGCATTTTTCGCAATATTATACCATCAGTGACTCAAAGAGGCAAAGATGAAGCTAAACCATATTCTCCAACAATTTTTGTTTTGATAGGTTGAGGAGTTGATGTTTCAGTTAGCTTGCGATCCCTCAGGCACAGTGGTGGAAACTACATTGAAAGAGCTAGTTCCAGCAGTCATAAAATGGGGGAATAAACTTGAACATATCCTAAGAATTTTACTCTCTCATCTCTTAGGTTCATCTCAGGTGATTTTTAGCAGAAGGAATTGCAATTTATTCTATTTATTCTAGTCCCTCACTTCCCCTCTTCACTAATATTTCCTCCTTTTTATACTTTAGCGTTGTCCACCACTTTCAGGCGTTGAAGGCTCTATTGAGTCACATCTCCGTGTTTTAGGAGAACGGGAGCGCTGGAATATTGATGTTCTGTTGAGGATGCTGCTGGTGATGGTTCCCTTTTTACACCAAAAAACAGTTGATACATGTCCATTTTCTGCCGTTCCTGAGTCAACAGGAGCATTATTCTCCAGCTCAATGCTACAATCATATGCAATGTATGCTTTCCTTCTTTCTAGTTGTCCCAGATGGTTTCATTGATTTGGAGTTTGGGTTCAATCTTCATGGGTTCTATCCTACATATTTGATTTCAGTGGACTGCTGATGTGTCTGCAGGGGACATGTGGAATGGCCTGCATTTGAATGGTTGAATGTGGACTGCTTGCCTGACCTAATAAAGCTTATGTGCTTCTTGCCACAGAAAGAAGATAATTTGAGAAACCGAACCACAAAGGTGCTTTTAGATTTCTTGGAGTACCTTCTCTTCTTTGCCTTACAGTTCACATGCTTTTATGTCTTGGAGCTGCTTATCCAAGTAGTAAATGTTTATAGAAACAAGTATGTAATACTAACAATGTTATTCATATACAGTTTGTCCTAGCAGTATCGGAACATTTTGGGCAGGCTTATCTCACACACATCATGTTGCCTATATTCATGGTGGCAGTGGGGGATGATGCTGATTTGACATATCTTTCTTTCCCTGCCCAATCTAAAATCAAAGGTAATGTAAAACTTATCAACTTTTTTCCTTTTGATAAGTTCATTCTTGTGTTTTTTTTCATTTCTCATCTTTTCTGTTTTTACAGGGCTCAAACCAAAAACTGCTGTGGCTCAGAGACTTTCTATTATGTGTGTCCTGCCAGTTATGCTAGCTGGCGTCTTGGGTGCTCCTAGCAAACGTGAACAATTAACCGAGTATTTGAGAAGTCTCTTGGTTCAAGGTGCAATCACAGAGAATCAGGCAAAGCATGAAGCAGAAATTTTCTATGCCATCCGGTTTCTCTGGTAAGGCCTTTGGAATCATCAAGTCAGTGTTTGGGTTTGAGAGCTATCATTCCTTTAGTAACAGCTCTTAATTATGCAGTTCGTTTGAGGAGCATCACAACATGATATTTAATATCTTGTGGGAAATGGTTGTCAGCTCCAACATGGATATGAAAATCAATGCTGCCAACTTGTTGAAAGTCATCGTAAGCTTCTTTCTTGTTATAATATTCATCTCTTCTCCAATAGGAGTCACTTTCATCTTATGACTCCCATCATGCCATCTTTTCCTAGGTGCCATATGTAGATGCAAGAGTTGTGTCAACTCATGTTCTACCCGCCCTGGTCACCCTTGGGTCTGACCAGAATCTGAATGTGAAGTATGCAAGCATTGAAGCTTTTGGGGCTGTGGCTCAACATTTTAAAAATGATATGGTACCATCATTTGGTGTTATATGCAGTTTTCATTGCGATTTTCATTTTCGGATTTCTCATCCCATTTTAATTACCTCAGATTGTTGATAAGATACGAGTGCAAATGGATGCATTCCTTGATGATGGATCACATGAAGCTTCGATTGCTGTGGTTCGTGCCCTAGGCATGGCCGTACCCCATACAACAGAGAAACTTAGAGAATATATCCTTTGCTCCAAGTTGCACACTTTTGGGGCTTCAGTTTCGGCTTCAGTTTTGAATTTAATATATAATTTGCTAGTTCTTTCTAGTTTAAAAATCTGTTTCTTTGGGCGCCATTGGTTTCTTTAACATGAAGATACATCTGTTGACCAAGATCTTCCAACTCACAAGTGTGCCAATTCCAGCTGGTGATGTGATGCGTAGACGTGAAAGAGCCAATGCATTCTGTGAATCAGTCCGTGCTCTGGATGGCACAGGTATATTGTATTAAGAACTTGGAGCATTTTCAAATTCTACTCTTTCAAGAATCTCACTCTTCCCTGGCATATCCTAATTGAATTTCCTAAACTTTGTATGCAACCATTAAACTTCCAGATTAATGGTAGAGAAAAAGGATGCTTTGTGGGGAACCGGTGGAAAAATGCCAACCATATTATTAAAGACTTGTTTAGATCTTTCAAATTGGTATGCGTGGGAGATGAGTAGGTTAAAATGCTCGACAATGTGAAATGAAGCTAGCAGTTTTCATTTTTCTGGCCAAAAACTTGCAGTTCAATAACATGCATTTTACCTACAAGAATACTCAATGCTTCTCCTTTTTGTTTCATTTCCTTCTCTGCAGATCTTTCTGCTGCTAGCATTCGGGATTTTCTCCTTCCCACGATTCAGAATTTGTTAAAAGACCCGGATGCACTCGATCCTGCACACAAGGAAGCTCTTGAGATCATAGTGAAGGAACGCTCAGGTGGAACTTTGGACACTATCAGCAAGGTGATGGGTGCTCATCTTGGCCTCGCGTCATCTATGACCAGTTTCTTTGGCGAAGGGGGTCTGTTGGGAAAAAAGGAGATGACTGTGGAAGTGCCCACCCCTGCACCGCCCACGGAAAACCTGTCTCCAAAGCCCGTGCCATCGCCTCCGGTGGAAGACACGCGGTTCATGCGGATAATGAGGGGAAATTTCACAGACATGCTAAGGGCAAAAGCAAGAGGTCCAGAGGATCAGACGCAATGAGAGTACTATCCTGAAAGAACCTCGCATGTAAATGAATCAGTTTTCACCCATTTTTATCCTCTTTCGCATTTCTCCGGAGGACGCTTCAACATTCTTTTATAGGGCCTCTCTGGCCGTGAAAGTGAAGGAAGGGAGGGAGAGATAGAGATCCATTAGAGAGAGAATTCTTTTTGTTTTAAGTTAGTTGACAGGTCTGTTGTGTTGTGTTGTGGGTTGCACCAGTAAGAAACTGTGGCTCTTGTGTGTAAGAAGTGAACATCGTCATGGTACTAACTATATATTCTAAGTGGCGATGTGTCTGCAAGGGGGAGAGCATCACCACTAGAACAGAATTCTTCGTCTGAGGTAGAAAATTTTTTGAGTCAATGTTAGATATGTCTTGAATTTTTTGTGGTGTAAACCCGATGTAAAATCCGAACTCGATTAAAATTTTGTACAACCCGATTGTGAATACCAACGCAAGTGAGTGGCGGAAGTGAAGGGATTGGGCCACGAGGCCCAAGCTTGAACCCGACACTGATTTGCTTGGGGGGTGCGGGGGGCTTCGCCCCCGCGGTATGGATTATGTATTTTCGGGGTTACAAGAACAGAAGGGCTTTATTGTATTCTGGGAGGTTAGGGTTCGGGTTCTTCTGTACTCCACCATTATTCGCTGCTCATAGTGAAGATCGCTGCTCCTCCTTTGTCCGTGGACGTACGAACGGCACCCCGCTGTCTCGAACCACGTATATTTGGTGTCCGATTCTCCTTTCTCTACTCTCGATACTTCATCTATTAAGCCGATTCCCAACAGTCAACTTGCTGTAAAGATAAATGTGCAGCTCGGACAAATGTAAATCTTGAGGAAAAAGGATCCAGGTCCTACTGCAAGGAACTAATCTGTAAATCTTGCTACGAGAGGAATTTGTGACGCCCACCTGTTGGTTGATAGAATAAAATACGAGATAACAATGTCCGTGGCTTTTTGAATTGAGTTTCCATGGAAATGGAATTATGTATGACCTTGGCAACACTGAGCGATGATGTTAGTTATAGCGGTTCCTGGAGGCATCATTTGCCTGGAAAGTTCTTGGAGCGTGATCAACTTCCTCCCTCCATTCTTTAGTTAGAAGAACACAGAGAATCCATCCGTCTAGGAGAGATCATGACCCGAGAGATGGATCTTATTCTTTTCTGAATAACATGTAAAAATCCGATTGCAAATTGTAAGACATACAATACAATGCGGAATTGTACGGAATCCTGCTATGCTAGAGGGGAGTGGGATAGGCCGGCCAAGTTGGTTAATTAGTTAGGTTTATTAATTAAAGACGGTCCAATCTCCTAGAAGTAGCGGCTGCTTGTTTCGGTCGGCATTCCTGCTCTTCTTATCAATCTTGTGCAGATTGGGAAGGGCAATGTACAGTGGGCAGCAGCCCATTTCGTGAGCCTCCCTACCTTCCTCGACCAAAAAGCGGTCACAGCCATATTCCTATAAATTACCCTCAGATTACACATACACACGCAAACACAAACACAGAGACAGAGAAGAAGGAGGAGAAGGAGAAGGAGCTACGGTGATGATGAAGACTTCGGTAGCGTGGGTATGCTTGGTGGTGGCGGTGTTGGCTGCAGCGTTCCTGGTGAGAGAAGGGGAAGGGGCGACGTGCGACCCAATGGAGCTGCGCCCATGCATCCAGGCGGCCACCTCATCTTCACCACCATCCTCTGAATGCTGCAGCAGGCTGAGACAGCAGAGGCCCTGCTTCTGTGAGTACCTCAGGAACCCCAACTACAGCAGATACATCAAATCCACTGTCATCCGTCGGATCTCAAATGCCTGCAATGTTTCAGTGCCCTCCAACTGCGGTAGCTAATAAAAAGTATCATTCATGATCTGTCGTCAATCCACAAGAAGAAGTAGCGGAGGAGGAGGAGAAGACGACCCCGTAGACCTCCCCCACCTCTTTCCTAATCCTAATAATATATAACTAATAATACAGTTGTATACAGCAGTCACCAATCTATATCTATACCTGACTGACTGTATACACGACATATATATATATATATATATATATAGTAATAAGTGGGGAAAGTCAGGGCGAGATCACATTATGCTTTGTTTCGCTTTCTCTGTTGGAGTCAGTTTTACTTGAAGGGATAATGTACGTGGCATCCTATATCCTTGACATGGACTGCTACATGTTTCGTACTCTCTGTGGCATGCTTTCAGGAATTATGTCGTAGTATGAATATCGATAATATCTTATCCACATGTACTCTCCAAATATTCGTATGCACTCACGTCAACTAAATGGTTTGGAAAAAAGAAAGAAAGAAATTAGTTAATGGAAGCTGTGAAATTTGATGGCTTGGACAACTGTAGCCTCAGAGTCCGTATGCCACATGCCATATGAACAAGACCCTGCCCATAGTATACGAAGGAGCAATACGGCTGACCTGCATGTCTTGAGATGTTTCCATATGACCTTATTTTCAAAATATATTCAAGATGCGGTTCCTTATTTGCAAAAAAAAAAACCGGACTAAATAGAAACCCTATTTTGGTAAATACTTTCGAACGAACCCTATTTCGTGAAATACTTTCAAAACTTACACTACTTTCACCCAATTCTCGGACAAGATCACCTATTTTGGCCCGTATTTGACTGGCACGGCATGTGCCAGTTTTTTCTTTCCCGAAACAGAATCCTAGCTTTCTCTCAGAAAATTTCATCCAATTCCTCTCTCCAAGTCAAATTCCAACCCACTTTTATTTCTATTTAGTTTTCACCTGGCGGCATATGTTAAACAAAAATCAAATCAGCCTCTTCACCTTCTCCCCTGGTTCCCAAGTTCCTCCCTCCCTCCTCAAACCTGAACTGAAATGATTCAACACTGCTTCTTCCCAACCTTAATCCATCGATGCCTCGTCTACATGACCCTGATCCTGACCCAAGTCCCTGCATCTCTCAGGGCCGACGACAGAGCTCAGTTTACTCACTGCAGCGCAACTATCCAATGTGGGAACTTGCAGTTCATCAGCTACCCTTTCTGGGGAGTGAACCGAGCTGATTACTGTGGCTTCTCATCGGATTTCCAGCTAACCTGTGTAGATAATACAAGCCTGCAAATCAGTATTTCGGGGCTAAGCTACCGGGTCCTTCAGATAGATAACTCCTCCCGGCTCCTTACTGCAGCCCGAGCAGATTATGTTAATACCATCTGTCCCCAGTATCTATACAGCAGCAGCCAAGATATGACCCCTTTCTCATACAGCTCGGACACTGTTACGAGCAACCTCACTCTCTATTACGGCTGCGCTACTGCATCCATGATAACCTTGCCATTCCTGTCCTCATTAGCGACCAATCAGTTCACGTGCACTGTCAACGGAAGCAGTCTTAGTGGTTATTTCTTGACCAGGAGTGCGAAAGATGTCTCCATTAATGGCATCAGCATCGCGGACATCACAGGTTACTTTGGGCGATGCACCACCAGTGTGGTCTTGCCAGCCAACCAGTCAGCAATTCAGACAATACAGGGTTCTCCTACCATAGCCAATGTAGAGGCGGCTCTTGACGGTGGTTTTGGGCTGCAGTGGGAGGATGATGGTGGGTTGTGCCAATCGTGCATCCGATCGGGAGGACAGTGTGGGAGGAACCGGGATTCGGATGATTTTGCATGCTATTGTTCCCATAAGTCCTACTCGTCTACCTGTGGAGGTGAGTTTCCTAAATTTAGCCTTAAATAGTTTATTATATCTGAGATAAGGTATGCTAAACTGTCACTGGACTTGTTACGGAGGAGGCTCGAGGTTAAAGTTAGGGATCCGGTGCTGGAGAATAGTAACTGCAGAGTCTGAAAATAAAAGAGACCAATGGACATACCACTGGCTTGGCATTTAGGAGATCAACTGAGATGTATAGGTATCATCATCTCATGCGGTTTCAAAAGCTTTCTAGTATGTCCTAGTCGAGCCGGGAGGGTATTTCTCAGTTTAATTTCTTTTTCAGTTGGGTTGATCGCAAGGATGTCGCTGTGTAGCAGAATTTCCTGAGCCATTCCTCCTTAGCTAGTCCATAACACACAAAGGACTCACACTGCACAGTTTTGATCAACCATAAGAGTAGAGGTAGGCAACAGGAATAATGAGGCCAACATTCTTCTGGTTTCATTTACAGGAGCGGTCAGCAAACGACAGCTGCCGTGTTGACCCCACCATAGAAAGAAAACAGCGAGGTCTTCAACCCATCAATGGAAATTATTAGATCAAACTTCGTCGTGTCACTTCTCTCTGTTTTTTTCCCACTTTTTCTAGCACATTGGTGACCTCCTCTTCACTGATGTTGTGATCGAAAAACGTTTTTTCTCCATAACATCAGCACAACAGCTATGGAAAATTGCAGGGCTATTAGATGAACTTTATCCTGTTGCATAAGCAAGACCGGCAATCGGTCGTTAAGCCTAATGATACATGCGCACTCAGCCTCAGGGCTTCATCTTTAAGCCCATATATACATATATGGGCCGGCCTTCATTCAAGGTTTTATTTTATTTTTTTGGCCAATGGCCTTCATTCAAGATGGGATGGATGGGAGCTAAAAACTTTCCTTCAAAATAAATATTGTTTTCTATTTTGACTTCTCTAGAAACCGAATCAACTTTTCATATGCACGTGTCCGTCTTAATGTGTACGAATTGCATCCTGTCGTGTTTTGGCCATTTTTTGATTAGTAGTGTCCTCCTATCAGCATTATTAGTCAGCCTTTGAATTAATATAACCATTGCATCCTGTCGTGTTTTCCGGATCTTTTTCAATTCTTTATTTTTTAAAATTTACCGTCCTTTTCATGACTGAAAAAATACTGATTGAGAGTTATATTATAAACTTCGAGCAAAAAAAAACAGAGAGAGAGAGAGAGTTATATTATAAGCAAAATTATAGTTATACAACAATGAACATTGATTATATTATGTTTATTTCCAGAAGAAACATACATAGGGTTTGTCAGCTTATATTTGACAAGAAAAAACAAAATAGCAATAACAGCTAGCTGTACTACAACTTAACTGATAATAATTTTTTTTTTAAAAAAAAAAGAGCAGAAGAGGGGAAGAATGATAAGCTTAAAATTTTGATGGATTCCATCCAAGCCGCTCGCTCGACGACATGCGAAAAAAGAAGCAAGAAATGGGATGTCATACAAAATAACATTACCTTTCGATTTAGTACCATAAGAAATCTTAGTCTCAGATATCAGTGGGACATACCGTTGGGGCATGGCTTCAACGAGCCACCGGAACCAAAACAATAAATACGAATGAAATATTAAAAATAAATGAACAAGAGAAGATTCTGAGACCGAGTGCTCCCCCCTCCCAGTCAACCGAAGCCAGCGCTGCCGCTGCGCCCTCTCAACATTCTCTCTCTGATTGGATAGAAGTCAACAGTCAAAACCCGCCAAATTCCCACAGACTACAGTTCAACCTCTCCTCTCCTCTCTTCTCCTCTCTTCCTTCACCCGCTCCACTCTCCTCCGGCGAAGATGCGCCGCCTCTCTCGCCGCCTTCTCCTCCTCCTCCTCCTCCTCGCTGCTGCTGCCGCTCTTCCTCTCTCCACCGCCACACCACCTCCATCCTCCGACGACGACGTGACCCACTCCAACTGCTCCATGACCTTCGACTGCGGGCCCCTCCGCAACCTCTCCTACCCCTTTACCGGGGGCGCCCGCCCCGCCCACTGCGGCCCCCCCGAGTTTCGCCTGACGTGCCTCGGCAACGACTCGGCCAAGCTCACCACTGGGTCGATGAGCTACCAAGTCCTCGAGCTAGATCAGGCTCGGCGGTCGCTCATCATTTCCCGCTCCGACCTCTACAACACTACTTGTTTAAGGAATGACTACCACAACACCACCCTCAACTCCACCTTCTTCAGCAGTGGACCCGAGAACGAGGATCTGACCATCTTTTACGGCTGCTCTACCCTCATGAACCTTCAGCCACAGAACATGTTCAACTGCGAGACCAACGGCGGCACGAGCATATCCTATTACTTGATGGGTCCCATCCCCAACGACCCAATACTAAATGTGAGCAAATGCGATGTCAGCGTCAGAGTCCCAATTCTACGGTCTGCTGTGGCTGTGCTCACTGAGAATCGTTCGATGCTTAAAGAGGCTCTGATGGAAGGTTTCCTGGTGAATTACACAAACCCATACGAGGAGGAGTGCAGCCATTGTCGGGCAATCTACGGGGAATGTGGTTTTGACTCTGTATTGGACGCTCCCATTTGTATCTGCGGCAATCAGGTCTGCTCAGTCTCAGGTATAACCAGAATATTTCTAGGTGACATAAGCTAGATAGAGCAAGTAAGAGAATAAGTTACATACAATTTTCTTCAATGGAGCAACAGGCACTTATTGGAGCCGTTGTCTGGTACAGATGATGGGGCTCTGTTTCTTAAAATATGGTCTGTCATAGAAGCTTTCCAAAATTGAATAGTAATTGGAATTCTACTGTCTGGTTCCTACCTCAGAGTTAGTTTAGATATCGGTTATGGTACCTTAGCATGATTTAGTAGGACTTGGTTGACGTGTTTAATGTCTCAAAAGATAAGAATGTCATCGTGAGCTCCTGACTTGTGAGGGATTGCTACCTTCTAGTCAAGATGATGCCCATGCCAAAAGCTTTCATTCAGTGAATGAGCTTTTGGAACGACATGGTCGAAGTTCTCTGTGTTAGGGTTTTTGGGAGTCCACCGTGCTGTAGAATTGAAAACCCATTTGTGGAGCCATCGCAGAAACCTTGTAGATACAGCATATTCTTGCACAGGTTCCTCTACTCAATAGATACAGCAACGTTGTCCCAGAACTGCTTTTTCTTTTTTTTTTTTTGTTGCCTCTCTCTAACTTGTATTTGAAGCTGCTCACCCTTTTGTATCTATATCTTTGAGATCCTGATGACTATGTTAGACATGTATGAATAGCTTTGGTTCTGTTTAAGAGTAACTGATAGCTCTCAATTTGATGCAGGCAAGAATCAAGTTATGCTTGGGATAGGTAACATATCTGTATTTGCAAATTTTTAGATTGTGCTAATTACAAGATTCTTCAGCTAGACCGTTGTTCGATTTCAGAATTATGAGCCTTTCTTCTCAAATCTTGCAGGCCTCGGTCTGGCTGGAGCTGGTCTTACAGGCGTTTTGCTCGGGTTCTGGGTCTTTTCTCTGAGAACAAAGAAGAGAAGAAAGAGAGAAGCTGCGTCGGCTGCTTCTGCTGTACAGAGTGAAATCAAGGACATGTCTGGTCCTCCTTTGAGTAAAGAAATCCTTCCAATTTCCACGACCAGTTATTCCCAAACCACCCGTTCTTATCCATCTTTGAAGTCCGACCTCGAAAAGGGTAGCACCTACTTTGGGGTTAAGGTTTTCAGCTACTTGGAGTTAGAAGAGGCCACTCACAATTTTGATCCCACTCGGGAAATTGGAGATGGCGGCTTTGGAGCTGTCTACTATGGTAAGGAAGGAGTGCTTCATTGATTCTGCTGTATCTCCGTAACGAGTCTGACGTGTTTGACCTGACAGGTGAGCTGCACGATGGACGAGCAGTCGCAGTGAAGCGTCTTTACGAGAACAACATGAAACGGGTTGAGCAGTTCATGAACGAAGTTGAAATCCTTACTCGTTTGAGACATGACAACCTTGTGACACTGTTCGGGTGCACCTCGAGAAGAAGTCGGGAGCTCTTATTAGTGTACGAGTTCATACCAAATGGGACCCTGGCTGATCACCTCCATGGGAAGAGAGCTGGCTCAGGTTCGGTCCCGTGGCGGATCCGGCTAAACATAGCGGTTGAGACCGCTGATGCACTGGCCTACCTTCATGAGTCTGATGTCATACACCGGGATGTTAAGACGAACAACATCCTGCTAGACAACAACTTCCGCGTCAAAGTGGCTGACTTTGGCCTGTCAAGATTGTTCCCGAGCGATGTCACCCATGTCTCCACAGCTCCGCAGGGCACCCCAGGTTACGTCGATCCTGAGTACTATCAATGCTACCAACTAACAGACAAGAGTGATGTGTATAGCTTCGGGGTCGTCCTCTGCGAACTCCTCTCATCAAAACCTGCAGTGGACACCAACAGACACCGCCACGATATAAACTTGTTTAACATGGCAGTCGACAAGATACAGAACCATATGCTTCATGAGCTGGTTGATCCTTCGCTGGGATTTGAGATGGACTATTCAATTCAGAGGATGGCAACTCTGGTAGCGGAATTGGCCTTCCGGTGCTTGCAGCAGGAAGGGACATGAGGCCTACTATGTTGGAAGTGTTGGAAGCCTTGAGAAGGATAAGGAACGAGGAGAAGAGTTTTCAAAGGGCTGAGGTTGTGGAGATGGACATTCAGTCAGGCGATGCCGGGTTTCTGAGGAACTATGCCACTCCCCCACTTTCACCCGACTCCACGGTGACTGACAAATGGATCAGCAACTCTCCTACTCCGAATTCTTTCTAGTAGATGGGCTGTGGTATTTGAGTGGTCAAGTGATCCATAGCCTTATTTTGTTAGATCTATCTTTTCTTTGATTTTCCATAGAAATAGATGGGAGAGGTCGACGGGAAGAAATGATGGGCAACGTACATAGTAAATGGTTTAGGAGTTGAATGAAGTGTAATACTGCAGAGACAGTTAATTTAATATGCAGATATTGATCGAAACATGGAAATGAATGAAATGCGTAGGGGCAATTTCCTTTGGTAGGTATAAGTGAATGCTCAGGAGTATCTGATGGAATTATAAAAAGAGCAAAAACGGATTATCCTATTGGTAAGATCACATTGGCTAGTCAATAAAAAACTATCCTATGACAACAAGGCAGTGAAGTTTGCTTTATTGAATTTGACTTTGCAAGTTTTGTCAAAGAAGAAACCAAGTCAATATCTCTCCCATAACTAAAGGCACTCTCAGCACACTCAAACACCTCAAGCCGAAGTGTCAAATCACCCCGAAGAAACAAAGGACATAAAAGCAGGACACGGCTAATGGAGTGTCACCATTACCCTGGCTCTGATACGGGTCCCAGCACGTCACAGGGTTGACATTCATAACCTATTTGCTACCCGATCCCGATCCCATTCCCAGCATGTCACAGGGTTTTTCGGCGCACAATATACTAACTGCAGCATGGCAATCCAACTTGATACGTTGCAGAGTCATCAGCTTCCCTTTCTGGGGAGTAAACTGGGCAAATTATTGTGGCCTCCCATTGGATTTCCTGCTTGCTTGCGTAGATAACACAAGCATGCAAGTCAAAATCTTTTAGAGATGTTGGGAGTAAGCAGTCAAGTCTGGAAGTACCACCACAGCCCTCCCTGTCTTCTCCCATGAGATCACCTAGGATACTCCTTTACATCTTCAAACTTACTTAGCAGCAGCCTAAAAGAGAGACAGTTCCAGAATTACAGGTCACGTTGTAGAAGCATATACTGCCACAATACTTTCTCAGATGAAAATATTCAGATGACTTTTAAAGAGTAGCTCTTCCAATGAAATTAGCAGCAGAACAAAAAGATCATGCAAAAAGATAATAACCTATATGTTAAACGTGTACCTCAAATACTGAAAAGGGCATCTGCAAGTGAATTTGAAGTTTTACATAGGATAACAAAAAAGGATGGTAACTGATGAGCACCAAATCCTCCCAACTACCAGAGAAGAAGTCATGAATGTCTACTTCTCATGCTTTGTGAGCTTTGTGGTCCTTCAGGAGCTGATTCTCTAGTTCAGCCTGTGTTTCACATGAATCAGCCTTTTTTAAAGCAATTGACATATGTTCATTCCTTTAACAAAACGCAGTGTGGACTAAAGAGAGAGGATTTTATTTCCCAACGTTAAACTCCAATTCAGAGTCAAAATGGATCCCAATAAAATTCCAGAAGATGCACTTCTAGTTTTGGAAGAAATTTTCTTCAATTTCTTTTTATAGGTTATAGGAATACCTTTCATTTATCAAAACAGAAAAGGGGCAACACCCACTCACAAAATCTAGTGGAACGGTCATAAGATTGATAAGAAAAGTAGTCTTCCCGCAATCTATCTCAGCTTGAATTAGCATGTAGCTGAAGAAAAGCCAAATAATTGCGTCATGGTTTTCAATGACAATATCACCAGTTGCATGCAGGTGCAGCTATAGAGATAAAAGTTTCTTGGTGGGAGAATCCTTACCAGTTTCAGTTTCAAATCAGAGATCTCCTGCTGTTTACGATGTGCAAAAAACTTCAAAGACTGGGAAGGAAGAAAGATCAAACTCAGACAGGTCAACAGTACAACTGCAACAGAGCAAGTAAAAGACAGAAGAAGTGGCTATACTGGAAAGTTTGGAGGTATACTTACACCAAATCGCTGCATTTCAAGAGATCTGAGCAGTGCATTTCTTTTAGTCAAAAGATGCTCAGTTGGCAGCTTTAAAGGACGCCTGTAGTTTTTTCCACGATATATTATTATAGCATGGCCGTGCTTTAGCTGATCAACAGATACTAGAATCCCACCACTTTCTACTTCAAGTAAATTTGCCGTCTCAATGACTTCTGCATATGTTCTTTGCATAGTAATCACCTTGACCACCTCCCTATGCTTCCAGTGCTGATGTAATGCCTCTATTACACCATCAAAGACTCCGCGCCTCCCTAAAGCCAAATGTCATCATTAGCACAACAGTAAGAGTCAAAATTTACAAAAGGCATCTCTACTAACAAGAACACAAGCAACTGGAGATTTTAACTTTCCAAAGAAGATAACCAGAAAAAGTTCACTAATCGAAGCAAAAGGATGAATTATCATAGATCGTATAAAACCGCCCGTTACCAAGCACCAAGCTGTCATTCATCTTTAGTCCCATCTTCCTGAAACATGCTCTCTCCTCTTCGGTCATCATTTCTTGGTCTAGGTCCCACTTAACTGGCCTCCTTCCAGAATTCAACTTCAGTAGCTGTTTCTCCGATATATTCAGCTTGCTTTTGAACTGCCAGTATGTGGACAAATGTTATAGCAAGTAAAAAGAGCATGGAAGGCAATATGATGGTCGGACATACGATGAAAAGTCTACGCTCTTGCTTCCTCAGTTCCTTCCTTAATCTTTCTCTTTCAGCTTCCACTTGAAGACTTGCCCCTTTATTTCCCATATCTAGGTCCCAATGCTCTGTTTGGATCTTGTGAAAGTCTGACAAAGTTCCAGTCTTACTAGAGGTCAGTGAAGGCTCATCAGCTAGAGGAATACTTTCAGAGGCTTTCTGTCTTGCATCTTCTTCGCAGAGCTGCCATTTCTTCAGCTTCAGCTCCCTCTCTGCTACTGAAGTTGCAACTCCAGTAGGAAGGAAATCCTTCCCTCTAAAAAGAATTATATAAAACTTGTTCCGCAGAAGCAGGACACCTCCTGTAAGACACTGCATTATAGAGAAGAAGACTTCATCATGAAGAGAAACACAATTCAAACTCGCTAAATCAATGGATTCAATTTCCAGGCATAGCATACCCCTTGCAAACAAAAACTTAAAAAAGTAAGCAAGTACAAGTGTGCTTCAATAAGTAACTGTAGCTGATAGAAACTGCCTATGAAGAAATTAGCCAGAAGTTCAATGGAAATGACACTTCAAAGTACTTTGTGCATAAGCATGCATCATAGAACCAATTAACTAAAGAAAGCCACACTAGAGAATCATAGATCTTCTGACGGATACACTTACCTTGAGCTCATTCGCCATTGATTCATTGTTAGTGTTCGGCACACCCCACTTCACAGCTATCTTAACAATAAGAATTTTCTCCCACAAATTTATAATGGCAGCAGCTAAGCCTTGAAGTCTCATGTTTCTCCCTTCACAAAACAAGATCATGATGGATCAATAGAACCCAATTATAACAGCGTACCTTATGCTAACAAGAAGAATGGAGCAAATTGTGTGTTAACATAGGGATATAAACATGTTTAGGCAGCTCACATGTTCTGCAAAACTATTTCTCATGATAGAGATCTTATCACTAACAAAAGTTTAAAAAATTTCCAGCTGATTCTTCTGCTCTTACTCTTAGCTGTTGATCCATCTAGAAGCTGGATAAACCTTCACTCTATATCATCAGAAACATATGTGTAGCGATTGAAGTTTACATTAGCTTAGATTTTATTTTGTACAAGAACACTGCTGATTAATTTTATAGGTAGCTATATACCGAGAACAAAGTGGGTTGGCAGAGGGTGAGCTAGCTTCCTCAAGTATGTCAGCTCATCATCCGTGAGCTTTGATCTCTCATTTGGAGGGCACATTCTTGGAGGGGGCTTAAATCCCGGGATCACTTCCGGAAGCAAGTCTGCATCGACAGGCAACGGCTTTCGCATCCACCAGTCCTCAAATCGAGGACCTAAACCATCCAATAACCTATCAGTTTCCCTCTCATACAATGATCCGTTGACTGGTGCAGAACATTCTCTGTCATCCATAAAAATGAAATCTCTCCCTCCAGTCTCTCCTCTGATTTTTTCCTCCATGACATGCCCATTATGCTCTAGTGGATGTATATGAGCACTTCCTAAGCTCGGTTGCTGAGTATCTGAGGTCAGACCGCTATATAAAGCAACATGTCCTTTGGAAGATTTTTTCGAGTGATAATCAACTCCTCTGTAGATAGCAAGAGTGTCTTTCTTTCTCCAGATAACCATACCTCCCGTCTTCATCTGCGCAGAAAGAAATAATTGCAGAAACACCCCATCAGAAGTTTTACGGTTGAATGAATACCTTCACACGATATGGAAATAGTAAAGCTGGCGTTTTGGTGACAGGGATGACGAGAAATTTTCTTGAAGAGCGCACTCTATTTCCAGATAGCACAAAAGGTACCAAGAACGAACCTCCACAATCTCTTGCGCTCTGTCCATATTTCGGCACAGTGGTATGCCGAACTTCACCATAGCCAGTTTATTCCTCCTCCAAATCCTATTGATCTCGCCAACAACTTCCTTCGAGACTCCAATTTTCATCACCTTCACCCATTTTCTCATCTTCTTAGCGTCCGTTCTCAACCTCGCCAGCAGCTCCTTGTCCAGAGTTAGCTCTGCTGCAGTCACCATCTTCTCTTTCTTCGTCCTCCTGAAAATCACTCTCTCATCCTTCACCCAAGGCAATTTTCCGCCAAAATCAGACGACCCCTCGCCCTCAACTTGATCAAAGGATATCCGCAAGCCGAGCTCAATTTCCTCCGAGTCAGAACTGCATTCAGCTGACTGTCGGGTTCGCTGCAATCTCTCGATGCTCTGGACTATCTTCTGCACTGCCTTGTTCCCTCTTACGCCGGCAGCCTTATCAGTCAAGGCTCTTTCAGCTTTCTCAACTTTGCCGCTCCCCGAGCTCCTGCTGGGCTGAGTTTTCTTCAGGTCCAGAACTTCGTGGGGTGGGAGAAGAAGAGGACCCTTCATCCATGGAGCCGTGGGCATCTTGACGGAAGCATTAGACCGCGAGTTCAGCTCCGAAGGGGGCGAGATTTCTTGGATTTTTGAGGGGAACTTTTGCGCGGGAACTCTAGTCAGAGGCTTAGAGTTGGGGAAGGAGGAAGGCCCAGAAAAGTGTTGAGACGGGAATCTTGCATTGCAAGAGAAGGAATTCGAGGGACTGGGTGATGGGGAAGGAGAGGGAAGCAAAGTGGCCAGCATATTGCCCAAGCTATTTGTTCAGCTATTATCGACAGATGGGAGTTGGGAGGAGAACCAGAGACTCTGACGACCGCCGCCACGACGACGACGAAGAGGGAGTGATGTTTCATTTGAGATTTTTAGTTATGGGTCGTCTATTGGGCCTCATTCGATAAAGTCGGACTTGCATGTTTTGGAGAAAGCCCATCAAGTGAACTTCATCCTCATATTTCTATCGTTATAGAAAGAATTTCATGGGCCATGGCTCATGGAATTCTTTTCTCCTGAATTTCATCCTCAGATTTCAATTGATTTCGAATTTGTCAGGGGCAGTAAGTGATAGGACTCGAGTGTTTGGCACCGTCTCGAGTCATATCCGAATAGGATTAACTTTCCTTCGAATCACTGCACGAATGGTGGTGACAAGAACTCAATAATGTGTTTAGTGATACGAATATGTACTGTTGGAGAATCAAACGTGAAAATGTGAAGGAAATGTCGGAGTAATATATAGTGACCTGACCATGCAAGATTAATATTAATACCTTAATAAGTGCAACAGCAATATCTTTTGTTCTTACTTATTCAGATACATGCTATATAATTGACGTGATCTCCTTCCTCTCCGTAAGTAAGATGCGGCAAGAATTGAGGCCCAGATTTCAAGAACTGATGATGCCCCTCCCAGTGAGATTGAAGATGAATCGAGGGTCAGCTCAACATTAGCAAAGATTGGGTTTCATGGATCTAGACCAAGCAACACTGGCAGGATTCTCAGTAGCTGCTCAAGAGTGTTTGGTAGAAATTTCCTGGCAAAGAGGAAACATATGGAGGTCGTGTTGCCATTGTAAGTGCACTTTGACCCAAACCTGATGTTATCTAAGAACGCATCTGTCAAGTCGTCCCACCCGAACTTCCCAGGATGGGGCCCATCTCTCGACCAATCCACCCAAGTCACGGTCCTATTGGAATTCAAACTTGGGTTAAGTATGTTCAATAGGGTGGGAATATAGTGCTCGTCCATGTAGCAAGGCGGATGGCAGAATTCTTGGAATAATTGGTAGTATTTCTGATCTGATACTATTTGCTGGGCGAGATCTCGATGGAGCTCAAACCACTGTGACCCTTTCCTCCAGTGGGTGACGTTTATGGTGGGGGCCATCTGAGGATTGTAGCGGCCCCGAGCATTCCTCCTGGGATGATCGAATGAAGCTTGGAAGCTGAGATCGGTGTTTACGAGGTAGTTGTAAACAGTCTTGAAATCGAATATTGGAATGCAGGATTCCGAGAGGAGGACGAATCTTAGGTTGAAAGGGTCGAGAAGGGCATTCGCTAGCAGGCGCCTCTCAGCATCCATCATGCTTGAAGTTCCCCATTTCACCTCCTGCAAGAAAAGGAACATGAACATTCTATATCCGTAGGAGTATTCTGTGAGTTGCTTGCAGATCTAGAAGCGTTTACTGCAGGAGAAGAATATAAATTTCACCTGACTTGGAATTCTTGTGCCATAGAAGACGGAGTCTACGGGCATTGAACCTTCATAGGAAGGGCGTGCATGCCAGTATATTGAGTAAAAGCCATGGTGCCCGTTGAAGAACTTTTCCCAGACAGGAGACAGATGCACGGGCCCGTATGTCAAGAACATGAAAGCCACTTTCGGCACTACTGACCCATTGGAGAAATCCTTCCCCTGAACCATCGCAGCAGTCCTCAGCAGTTCATCATCACTCATGTTATGGTTATGCATCCGGGACACCTTCTCTATTGTTACTGCAGCATTCTCATGATCAGTGTTGGTTCTTGCACCACTAGTCCACGCCAACAGTCCTAAGAATCCAGAAGGAAATAATGAATGCCCTTGATCTTGAAGATCAAGATGACCAGGAGCTGATGGGATCGGGGTTTTCGTGTACATAGGGGTGGGAACCCGGGCATTGATAGTGAGGTACCAGAAACTTGTGACATATATGACAACGATTCCGAGGGAGAGGCCAACAACAAACAGTAGGAAGTCGAAGAAGTGGTTGAGGTTGATCTGTAAATGGCAAGAGCTCCTGCTGAGGAGCTTGAGTTTGGACGGGACTAGAATCTGTTCACGGCCCATTTGGTGTCCAGCAATTTGGATTGAGAGAGGGAGGAGATTGCCTTAGATTTACATTACATATATTACTGCAGAAAGGAAAACGTCTGATAATAGCGAATCCCATGTTTGAATTTGGGATCCCTAGTATGAGACACTTGTGACGCATAGAATGGTGGATTTTTACTTAGCATGTGCTGTTGACTTCCCTTACCGTGTGATGAAGCTACTGGTTTTGGACCTCAGAGGATTCCCTTACAAGAAGCAATCCCCATCTGATGGGCAGAGTATTGTGGTCCCAAACCTTCCTTTGAGTGTGCGAGCCACGTTAAGCTCGTATCATAAGTTTGGCCAATCCAGCAGCCCTCCATCTCTACCCCAGTTCTGCACTCTAAGCTTGTCTGGTAAGTTTGATCGATCCAGTAGCTTTCTGTCGATACCCCAGTTAACACTGTCAAAAGAATATTGAAATTTTGGGGAGAATTTTCAAGAGAACTCACAGTCTTGCAGGGGAAGAAAGGCGTATAAAAGAGACAAGAAATTTACACGAAAGTTGCCAGTTCAAGGCACTTTAAAATGTCCTTCCTTGCGTAGGTTTTAATCAGAACAACGGAAGAAGGAAAGAGAGATGGTCACCATTCATTGTTCCCCGGATAAATCTAATCCGGCGGCTAGCAAAGCCGTACAGGAAAGAGACAACCGGGAATTAGTTGAACAGGTCATTTCACAACGTCCCGAAGACGCTTACTTTCTAATGCATCTTTTTGCCATAGTCAAGTCAGAGAGCTCTTTAAAAATTATAGTGGAACGGATTTGCTTGGGAAAACACTACAGTGATCCAGGGATTGCGGGGAAGAAGGTGGAAGGAAATGCTACGATTGCTTTGCTTCCAATCTGCTACAGGTGGAGAGTTCGTCAAAACTAACCACTTACTTACAAAGAGAGCGTTGCACAGTTGACTCCCAAAAAGCCACCTAGGGAGGTTTTTTTTTTTTTGGTCGCCAGCCACGGTATCCAAGCAGGCCCCACCAGCGGTGAGATGACATCTTTCAGCCAACCATACTTGACTAATCCGTTGGTCGCCCCGGGTCGCACGCCTGGCAATGGCGGGTGAGGCTCCCAAGAGGGGTGTCTGCGTACGTGAGGTCTCGAACCCGAGACCTCCTTAAGCGGCACCGAGCTGCTTACCACTCGGTCCAACCCCTCTTGGTCCACCTAGGGAGGTTCACCATACGGGTCGTTGACCCTTGATGGGGGGCAAATAACGTGTATCCAAGTTACATACCATGTAGATCAAGTAGGCTTGCCCAGAGCTCAATGTGATTCATTCCATTCGAGATTACATAACAAGACTCAACCGAAATGGCATCTGCAAGAAATTCAAACGACTAATTTTAATAGGTGAACAGAGAAGAAAGATCCAAAAAAGGGGTTTTATGTTGTTATTACAAGGCAATGAATCCGCCCTTCATAGAGATTATTTCACTGTAAACAGCCAACTTTGACATACAAGACTCTTAAGTGACTAACCTAACAATTCTACAGAAGATTCCCGTAAAAACTAAAAACGGTTTAACACTATCAAGATCAAACTCAAACCATTTAACTATCAAGATCAAACTCAAACCCCTCCAAAAGCTGGACTTAAAGATGAAATCTTCAGATTTGGACTGTCTAATAATCCGGGAATGAGAAATGCTACATCGGCATCAGAGAGCAGGCAATCAGAGGGATGGAATCTTCAATGGAGGTCGTTGCTGACAGAATTTTATCATGTTGCAGGATTAAGAGCACGCTCTATTTCCTCCAGCGAACGCCCCTTTGTTTCCACCACGTTACCAGCTATATACAAGACAGCAAGGAGACACACAGTCGAGAACCCCAGGTACACTGAGCTGATCCCAAACTTGTTTACAACGCTCAGGAACCACAGGCCGATCACAAAGTTGGATATCTGATCAAATACAAGAAGGAGGAAAGTAAAAACATGACTACAACACCTAGCAAAAGCATCTACTGCATGTGACAACAAAATGAGAAACAAAATAGAAAACACTTGCCCAATGCATGCCCAGTGAGAGCGAAACAGCTTTAGCACGGATCCTGGAGGCAAATATCTCAGGCAGAAGCAATGCAGGTACAGGTCCAGCACCAAGTGAGAAAGACAGGACATAGCTGTGTAATTGGAAGGGGAGTCATACAAATAATCAACATGCCATAGTAGCAGAATCCTGCTTTCAGGAAAATAAGTTCTTTGCTCGAAGATTTAAACTTACAGAACAGTGCCAATGACAGCAAAAGAGCCAGCATAAGGTGCCAAGACTTGCCAGGTGAAGGACAGTGAAAGAAGCAGCATTGAAGCAGCCTGATTATAGTAAAGAATAAACAAATGAATAACAAATGTGGAGTCAGAATTAGTAGAAGGCATTGGACTCGAAGACCAACAAAATAGACATAAAATGTGGCTGCATAAAGTCTAATTATACCTAGAGAAGCACAGGGACAGCGTCCTAAGAAGCACAAATGTGAAGATAACTAATTTTTAGGAGATTTGAAATAAACCAACAGAGTCAGCAGCCTATTATGAAAATAGAACATATCACGAGTCGTACTACTACTGGGTCTAACGTCAAATGATTAAGCTTGAGATCTAAATGTCAAAGATGGAGAAACAGTTAAAAAATCGACAGGCAATCAGATGAGCTGGAACTGCAGTGGTTACAACAGTACCATTCCACCAAAGCTTATCAGCAAAAGACTCTTTCTCCCTTGTCTGTCCATTAAAGAGGAGGCCACAGTTGTGCCTGCATGAAGGGAATGTACAAGTTAACAACACATATGCAAAACTTGCTATAGGTTCTAAGTGTATTCAATGATTTCCAGACAGGTAGGTGACTGCAGACTAACCAAGAACATTTGCTGCCCCGACCAGAGCACTAGCAGCAACATCAGACTCAATTCCAGCACTGCGAAACACAGAAGTCGAATAGTATACCACAGCATTTATCCCTGCCAGCTGTTGAAACAAGAAAAGCGCAGCACCAACACTCACAACTGCATAATAAGCACCACAGTGAGCTGTGAATTGGTGAACCAATTTCTGGTCAGTTTAATTCATATAATATTTTCTTGGCAGACAATACACACTTTTCCTGTAACGGCTACTAAATAGGTCGAACCACCCTGCTTCAGGTTCCACAGTGCCTTGAGAAGATGCAGTTAAATCTTGCATAACCTCGGAAACTCTTTCTTTGCCACACAGTGTCTTTATGGCCTTTTCAGCCTCAGAGATTTTCCCTCTCTACAAATACATATTACAGGTTAGAAATTCATCATTAATACCTAGACTAAACAGCCTTGCATAAGAAGCTGAGTCAGAGAACCAAAACGGCGAGTAAAACAGCAAGTTTGGAGGATGGGCTGGGGTGAGTACCTGAAAGAGCCAGCGAGGGCTTTCTGGAGAAAATGTAATCCCAATTGCCAGTAGAACAGAAGGAACAACCGCAATGCCAAACATTGTTCTCCACCTGTCAAATGATAAAAAATGAGTTTATACCAAAAGAACAAAACAGGTGGATTAACACTGTATGCTGTCAACAGCATCAACAAGATGAGATTAAAAGATTGGTGGATAAGGAGCCAAAAAAGGTGATTGGAAGCATGGAACTACCATAAAGGATTTCCAGCTAAGGGCAATCCAGCTACCAGGGCTGCCAGAATTCCGATGCATATGAATAGTTGATTAACCGATCCAAGAGCACCCCGAATCTCAGTTGGTGATATCTAACATTTGAAGAGATCCTCAGCAGGAAATGCAATCTTGGAAGGGATGATTTAGCAAAACAAGCTAAAAAAGCTACCTCTGATATATAGAGAGGAACAATAGCTGAAGAGATCCCAATTCCAATTCCAGCAAGCATACGGCCAATTATCATTGTTTGCACACTCTGAGCAGTAGCACTGATTATTTTTGTGATACATCAGTCATATTACTAGAAATGGTTGCATGTACAAAGGAAATTATCAACTTACGATAAAGAAAAAACTAACTTACCAAAGAAATGCACCAACGACCAATGGGATCGCATCTAACTGAAATGTCCTTGTCCTGCCAAATCTGTCAGCCAATGCTCCTCCAGTGAGTGAGCCAACAGTGGCACCAGCAAGAAGCGTGCTCACGACCCACCCTGCGCAAATAACATGTTATGGGATGCAAGATAATGGAATGCATCATATAGGACCAGACAAAGACATGCATATGAATTACTTGCCTTGTAAAACAGTGTTTTCAGCAATTCCAAGATCTTTAGCAAGGTACTCAAGAGAGCCATTGACAACTCTGTGCAATGTGGAAGGCGACACAAAAGTTATATGAATCCTTAAAGCACCAACAAGTATATACACGTATATGATGGTATAAAAGAAAAAGGATTTCAATGACAAAAGCCTAGTGCAATTATCCTACCAAAAAATGCAGACAAGATAAATTTATGAAGAAAAATTGAGATAATAAGCTAGACCATACCCAAGATGGTAGCCAAACAAGATCGCTCCAAGACAAGCCACCCCAACGTAAGGCAAAACTGTTCCTGAACTTTTGCCCCTTGGCACCATTGGAGCAATATCCTCAAGATCTTCACCTACACATTTAGCTTCATTCTTACAAGACCACAGTGTTTTAACTCCAGCCGACAAAGAATCGAGACAACAGCAAGAATATGGAAGATCCAGATCACAAGATTTACAGCGGAGAAACGCACCAGAGGCTTGGGATTTGACTGATCTGGACTTGGCCGAAGACCTAAAGAGACCGTCCATGCCGTTTATAGCACGTGCAAGCTCAGCGCCCATTGAGCCCCCGCGACAGAGACGCCCTCCGCCATGAACAATTTTATCAATATGCTGAGCACTCCTCAACTCCGAGCATCTGGTACATCCAAAACCAGATGAGCTTTTTTCCCTCTGAAGTCTATACCCTATACTTCCTTTGAGTGCACAACGTACAGTAGCTTGCATCTTCAACTGAAAGAACAAAAAAAGTAACCGGGAAAAGTCAAAGGGAAATTAAAATTTCACTTACATCTTGGGGAGAAAAGCACTGGAACTTGTAAAAACCATTGGAATTGGCTAAGGGAAAGACTTGCATGAAAACAAGAAAAATTAAATGAAGAACAATCAATAACTTGTCAACCCAGATGATTACAATTGAAAATGGCGACCTTCAAAGCCTGAACAGGTAAAAGTTTCCCTTTTCTATCACCTTCTTAGGGGCTCTGTATTGATATATAGGAATACTGTTCAGGAGCGACTAGTGAGAGGTTGCGAGAGGCTTTGGATAGTCCGTTGATGAAGAGAGACGGACAAAAGCGAAAAGACCTTATGTTTCTGGTTCATATGGTGATAGTGAAAAGAAAACGATGAGAGGGGAGAACAACAAAAGAAAGGGGAAACAGTAGCGAGGAAGTTGGCAGAGATCTCATCTCAGCTTTCCATAATCAGATGGGAGCTTTAATTCTGAGTTCTAATCATAAGCAGAAGAAAAGCGGATCTTTTACCAGCTTATATCTATCATCTGTTGAAATCATTCATCAATTCTACGGTGAGCAATACTGGGCAAATGGCACCGGAGGTCAGTGCTTAAAAACAGTGCTAGAGGGAGAAGAAGTGATGGTGATGATGAGGAAGAGAACGACCGTACACGTGGGATTTCGGATTAGATTTAGTTTCCCGTCAGACATGTCAATGCGAACGACGGTTCCCGAGTTCGTACTTCCTGTTTCGGACGCTAGCGCAACTTTAAGTCTTAAAATAATTACGGAAAATTTTGACTTCGATGCTCCCGATCCGAAAAATAAATAAATAAATAAAAATTATCCACTGTTTTAGAAATAATGCAATGTGTTTTTTTTCCTACTGAGGATTTTATTATTATTTTTTTTTTGGTCGCCAGCCACGGTATTCAAGCAGGTCCCACCAGCGGTGAGATGACATCTTTCAGCCAACCATACTTGACTAATCCGTTGGTCGCCCCGGGTCGCACGCCTGACAATGGCGGGTGGGGCTCCCAAGAGGGGTGTCTGCGTACGTGAGGTCTCGAACCCGAGATCTCCTTAAGCGGCACCGAGCTGCTTACCACTCGGCCCAACCCCTCTTGGTGAGGATTTTATTATTTGTGAGAATAGTAAAATAGTAAAATCCTCTTGAATTAAATCTCCTTGAGTCTAGTCTGAGTTCACCATATCATGTACCTTGCAGGTATGCGTACAAAGTCTGGGATTAGTCGAGCAAAACGTGATATTGTTATTTATATATATATATATATATATATAGTACAGGTTGTAATATGATGATGATCTAATGGGCTTAAGCCCAGGCCCGGTAAGGAGTTCACATTTATTGGACTAACAGAACAACATCTTGCAGATCAACTTCGGGAGGCGAAGAGGTGCCGAAAATAGATCCAACGGTCAACGTTCATTCTTGACTATTATTCAAAAAGCGCATTTTCGAAGGGGCGGGACCCGCCCCCCTCCATCGGACCGTTGAGGCCAAAATAAAATACTGATACCGTCAAACCAAAGTGCCACCCTCTCTCTCTTTCTCTCTCCATCTGTATCTCTCTGCCTCTGCTGGATTACAATTTGACCGTTGCCAACTCAATTTTTTCGACATCCTGCACAATGGAAAGCTAAAATAAAATCCCAACAATATTTTACTAGCTGGACAGACAGAAAAGGCAGAGCACTAGACCAAGTCCTTGCCCAATTTCATCGACAATGGCTGAGATCAACGGCTCTCTGCATGGAACGCAAGCTCTCCAAGCCCCCTTCCATGTCCTCGACCCGATCTCTCTCCTCATCTCCGAGAACTCTCGCTCTGACGATCAACCCATCATCCCTCTCAGCCTCAGACCCGATACAGAAGCCTACTTCGTCATGGAGAGAGGGCCCAGGTACAGAGCATATGCGGAGCTGCGAGAAGCGAAGTTGAGAAGGAAGCACATGAGATATCCAGAACCTGATGACAGCGAACCCCTTCAAACCCCGCCCCGGAAACAGGTCAAGTTTCAGGGAAATTCGGTCCGTGGACGGAAAGGATCTTTGATCTTGACCCAGTCGGTGCCCGATTTCTCCTCTTTTGCCAGGAAGGAGAACAGGAAGCCAGTGAATGCTCTGCCTCCACTACTAGAAATGACTCCACCATCAAAGAATTTGCCGAAGGCTGATATTGTCAGTTCAAGCGCAAGGGGATCTAAATCTGCAAACATGGGTGAGAAGAAGGGCAGGATGATGGTGAGGAAAAGCTACGCCTGTGTTGAGGAACTCAGAGGATTGTCTTCCGTGGTTGGAGATAGAGGAAGGAGCCTTAGAGGGGGTAGAAGGACCATTTTGGGATCTAGGCCGATTTGAATGAATCTGAGGGTTCATTGTGATGCTTGATCCTATTCCTACGGCTGCTTGGTTCTTCAGATCCACGTCCACGAGAACTATAGGAGAACACGTGGCGAGCTCTATTCCTTTTGAGTCTCTTTCTCTTCTTTCTTTCATTATCTGGAAGGTTGATAGACCATTGTGTTCCCATTCCCAATGGATTGTCGTTTTCTTTTGTACCAGCTTATAGCAGGTTCTGGGTGAGGTTGTGAAATCCCGAGCTTTCTCTGTAAAAAAGGATTGGCTTCCCACATTGTTAATGAGTTCTTCATTTTCTTATTCATTTGAACTGGATTGAAGTCCCGCCTTGATGAAGAAGCATTTAATTTTGAACAAGGTTGCCTTTTTTCCTGCTGATCTCTAACAGGCAGCATTAGAAAGTCTAGTTAATCATCTCTCTGTGATCTGTTGCATGAAAAAAAAACTTCCAAAATGGAGCATCTTGCACATCGCACATAGGTTTCACCATCTGCTCCCCTGACGTTAAATGCTTCAAGTAATAAAGGAGGTGACTAGATCCGAGAAAAGAGGCAAGTAAACAGGGCTTCTTTCATCCAAAGAAAGATTCAAGGTTCTAAATGGCATTCTATTCAATTCAATTCAATCAATCATACAACTTGAAGAATCCTGTACCTAATTGTAATTTATTGCCCTGCATCACTGAGGGGCCTAGTCGTTTCACTTCATACCAAATAAAAGGAACACGCAAGTAACAGCATCAGTTTGAAATTTAGCAGGAACGTTTCATCCTGCCTGCACCCTTGATGATCTTCAACAATTTCTTCTGCTAAACTCTAAAAGATGTAGCTGTCAGTTGCCACGCCATTCTCCAGTGACTCGTTCTGGAAATCTATCCATTTCTCAGAGGAAATACATATCTCCCATTCTATGATCTCATCAACATCTGCATCAGAGGAAATCTGTCATGGATCGGTAAGTCCAGATCCAATGTTTAGGGCGTTTTAGGAGTGGAGGATGAAGAAGGAAGCTAAGGCCATGGCAAGTACGGCTGAGAGGAAGCAACTTTGTGGTAGAAGAGCTTCTTCCTGGCAAACCTTCAGTTCTCATCAAAACTGAGGAAGAGAATGCCTGTGCAGCCTCCAGTTCTGTGGTACTTATCAGAAGAAAAGAAGAACAGAGATTGATACTTTGTTATTGAAGAAGGAAAACAGAGACAGAGAAAAAGACGATATTGAGCTGTAGAATGAGCTTTTCTGCTCTTCCATTTTCCATTGATTCCCTTATATACACAGAGACTGTACAATTGCCCACGTAGAAACTAATAACAGAAAAGATTCTACCTTCCTCTCTCTTCTACCTACGTGTATACTCCAAAGATAAATCGTGTAATATATTTACATCAGTAAATTCAATTTAGCTGATTGTTCTGTCCATTTCGTGATACTCCCCCTCAGGATGGACTGTATAAATTTTGAAAACCCATCTTGCTGATGATCATCTGGAATTGAGTTGGATGTAAAGCCTTGGTGAACACATCTGCAAGTTGATTTTTGCCCGAGACATGCATTGTTTTTAAAGTTCCATCCTGCATTTTCTCTCGCACGAAATGGCAATCCATCTCGATGTGCTTCGTCCTCTCATGATAAACTTGATTTGCTGCAATATGCAATGCAGCTTGATTGTCGCAATAGAGTAGGGCTGGACCCTTATGTTCGACTCCCAGATCCTTCAACAGAGCCAGCAACCAAACGAGCTCACAGGTTGTATTGGCCATTGATCTATACTCTGCTTCTGCAGTGGATCTCGATACTACTCCCTGCTTCTTAGATTTCCATGATACCAGGGACGATCCAAGGAAGATACAAAAGCCACTGATCGATCTTCGTGTGTCAGTACAAGCCCCCCAATCTGCATCTGCAAAGGACTTCAATTGTACAGTAGACTTTGCAGGAAAGAAAAGTCCTTGTCCTGGGGCTTTCTTAATGTATCTTAAGACTCTTTTTGCTGCCTTCATATGCGAATCTCTTGGATCAGAAAGAAATTGACTCAGTTTGTTTACTGAGTAGCTTAGATCAGGCCTTGTAATAGTCAGATAAATGAGCCTTCCAATTAATCTCCTATATGCCGTTGGATCTTTAAGGGGTTCTCCCTCCATTTTGCTCAACTTGATGTCTGGTTCCATGGGTGTTGAAACTGGTTTGCACCCCAGATACCTAGATTCTTCAAGAAGTTCCATTGCATATTTTCTTTGATTGACTGCAATCCCAGAACTTGACCGAGCTACTTCCAATCCAAGAAAATATTTCAAAGGCCCTAGATCCTTCATCCTGAATTTTCTACTCAGAGTACTTTTGAGCAGATCCACAGCTGGCTGATTGTCACTAATTATAATTATATCATCAACGTATATCAACACAGCTAGAAAAAGGTTGGATGAGGATTTAACAAATAGTGAATGATCACTTTGTGACTGTATAAAGCCTTCTGATTGAAGTAAAGCCGAGAACTTGCTAAACCATTGCCTCGAGGCTTGTCTTAGGCCATATATGGCCTTGTGCAGCTTGCACACTGGATTGATTGGTAAATCCTCCCCCTGTCCATTGCAATATCCTTCTGGCAGGGTCATGTACACTTCCTCTTGCAATTCACCATGCAAGAATGCATTCGAGACATCCATTTGAGTTAAACTCCAACCTTTGATGGCTGCCAAGGAAAGTAAAACTCTAACCGTGACCATTTTTGCCACTGGTGAGAATGTTTCCAAAAAATCAATCCCTTCCTGTTGAGTGTAGCCCTTAGCTACCAGACGAGCTTTGTACCTTTCAATTGACCCATCTGATTTGTATTTGACCCTGTATACCCACTTGCAGCCTACAGGTTTCTTTCCTGCTGGTAATGGAACCACTGACCATGTGCCATTGTACACCAAAGCATCCAGCTCTGCTGTCATTGCCTGTCTCCACTCCCTGAACTCAACAGCTTCTGAGAAGTTTTTGGGCTCAACAGATGAAGAGATAGAGAGTATAAAATGTTTATAAGAGTCAGATAATCTATGATAGCTAATAGAATCTGTGATAGGATGTGCAGTGGAAGTATGAAATTGAGAATTATCAAGAGAGGAAGTCAAATAACAATGGTAATCTGACAAGTAACTTGGTGTTTTAGAAATTCGACGTGGTCTCAATGACCCCTCTGTATCAACAGTAGGAATATGATCTGACTCATCTGGTGTAAGAGAATCAGAAGAACTGATAATAGGGTCAGAAAGTTCATTGTACTATGTTGAAATAGAAACTGGAAGGACTCGATCATGGAAGAAATCATGATGAATGCTGTCAAGATCTGATGCAGCAAAAGGAAAGACATGTTCATGAAATATCACATTTCGTGAAATGAGTACCTTGTTACTCTGTAGATCCAGCAGCTTATAGCCTTTGTAGCCAGCTGGATATCCAAGAAAGATGCAGGCCCTGGCTCGTGGGCTCAATTTCGACCTGTGACTGGGAGAGGTTGTGCTGTAGCATAAGCAACCAAACACTTTCAAGTGTTCGTATGATGGTTTCTTATTGTTAAGGACTTCAAAAGGAGTCTTGTTCGATAGCAAAGGTGAAGGGATTCTGTTGATGAGGTAAACTGCTGTAAGAATACAGTCTCCCCAGTACTCAATTGGAATTTTGGATTGAAAAAGAAGAGCTCTTGCAACATTGAGTATGTGCTGGTGTTTACGCTCGACAACAGAATTCTGCTGGGGAGTTTCGACACAAGAGTGAAAAGGCATAATCCCCTTTTCCTTAAAAAATGCTGGAAAATTTAGTTCTGGAGCATTGTCTGCTCTTACTACTCTAATTTTTGAATTGTACTGAGTTTCTATGTAGTTATAGAAACTGGGAAAAATTGTTAGAGCATCAGACTTCGTATTAAGCAGATACACCCAGACAGCTCGAGAGGAATCGTCAACAATAGTAAGGAAATATTTGTGTCCATTCACTGTAGGAACAGGAAAAGGGCCCCAGATATCAATGTGAATCAAATCAAAAGGATAAGACGACAGATGATTCTGAAAAGTAAAAGGCAATCTGCGCTGTTTGGCTTGATGACAAATATCACAGTAACCAGACAGTTTAGATAGATTTCTAGGAATGGAAAGTTCTTTATGGAGTATACTAAGTCTAGAAGAAGAAGGATGCCCCAGTCTTAAGTGCCATCTGTTGCACTTAGAAGGTTCAGTAGATACTGATGCTGAATGACAGGAAGAAAGGTTCATGTCGAGCAGATAAAGATGGTTGAACAGCCTAGCCTTCCCAATCATCAAGCCCTGAGCCAGGTCCTGTATAACACATGAGGTGGAAGTGAAGTTAACAGAACAAGGAAAGGCTGTAACGAGAGAACTAACACTCAATAAATTGAGGTTAAAAGATGGAACAAATAAGACTTCCTGTAAAAACAGAGACTTTGAAAGCTTAATTGAGCCTCTTTGACTCACTGTCACTGATTCTCCATTTGGCAACGTAATGGGAATTGGCGAAATGGTTTCAAGATGACTGAAGAAAATAGAATTTGAACAAATGTGGTGAGTAGCTCCCGAGTCTACTATCCAGGAACTCGAAGAGATCAAGGAGTCACAAACAGCACAAGAAAAGGAAGTGATACCAGAGACGTGAGATAAAATTGGCTCAGAGGGTGAACTTGTTGAGCTTTCAGGAGTGGTCGAAGCTTGACTGCGCAGCTGATTGCTCAGGTATGCTATCATTTGCTGTATCTGATCACTATTGAGGTCCCCAGGAGGAATGATGGCTGAATTAGCCGTTGGCTGAGTTTTATAATTGTCCCTTGATTTCGATGGAGCAAAATGTTGATTCAGATTTGGGCCTTGAATCTGTCTGGGCCTGGGCTGATACCCAGGTGGATATCCATGCAACTTGTAGCATTTGTCTACTTTGTGTCCAGAAAGCCCACAATGAGAACAAATAACTCGGTCTCTTCTTCCTCTGTTTATTGATGGCAGTATTGCAGCCATAGCTGTCTGTTGAGACGAAACAGAGAATGCCATAGAATCTGTCATTGATGTCACTCCTGGACCTATCATCCTCTGTCTTTCCTCTTGTACTATGAGATTGAACACCTTTGACACTGAAGGAAGTGGATCAATCATAAGAATCTGGCCTCGAATCGCAGCATACGAATCATTTAGTCCCATAAAAAATTGCATCACGTACTCTGTTTGTTGATAATCCTGCCAAGCTTTCATTCCTCCACACTCACATGTAAAAGTCGGCTGATAATTTCTCAGCTCATCCCAGAGTATTTTCAACTTCGTAAAATAAGAATTAACATCCAGTGACCCTTGCGAAAGTGTAGTGAGCTGTTGTTTCAGCTGAAACACTCTAGGTGCGTTACTCTGTTCAAACCGATCCTTAAGATCTGTCCACACAGCCTGAGCTGTGTCTAAATACAATAAGCTGTCTGCTATCTCTTTAGAAACTGCGTTTAAGAGCCAGGAAATTACCATACTGTTGCATCGTGACCACACATTCGCATTTGCGTCATCTGCAAATGGTCGCTCCAACGACCCATCAACGAATCCGAGTTTGTTTTTCGCATTCAACGCCATATGCATCGCTCTGCACCAGGTGTTATAGTTCGTCCCGGTGAGAACGTGAGAGACCAATGCCAATCCTGGGTGGTCTCCACTGTGAAGAAAGAATGGGCTATGGATGTTGTCATTTTGAGCTGAGGAGTTTGTTGCCGAAGCATCCGCCATTGAAGGATTAATCAGAGGAGATTACTGCAGTGGAAGCACACTGCTCTGATACCATATCAGAAGAAAAGAAGAACAGAGATTGATACTCTGTTATTGAAGAAGGAAAACAGAGACAGAGAAAAAGACGATATTGAGCTGTAGAATGAGCTCTTCTGCTCTTCCATTTTCCATTGATTCCCTTATATACACAGAGACTGTACAATTGCCCACGTAGAAACTAATAACAGAAAAGATTCTACCTTCCTCTCTCTTCTACCTACGTGTATACACCAAAGATAAATCGTGTAATATATTTACATCAATAAATTCAATTTAGCTGATTGTTCTGTCCATTTCGTGATAGTACTGCCGCTTATCTGTGATTCCTATGAAGGATGCCTTTTTCACTCTCACAAACTAAACCATTCATCTTCCTCCCTGAGCTGAACGATTCATCCTCACCCTGCGTTAATATCCGAATATTGTTCAGAAAGTCGCTCCACAGAATCTTGTCAATTGCATTGCCTTTCCTCTATAAAGGAGGTTCAAGCACTATCCATCCCTCCCCTCAATGTCTATCAAACATAACATGACGCCACGCCCATAAAAAATCTCCCACAAGGAGCAGCATTGCCGACACCGTTCACCCATTGACGTTATACCCAGAAAAAAAAAGAAAGAAAGAAAGAAAGAAAGAAAGAAAGAAAGAAAGAAAAGGAAAGGAAAGGAACAGCATAGTAAATATTGAAAAAATATCCCCAACTGAGCAATTAAGCAATAAGATGCGCTGAGTTATTATTTGATGCTTTTAAAAGCTAACTTGCTAGTTGATTTTTCACTCAACTAAATAAATTAAGCCAAGTCAAAGAAAATAAAATGTTGTCAAACTAATTGAAATCAATTAAGTCTTGGTCGGGACTCGACCTGATATTCAACATAGTTGATTTTACACACCAAAACAGTTAGGATTAGACTCAATCAATTACCAACCGAATGTACACCCTGAACATGATAAGTTGATGATGCGGACACAACTCCTGTATTACCATTTCTGTTCGTGCACTCTTTTAACACGGTTTTGGTTGAAGATGTCAATCTGGCGGCGTGGTTTGGAAACTTCTCAAATAACGAGAGGGAAACACAAGGGAGGAGCATAACTAGGAGAAATCTCCATATCTTGGACTTTGACCATTATCCCATCCTTCGACGAAGCAATCCATTACATAATTATGAGAACATTTAAATACATACGAGTACCTTGTGATCGGCACAAACAATGCAAATCATGTTTAATTTCCACCAAACTTATAGGTGATAAAACTTGTATCTAATCTAAAAGCTTAAATTAAATGTAGTATCTGATTTTCATTCTTTTTTTTTATTAAGTTGAATCCTTCTTCAAGAAAGGGAAAAACGCTCTCTTTTTTTGTAAAAACCATTTTTTTCTGGGACATCCAAAGGAAATGATTGACCGAGCTGACATTGGGTTGGACAGGATAGCTGTTGTTCATACTAGGGAAGCTGATTGGTCAGCTGACATTTCTTACGAAATTGAGGAACCAACCGGGAAAGAGGAGGGACCCTGAAACCACCAAAACTCAACCCACCCAACACCTGCGTCAGAATCCTTACGCTCCCAATTCAATCATCGAGAGAGAGAGAGAGAGAGGACAACAATGCCGAATTGGGAGCTGAAGAACTGCTGCAAGCACGATCAAGTTGTGTTCCTGACGTGCGTTGGCGTCTTCACTGTGGTTATTCTCTTGGTAAGCCTCATTTCGTCCTTTACCTTCTTTTCTCTCTCGTCTTATTCACTGCCCATCAGATAGGATTGTGGTTCTCGAGTCGAGAGAAAGAGTGGAGAAACAGAACGGTGAGGCTGGATCTATCTTTCCCCGCGCTTGCGATTTGACTGTGCGTCACCAACGTCAAAATATTAAGAGACGGTGGGAAATAATCCGTTGCTCCATTTCGGTTTTGTAATAGGGGCACTGTATAAAATTTCAGTTCTCGGAGGTTGTGAAGTGGTATCAGAACTTCAAATAAAATTAGGTTTTTGCCCATTGGAATAGGAAATTCCTTTTACTAGTGCCCATCCCTGTTGGTGCTCTGATTTATCACTAAATTAAAATAGGATTCTTCTGCTTTGGAAACATTTATTAGCATGTTAATCAGCATAGGACTTAACCAGTACCACAATTCCTAGCGCGTTCTGAAGTTTTGGAGTTTCCTGCTGCTGCTCATGTCTAAAAGTGAACAACCCTTTTCGGGCTTTTTGCATCTTTTGCTTTGTTTTATTGAGTCAAAAATTTTATCTTGCTAGGCTGAGCTGCATCATCTTTCGTGAGTGTGCGTTCTTCTTTGATTTACACAGATGAGAGAGAAGTAAACCGGTCCTCTTTAAGAACTGACATTTATTTGCTAGTTTAGACCGTCGGTTGCGTTTATTCAAATGGTTCCCCTGACTTGAGTTGCATTGCATTGCTTGCCTTTTGATGGTCTATTTGTAGCTATGGAGAACGTTTCTGCTGACACCTTTCAAGCTCATCACGGTGTTCCTGCACGAGGCTAGCCATGCTATTGCATGTAAACTCACCTGCGGTGATGTAAGAATCTTTTGCTTTGAAAATATTTCTTCTTATTCTTCTAATTACATGGCTATTCATTGAGGTCTTCAGTTATTTCTGACCAGTTAAGAATGTCTTCCATTTCTCTACCTGTTTATCTTCTTGCTTGTTGAGTTATAAGGGAAAGTACTGATAGGACAACTGTCCTGGTGGTTCTGTTCACTCAGCAGTTATATTCATTTCATGCTCTGGCTATGGCAATAGCTTACTTAGTGCTGTGCTGTCAATGAACCGTTGGCTTAGTACATCATGTATTATGTTTCTTTGCCATGCTAAATTCAGGTTGAGGGAATTCAAGTGCATGCCAATGAGGGTGGAGTAACACAAACTCGTGGTGGAATATACTGGGTGATATTGCCTGCAGGATGTAATTTTGTGCTCTCCCAAACAATTTCATTTTCTTAACAAAAATGAGAGAGAAAGAGAGAGAGATAAGTTCTGAAAATTGACAGCAGAGATTTCTTTTGTTCTCAGACCTCGGTTCATCGTTCTGGGGAATGGCTCTGATACTTGCCTCGACGAACATTCTTACTGCCAGAATTGCTGCCGGTTGTTTCATTCTCGCACTGATTGTTGTGCTCTTCATTGCAAAAAATGTAAGCCAGAAGTCCATTATTTGACACTGCCCATTTGTTATGCAGCTGGTTTTGGCTAAATGAAGTTGTTGATTGCTCTCTCTCTCTCATTCTTGCAGTGGACGCTTCGGGGGCTTTGTATTGGTAAGCATTTTCTATGAACATCTTGTGGGACGCTGTTAGCTTTTAGTGAGAGGAACCAACTCACCAAAACTGAACACTCTCAGGATTCATTATCTTCATCGGAGTAGTTTGGGTTCTTCAAGAAACAACAAAAGTCCGAATCCTACGCTACGTCATCCTATTTATTGGTAAATATAAATAGATCGAGATCGATCCTCCCTGATCTCTAGATGGTTTGTTACTTGCTAAAGCCACTGTTACTCTCCTTATTACTGTTCTATCTGGCTTTCTGCAGGTGTAATGAACAGCTTGTTTTCAGTTTATGGTATGATATAACACCGTATCTTTTAGTAAAACTGAAATTAAGTCGCCATTCTAATGCACATATAACATTGTATGACATAACTCGGCATGTTAATATGAATGAACCAGATATCTACGATGATCTGATTTCTCGAAGAATCCACTCAAGTGATGCTGAGAAGTTTGCAGAGGTTTGCCCATGCCCTTGTAATGGTGCTGCATGGGGAGTTATCTGGTAAGCTTGTGTTTCACTTTTGCCTGTTATAATTGAATCCAAATCCCTGGTTTGATCTCTCGTTGCTGACTTTCCTTTTTCTCGTGCTGATTGAAATAAAGGGGGATGATCTCATTCATATTTCTCAGCGGGGCAATGTACCTTGGACTTGTCATCCTCTCATGAGGTATGATCCCCTCCAACAAAATCAGATCTCATATATGAAAAATTATGCAACTATTAAGATCATCCCCTGATTTTATTTCCCTTAACTTTCTTTTACTGGCCTTGAAATTGTAATATATGTCTAGAACCATAAATTTGACCTCACCTGCCAAAGACATAATGCGTATTTTTTTTTCTTGTGACAAACAGAATTTTTATGTCTTCTTGTTTCAGATGAATCTCAGTTGGTGCAAATATTTTTGTTGGCTCAGTGGAGTCACAATGCACAGATTCTTTGCAGATCTATCTCTTCCATTTCTTGCATTGATTGTACATGGTCTTACATCCACCTGATGCACTGATTTTTTTTTTTGGAACCATTTGTACATTCAAGCAACCTGCTTGCATAATTTGAGTAGATCAGACAGAAATTAGCATCTGATGTTTCGTTTTGGATCAGTTAAATGTTTACTCTCATGAAGCTATTCTTGTTTGCTTAATATGCGTTGGTTGATGATCCTGCAGAAGTTGAGTTAATTCAAGCTCAAGTTTTGGTTGCTCTAGGTTAAACAGGCAATACCTTTTTCTCTGTAAATTTCTCCCATAGCTGTCAGCCCATTATTCAACTCAGCGTCATTGTTCAAAATCCCAAAGGCAGTTCACAGGAAATAAATCGGATTACTGAAAGATTTTGTTGGGATTACCCAAAGACCGTTTACGAAAAATCAATGACGTGAGTGATTGCTGCACAGCAAAGAGTCAGAAGTATTTGTGCCGCCCAAGAATTAATGGAGGCTTAGGCTTCAGGATCCGTGAAGAAACTAGCATAGGTTTAATGTCAAAAACAGCTTGGGATCTAACAAAGTAGATGTGTGACGGGCATATTATGTAACACTACTTTCGTAGTCTGGTGAACAAATAAAATTCATAACCCTGAGAGGAAATTAGGGTATCCATGGATGTAAAATGGGAGATGCCTATCGTCTGTATAACCGGAGGCAAAGCAAAATCAATTCTGCTAGAATTGGATCTGGAAGTAGCAGTCACTAGTGGAATGTGGAAGTCTGCATCGCTTCTTCTGATTCCCTATCCTCCTGCATAGCCACAGGCAATAAAAAATCATGAAGAAATCACCTGGCCTAGGCTGGCTGGGACAAAGTGTTTCTGGATTACAAATGGCCAGGCCCACGTACTAGGACAATTTGGGCTTACCACTAAGTATCTAAATTAAATGGCCAATCTTGTAATTTCATCGCATTTACTTTATAAAAAAAAAAATTGGAGGAAAAGAGCGATTACCCATTTTCACCTTCCAGTCTCTGTTTTCGCTCTTTGCCCCTTTGTTTCCGATCATCTCCGCTTCCCATTTGTCGGTGCTGTTTATTTCCTTCCCGTCGTCGTATTGCAGGCTCTTCTTCTCGAGACTCGACCAAGCTAATTCTCTCATCTCGTCCGGGATTAGTGATGATTATAGTCAGGACTAGTAATTGCAAGGTTTCAAACTGATGCAGTTTTAGGAACATTCAGGTAGATTGGTTGGTTGTATTCGGTCTCCTCCTGCACTCAAAATCTTCTTTTGGAAGGAGATCCTTCAATACAGTTTTGAACCTTGTCTTATCCACAATCTTCGTCTGAAGGAAGCTCCTGCAGCTCACCGTCTCCATTTTGTGCTTAGTTTAGCATGCTACATGTTTTGAATGTGACTTGCATGCTTGTAGGTGTTATTCACTTCAATTAACGTGGATCATATGTTTTCTGTACAGGAACTTAAACACGTGCTGCACCATGTCCCTGAGATAGTGGATCTAGTTGGAACTGCAGATGCAGAGCACTTCCTAAGTTTGAATAAGGAAGACGAGAGCGGCAAGGCCAAGTCCATCCTGCAGTCAATCTTCAACCAACTCATGTCAGCAAGCAAGGAGGGGGTCGCTGAAGTGGCTTTGAAGTTGAGAAGACGCCTGGAGTCGCAAAGCCAGGTTAGTGCAAAAGTAGGCAAATATTTCATGTTGTTTCCTTTGATTATCAGTGAAAACGTGAACATTTTCTAATTTGCAAAGAACTCCTGGAGTTTATAGATTTATGAAACGTTTGAACTTTTCCACTAATAATTAATTTGTTGTTAATTCTTCACATAGGTCTATTGTCGTGCTGCTTCCTAACTAAGCCAGACCCTGTAACATGATTTGAGTTCAAAGGGCTACAAATGAAACTATTCTCCCGGAAGAAATTTTTTTTCCCCCTGTATGGTGCAGTTTTCCAAAGAAGCTAGGAAACGGAAAATCCATTTGCAGGGTAGTCCTGTCGGACGCGCGTAGCTGCTGGTCATATTGGAAGTAGCGTGTTTCAGACTATCAGTTGTAATGCCCAAATATTTCTCTGTTCCTATTATCTCCATTCCAGACAAAGGGAATTGAGTGACAAAGAACAGTTGGCACTGCGGTTAGGGAAGCAATATCCAGATGATGTTGGGGCAATTTCAGCCTTCTTTTTCAATTACGTGAAGTTGAATCCAGGTGAAGCTCTGTATCTCGGAGCAAACGAACCCATGCCTACTTATCTGGTGAGTGCTTCGAGTGGATGGCTGCACCAGACAATGTTGAATGAGCTGGTCTGACTCCCAAACATCCCTATCTCCAGGCTCTATGTTCGATGCTTACTTGCAAGCAGGTAAGTCAAGTTACAGAACTGTTTTGTTGACCCTTACGATCAGTATCTTATAGTGGATCTCTTGCTAATTTACAGGCCACGATTGTGATATTCTTAAAATCATCTGCTTCTCTGTACCATATTTTTGAGAACAAGGACATGGCATTTGATTGAGCAAGGAATTCGTCATTATTCAAGTCTAATTGGTTCAAGAATAACATTAAAAAGATCTTTTCAAATTATAAACTTGAAGTCCCTAGAAAAGTAAGATTAACCAACAAGAGAGATGTTTAGTTCCATAAAATTTTTTCTTCCCCGATGAGATGGAGGTTCTCTGAGTTGGGCCATACTGGGCTTTGAATTTTCTTCAGCAGCAGAGAGTTTGTTTTTTTTTTTTGCTAGGTAAGCTCATAAATTTATTCATCGTGGGTCAGTAACAGTGGACCCAAAAAAATACATATCATGTGACCTGTTCAGAAGACCTGCCTGTGATAGAGAATGAGCTAGACTATTTTTATCTCTAGAGATCCAAGAAATCGACCAAAAATCAAATGTAGTTTTCAAAGCATGTAGGTCAAAAATAATGTTACTAGAGTCCCAATTTGATTTTTGCATCTTATTTACAGCATGTACAACCAGTTGTGCATCAGAGAAAATGGCAATTCTCCTCCATTCTTGGCTGATTGCAATTTTTGATGCCACCAAAACAGCCATGGATTCAGCTTGGTTTGGTGAGACTGCTTGGACCTTTTGACTCCACAAAGCTTTTCGTCTTCCATTTTCGAACGCGATCCCTGCTATACAAGCCTCCTTGGCTGTCCAAGCTGCATCAACAAAAATGACAATTTTCCCATTGCCTTGATGGAGATGATATCCCAATACTTCTCTTTGATTTGAGTCTGAGCAATGGTTCTCACATCCACTGTTAGAGACATAATAATTTGTTGAATAATCAAAACATGACAATATTTTTGCATGATCCAGAAAAACGGTTTTAATTTTATTTACAAACTCAATTAAGTATGGAGTTTCTTCTGAGAACAATGATTTATTCCTCAAATTCCATAGTTCATAAAGTAGAATACTCCCATAAAGAGAAAATAGAGTTTTCTCTTGCTTGTTTAGTGGAAAATTAGATGGATCACAAATAAAGCTTATCAATTCCTTCAAATTAGAGCAAGGTGGGTTACAAACTTTCCATGGGGACTCTCTCCAAGAGAATCTTGCAAATATACATTCAGTAAACAAGTGTCTATATGTGTCTGTTGAGACTTTACATATTGGGCAATTGTTGCCTTCTATGTTTGTCCAAGGGAGACACTCTATTGCAATTCTCCATAAATGGAGTTTAAACCTGTTGTGAATTTTAAGTTTCCAAATTTTATTCCAAAATGTTTCTTGCCCCTTGCTGAATCGAGATTCTTGATCCTTCAAATAAAAGGTTTTCACTATATGGGTTCCATTCATACAATCAGTCCAAACATACTCATCTTCTAAATTATTTTCAGCTATATATATTTTACAAATATTTTTTACAGTTTCCTCATCAAATAAGGAATTTAATAGGGCAATGTTCCACTTTCTCGAGTTGGGGCAAATTAATTCCTTCACCATTAGTGAATTATTTATGATGTTACTCATGTTTTTTGGTTTTGCCTTAAAGTCACTGTTGTTTGGTACCCAAGGGTCTAACCAAACTCTTGTGGAGTTTCCATTACCTATTCGCAGACACATTGCTTTTTGCATTGTTGGTTTACAAATCTGTAAATTTTTCCACGTTGCTGATTTTTGTGTTCTGCTCCTTTGATATGTTTTAAACATGTTTCCATATTTGCGTGTAAATTGATGATGCTAAACTTGTTTTATTTGTTGATAAAAACCAAGTTGTCTTTGACAACATAGCCTTATTAAAATCTGAGAATTTTCTAAATCCTAAGCCACCATATTTTTTTGGTTGGCAAATAGTATTCCAGCTTATCGGCGTAAAATATCTTCCATTTCTGCCTTGCTTACCCCACCAGAAGTCTCTTGCCTTTCGATCCATTTCTTCACAGATTTTCATTGGTAATTTGAATGTTGACATTTGGTATATTGGCAGTGTGTTAATCACTGCCTGTATTAATGTTGTTCTACCTGCCCATGATAGATTTTTTGCTTTCAATGCTGATAGCCTATTTTGGATTTTATCGACTAAGAATTGGAATGATTCACTTTTCTTTCTTTTAATAAACATTGGATTTCCTAAGTATTTAGCGTCCTTATTTAATTTCTTTAGTTGTAATAAACTTTTGATATCTCTTTTAGTTCTACCTCTCACAAACTTAGAGAATAATATACCAGATTTTTGGTAATTAATTTCTTGACCACTCCATGTACTAAATAATTTTAGTATTATATTGCAATTCCTAACATTAGTAATTGTTGCTCTTATAAAGACCATTAGGTCGTCTGCAAACATTAGATGCGTTAGTGGTAAGTTATTACGGGAAATTTTAATACCTTGGATAAGATTTAAGTTTTAAGCCACCGTAAACATTCTTGATAAGATTTCCATTGTTAAAATAAATAAGTAAGGGGATAATGGATCCCTTTACCTCAGCCCTCTCGAGGCTTTGAAGAATCCATTAGGACTTCCATTTATTAGTATTGAGTATGAGGGTGTGGTTACGCATTGCATTATCCAGTTTATAAATATTTCATTAAAGCCAAAATTAATTAATATTTTCTTTAAGAATGTCCACTCCACTCGATCAAATGCTTTTGAGAAATCAATTTTTAAGGCTGTCCAACCTTTTTTTGATTTCGAAGTATTCATTGTGTGTAAAACTTCTTGGACTTAGATTCCATTCTCATTTATCCATCTGCCTTCTAAAAAAGCTGTTTGATTTGGTGAGATTATCTTATGCAATACTGATTTTAATTTATTTGCTAATAATTTTGAAATGATTTTATAGCATGTATTAGTGAGGCTAATGGGACGATAATCTGCAAAATTGGTTGGGTTAGGTTTTTTTGGAATAAGAGTTATAAATGTGGTATTCCATTCTTTTAGAATGAAACCACTAGTGAAAAAATTTTGGACTGCTTTTGTGAGGTCATTTTTTATTGTATTCCAATATTTTTTGTAAAATAAGGCTGGCATACCATCAGGACCCGGTGACTTGTAAGAATCCATACTTTTTAGTACTGCTTCTATCTCCTCAGGTGTAGGTATTTTGTTTAGGAGTAAATTGTCTTCTTCTGTTACTATGGCTGTGACCAGCTGCTCTTAAGTCATCAGGTATTGTGGGGTTTGAGGTGTTGAATAGTGTTTTAAAATTTTCTTCAAAATAGTTACCTATCTCATCTTGATTGTAGATCCATTGGTTTCTTTCTTTTTTAATTGCTGTTATTGAATTTTGTTTTCTTCTTATAATTGTGGATAAATGAAAGAATTTGGTGTTTGCATCTCCATCTTTCAGCCACATTTCTCTTGATTTTTGTTGCCAAATCAATTCTTTCCTTTTCAATTGTTCTTGGAGCTGTGAATGTAATAATCTTTCAGTTCTGATGTTTTCTACTGTCGGTTCCTGGTTTTGGATTATTTCTATCTGTGTTATAAGTTCACTTAATTGTTCATCACAGTTTCTAAAGTATTTCTTGTTCCAATCTTTTAGGGCCAATTTTGTATTTTGAACTTTTTTCGAAAATCTATATGCGTTTGAACCTATAATGTGTGTGTTCCATGCAGTTTGCACTACTGCTGAGCATTTTGGATCCCTTGTCCATGCTTCTAAGAATCTAAAGGGATATTTTTTATTATTACTTTGCATATTTAAATTAAGGAGGATCAGATTATGATCCGAACAAGATGCAGTGAGATTTAGTACTCCAGCATTAGGGAAGTTGATTTTCCATCTATCATTAGCAATGGCTCTATCCAATCTTTGCTTTATATGGCTTAGTCCTGGTCTATTATTTTTCCAAGTGAAAGTGACACCATTATATCCTAAGTCTATGGTACCTGTGTCAGTCATAAAACTTTCTAAAAATCTCCGACTACTAGAACATATACTACTACCTCCAAATTTTTTGTCAGAAGTTAGAATTTCATTCAAGTCTCCTATCATCAACCATGGTTCATTTAAATCATCTACCATATTTTCAAGATAATTCCAAAAAGCAGGTTTATCAGTCTCATATGGTGGACCATAAGCACATGTAAGTAACCAATCACAAGGTAAATCAGGATGGCGAATTGACATATGTATGAAATACTTACAAGAGTCAATTATTGCTACCTCAATAAAGTCATGCCATAGCAAGCATAGGCCACCTGCCTTGTGAACAGCATCAACTGAGAACATCTTGTTGAATCCACATCTCCTTGCTATCCTTTCACATTTCAGGTAATTGGTCTTCGTTTCTGACAAGAACACTAAACAAGGTTTGTATTTTTGAATCATCATTTTTAAAGTGCGAACTGTTGAGTCTCCTCCAATGCCCCGACAGTTCCAGGCGAGGAGACTCATTGCGGTCTTCACTCCACCTTCTTTTGTTTGAGCATGAAAATAGTTTTTTTTCCCTAACAGTCTTCTTTGTTCTTTCTTTAGGGTAGTCAGTACAAACCGTGGAATAGTGATAGAGAAAAAAAAAGACTTATCCTCAAAGATGTTAGATTTTTCCTACTAAATGAACTGATCTAGGATAATTTTTTAATATTTTAATAATCAGAATGATATATATGAAAATGTCTAGATGACTGATTTTTCAAGACACCGATGTTCTGTAATATTCACAATTTCTACATGCATGCAGGCCAACCTCCGATTCTCTGATTCTATTCCTCCGTAAGGCTGAGAAAGAAAAAGAATTGGTCAGATCTTACCCGATCGGCGTTTGAAAGAGGTAGATCTGGTAAAGATTATGCTTCTTTGTCGTCAACAAGTAGTAGATCTGGCTTTAAAATTCCAGCGCCACCTTCCACGGAGAGAAACGGGTGAATCTCCTACGAAGAGAGCAACGTTTAACGTTCCAAAAAGAGGTTGATGACACTTTAACTAGAGAAATCAAGCAGTTGCAGGTGGGCTCTGAAACCCTAGATTTGAGAGGTAGATACGAAGGTAGTAAATGTAGGAAATACGGCATTAACTCCACCGCTCCGAGCAGGAGATCCCTAATTTGTGTAGTAAATCCTTGCAATTTCTGCGCAATAAAACGCGGATTGAAATTCCTCCCACGAAGGAGAGACTGGAGACCTCCAATAAAGGAGACTGAGTGCCCGTTGAAGAACAATCGGGAAAGAGTAAAGAATTCTCCAGAGAGGGTTTAGAGAGAGAGAGTGTTTGTGTTGGGTTAAAAACAGTAGCAGCAGAGAGTTTGTGGGTTCGAGTTTATGACACAGAAAAGTCGCTCCTTGTGACTGAGATTCACGAAGACACCCCATGAGTTCTCACCTCCGACCCGCCATGTCACTAGACCCGGTCCCTCGACATCCTCTGGCGCCGTCGCCGCCGTCGCTCCTACTGAGAATGCACATGAATAAGCCCATACCTTCCCAGCTTAGCTGCAACCTGGGCCAGCACAAGGCACGAGTCAAGCACTGCCACGGTCTGAAATTCGAGCGCGGTACGAAGCTGTTGAAGGATCTGAGCACTTGGGGCATCGGTGGGCCCTGCGACTACTTTGTCCAAGTCTTCAACCACACCCAGCTATTCTCCGCTGCGAGGTGCGGCGAAGATTCGAACTTTTCGATTGTCCCATGTTGGTGGGGGAAAGAGGGCTAAGTTTGATCTACTATTGTCGATTAAATGCAGGTTCTGCCAGGAGAATGCTATCCGGTTTGTAGTCATTGGGAATGGCTCGAACTGTCTCTTCGACGACTTGGGTTTTGAGGGCTGCGTCATCCTGAATCGAATCGAATTCTTGGAGAGGCTTGAACCTGGGACTTATAGGGTTGGCAGTGGTTTCAGGTTTAATCGCCTGGGCCTGCAATGCTCCAGTGAAGGGTTCACCGGGCTCGAGTTTGCTGGCGGCATCCCTGGGACTGTCGGGGGTGCCGTGTACATGAATGCTGGGGCAAATGGCCAGGTAAATTCTAGTTTGTATCTGCTCGGTTCTAAACCTACTGAAAATGGTGGCCTGCTTTTAATTTCAGAGCCAAAATGAGCTTCAGAGAGAGATCTACTGACTGCCGTTATGATGTACGAGCTTCCTAATCCTTAATTTGTGGAATGCTTTCATTCTCTTTATGTACTGAATCTGTAGGAGACTGCTGATGTTATAGACAGTGTGGACATTCTAACAACTGAAAATAAGCTTCAGAGATTCTGGAGAAACGAGCTGGACTTTGGATACCGCTCTTCACCATTTCAATGCATGAATGATTTGGTGGCCATTGTTGGGGTGACTTTTCGACTTCAGAGCTCAGATTCCGCGAGAACAAGGCAGATAGAATATTTGGAAAGGTTAGTTTATCGAATCTGAAGCAGCAGCAAGAAACTGGACTGGTGTTGTTGATAAAAAAATAGCTGACCATGCAAATATTTTCCAAGAGCAGGAGAAAAATTTCGCAGCCGATGAGAGAAAAAAGTGCAGGGTCTGTATTACGAAACCCGCACAATGTAGGAGTTTCAGCAGCAAAGTTAATCGAAGAAGCTGGACTGAAAGGGTTTAGAGTGGGAGGAGCAATGGTTTCAAATGTCCACGCCAACTTCTTCGTAAACACCGGTGGTTCATCTTCTCAGAACATGCTTGATCTCATTGATCTCGTGAAAGGGGAGGTTTATCGGAAGTTTGAGATAGAACTGGAGGAAGAAATCTCATACATTCATCCACGTAAGTCCAGTGGCTTGGATCTAGAAATAAGTAGTTGACCTTGTGATATCCAATGACAGGAGCGGGGGGGAAGAAGCTTTGAAATATCAGAACAAAGCTAGCCAGGTTCCTGTTCATCTTGTTTCCATAAAATGAATTCATGTCATTACCAGCCATATTTGGAGTCGTTTCCAGTGTTCTTGTCAGTGAGTGCTTTGGTGATGAAACTAGCGAAAGAGTCCGACCAAAGCGACGGATCTCGATACTTCTTGAGGTATGTCTTTTCACTTCGTCACTGGCTTTTCAATCCTATTTACACTACACTAGTATCAGCGAAAATCAGGCTGCTCCTATGTGATCTTAGTGTTGCTATTAAAGTTGACTGAAAGCTGTAATTGAAGCATGAAGGGACCTCCCTCCCTCCGTCCCTGCCTCCTTGGGCTTCCCAATTGGTGAGGCTTAACAGATTGAAAACAGAATATAACAGATACGCTAGCAGGGAACTTAGAATGTTACATGGACCTGGAGATTTGGAGCCACCAATCTGTTTGACACAAAAATTTGCAGGGAACTTCATGAGCTGCATAAATCTCAAAGAGAGATTTAGCGAATGTTTCACATCAATGTCCCAACAAGTCCACGCTTTGCAGGTTGAATTAAAAGAACTCAAGACATGACCCTTCTTTCAATAATCACTAGCGGACGCCCCATGCTACGCATGGAAAAAGTTAATTACGGCAAAAGCTTATAAAAGCTTTTAAGTCTATGAAAATAATATTGGCACCCGACCCACATTGAAAAACCGAGAAACTCTTGACAGTAAGGTGATCTTCCCAATCACTCATGGGCTCATATAATTAGAAAAGGAAATTTATAAATAGTAACTACGAAGGATGTTTGTATGCGCAACATAAAAGAAATTATTGAAGGTATATACGAATGACAGTATATCTCTACATCTTGACTACTATGAATTAATACAAATGCTTACATAGAAATTGTCCATGTTCAATGGAAAGGGAACTACTCGGTAGGAATTTTAAAACAATTATTTACATTGAAGCTTTTATAGGTGAAAGTGCTTCAAAAGCTGCAAGCATTTTGGCAATTCAAAGGAGATACAATGTCTCTTTGCTAAAGAAACAAACCAAGATAACATTAACAGTAATTCATTAAAAAGAAGCATTGAGGAGTGCAACCAAATACAAATTTCTGCTATTTCCTTTCGCTCTAACATTAATGTAAGTAGCGGTAGACCAATACATGATGATGATGCTATTTGACATAATGTTTAGTTTTTCACATCACAATAGTCATTTAATACATATTAAAAGTGCTAAAATCAATTTTCTGATAGAAATAGATCGAAATGATGTATCCCGGGATGATCACTCTTGAAGGAGGTACTCTCTCCCCTTTGGTGCCATGGCTCATATGAATGCAACTTACCCCAACTTTAGTCTTGCAGGGCACGACGTCTTCTTTGGAGTATCTTGAAGACTCCAAAAGCACACAGAAACAACTTCTTCCAGAATAGAAGAGTATACAGAAGATGAGCAACCCAAGGAAACTATCACCTCAGCAGGAACCTCGGGATCTTTGAGTTGCACGAAGTTGCTCCCAGCATGTATACTTGGAATTCGAATGTTATCCTACAGGCAAAGAAAATTTCCCTGTCTACTCATGGCTTCTTCACTTTGAAGATGAACGGCAATTTTTAAAACTAAATGGAAGAACAAAAATAGAATGCTTCAATTATTGCTCCTAGGGGCACATGTATGAAGTGATTGGAGAAGCAAAATATAGAAGCGAGCATCAAACTCCAAATCAATCAATGGGAAGTTGGAAACCCTGAAAAGCCCATGAATTTCTGCTTTTCTGCCGCCTCATTGTTAGTTGATCCCAAAAGCTTTACCCTGATCGTCCATTTCCACGGTCCCCGAGTAAGTGAAACTCGAAAGTCTCCGACAACGCTGAAATTGCCAATGTCCCCCGCTACGATCATTTCTATCCTCTTCGGGCGACACCAATTACTCCTCGCGATGAAATATAGCATTAGGGTGACTCCTGCAGGCGATCGCCACCAACAGAATTGTGAACAGGGCTCACCCGACACAATATCAGAGCATCAAGAAATTCCCGTGTTTTTCCAAGATTTCACGCAGTTATTCCAGTCTCATGCCTTTTAATGTGAATGTAAGGCGGCTAGGTTCTCTCCCTCTCGCAGAAGTGAGGTAAAGAAGTGGGTGGTTACCTAAATCTAAAAATTTTGTGCAGATATGAAGGAGTGGGCGGTTTCAAAGTGAGGGTAAAGAGGCGGGCGGTTACTCAAATCTGAAGATTTCGTGGAGAATATGAAAAAAGACTACCTTATCCTTAAAGGACTTTTTATAAAGTGAATAGATAGAAGGGCATTTTGGGAACTTAAAAAGTGAGACGAAAACCGCTCTATTCTCACATATAATAATAGATAACGTGGGTCTATCCAGTGATTTGCTAATCATAATAATCCTCACTCCTTTTTAAGGCTGCAAGTGAAGAACACTAATTTAGTAGATGACAGGAGTGCCATGATAAATTACACAGGAAATTTCAGTAGCGAGAATCGAATTCTTGACCTCGTAATCTCAAACACCACTAAAACTCACCTGATAACTCCTCTCACTTGAATTAAACAATTTGAAATCTTTCCCCCTAATACAAACACGCCTGATTCCTAAAATTTTCTCACTGGAGGGTTATCTCCCACTCAAAATCTTTGATTGCACCGGCGCTCGAATGTTTCTGGCATCATACCTGTCTTTTTTACTTTTTAATTTCCTTTTTGCGAATCATAATCGATCATCTTATGGTTGTTCTGTGCTGTTGCTCTCCCTCCCTCCCATTGGGCTGCTTTAAGTTGGCTGGGCATGTGACTGGCTAACGACTGGCTGGCTGAAGCCTGACTCTTCACCTACTTGGAATTAATGTAGTGATTTATTCACTAAACTTCCTAATAGGTAATCACAAGATCGATTCCTAAATTGGAAGGGTTGATGAAAGTTTTTTAAGGGATTGAGTCTAGTAAAAAATTAGTCTTGAAGTACGGTTTGACTGGTTCGATATATTGCAAAATGCAAAAAAAAAAAAAAAGGACTGACTCCTCAGTGGGCGAGATATTCGCAGGTGGCGGCCATGCAAAAGGGGAGGAAGGAGCAGAAGCACGTGACAAAAGCGATAATCCACGTGGGCGGATGACTCTTCCCTGATCGCCGCATCCTACGTGGACATACATCTACGCGCCTCCAAGGTAACGTGCTCCTCTTTTGATTTGCCTTGTTTTGTTTTCTCCCTATTTTTGTGGAGGGGGACCCCGACCCCGACTCCGACCCGACCGCACAAAACCGCTTTTTCCCCCTCAAACACCAACCCCAAATCCCAAGAGCAATAATAGGCCGGGCCTTCCGCGGTTTTACTCGGGCTCGTGGTCGGGAACCATGGGGCGGCCGCTTTTCTTATTTATTATTTGTCTTTTTTTACATCTCGAAAAATTCTTTCTTGCTTAACAATTAACAGCTAAACAATTAGCAGTGGCAGTGGTGTGAGCCCTATTTATTGGCTGATAAATTTGGATTTAATAATAATATTATTATTATAATAGTAGGAGGAGGAGGGATTTGGAAACCAGTCCTGGTTTATGGAAAACAACTTCTCCGAAATACAGGGAGCTACGGATATGGCGTTTCCCTCGAAACATGGGATGGGATGAGATGTGGGGTTGATTGATTGATTGATACAGGAGCGGAGGAATTCTCTCTCTCTCTCTCTGCGTGTTTTTAAATTAAAAAATTTATTAATTATATTAAGATTCTCGTCTTAGCTTAGGTCAGACACAGTACCAATCACGCTTGTCCGGTTCTACGACTAATTAATTAATTATAACAAGTTGTTGTTTTTCTTTTCTTTTTTGGCATGGGATATGATATGGGATACGGGATTAAGAAATAAATATATTGATGGTTTCAAATTTCAAATTATGTATGGTTGGCCCCACAACACAAACCTCTCACTCACTGTTTGCTAAAGCTGTTTGAATTATTATATCATGGAAATTAATATTATCCATTTATCAATATCTTTCACCTATGGTATGGCAATTGAATGTATGAACGTATGGATTATGGTAGGTCTAGTCTAGTCTAGCATTCAACTCACGCAATTAATATGCTACACAGCATGCATATCACAAAACAATCTCATACTCTCTTTTTTTTTCTCCTTTTCTTTTATATGATATAAAATAAATCTAAACCGAGTTGAATTGAAATAATCGGGTTAAAAAAAATAAAGGGGAAAGAAAATCTGAAAATAGTAAATAAATCCCACTTGGGGGGTGGGGTTGTATTGAAGATGAAAAAAAGTCCAAGTCCTCCCCCTTCTATATTGGATAAGTACCGAAGGTTATCAGCAACTCCAAAACCATTGGCGTGTGGGGCCCTCACTGCGCCCACAGTCCAGTTCCAATACCGGGAACCGCCCACCGGTTTTCCTTCAGCCTGTTTTCATCTCCAGAAAACCGGGAGCCCTTCTCCAATTTTTTCCCCTTTTTTTTTTAAAGGAAAAACCGGGAGCTGCAGTCTGCAGATGATGTGGTGGTGGGTCCCCCACCCCTTGCCTCTGAAGCCCTACGAATTATGTGGCGATTCGACCGCACTCTGACACCTAAACGTGCTCTCCACGCGCTGCTCACCCTGCCCGGTGCAGTGCAGTGCAGTGCGCCCTGGCCTCGGCTTCTCATCCAAAAGCGGATTCCTGATAATAATCTCGATTAAATCAAGATGTAATTTTTTTGATCGGTAATTCACATATAGTATTAGATTAAAGTGGACTCTCTTGGGGTGAGTAGCTCTCAAAGATATACATACCAAAACCTGTAACACCTGATCTATTTTACTTAAATTATGCGCTGCTCTATTTTACTCCATTCTAATACATACACAGTCCCAATAGTTAAGGGATTTAATTTCCCCATCTTATCTTATGCCATTGGCACATTTGGCATCCTCCTCCTTGAAAAGAAGAGGAGGAATGATGGAGCTTCGTGCCTGGAGAAATATCGAGCTCAACTTAATCGTAATTAGCTGAAAATTTTTACGATAAAAAAAGTAATTTATTCGCTGCATGATACTGTGGATTTCCATGAGCATTTTGACAATAATCTCAAAAATTACTCAAATTGCATAATTTCTAAGTTATAAAAACAAATCATGAGTTGAAGAAAATTAACCAATTTTCTTAAGGACGTTAATTTAGACTGCTAAAAGTGTTAGCCGTGTTTAAGTCACCTAGCGGATGGATGGAGGAGCAGCAACCTTGAATGGTAAGTCACGCGCTTGAGATGGCGGGTGATTATCGATCTGAAACACTTTGGTGGAATCCCCAACCTTCCATGAATGTGGAAGAAAGAAGATTTTAGAAGAGAAAAATAAAATAGAAAAAAAAAAAGCTGCCACTTTTAAAATTTTTGTTTTTAACTTTGTTTTTCTCGCTAAATGAGCACATCATTTTTTACCAGTAAAAAGCTAAACAAGTACTTCAGATATCTTATAACAATTCTATCTTATAATATATATGATAGAAAATTATTAATTATACTTAATAATAATTAATCAGTATTTCAAAAAATAATAATAATTGATCAGTAAATAATAAAACCTAAAATTTTCCAGGATTCCAGTCTGTTAAAGATAATAATATAATCAATTAATTTAAAAATATTTCAACATAGCTAAACAAAATTAAAATTTCCCAGCGTTCCCATCCGTTCTCACTTCTATCAACTTTTGAAAAAGAAAAAAAGAAGAAGGGGGATTTACCAACAAGAGAACCTAAAAAAACAGGGGTTGGGTTAAAAGAAGAAACAGCTGCGGCCCTCCGACTCCGAGTTTCTTCAGATTCCAAACCCAGTGGCTTGGCTTCGCTTCCCTTCCCTTCTTTGACATATTATATTATTGTTGTTATTGAACTGAATTAGCCCTTTCCCACTTAAATACCCAAAACTCCCCGTCTTTATCCGCCCTCCTTCCTTCCCCTCCTCACAGTCGTCCAATCTCTTCTTCTTCCCATCCTCTCTTGGTTACTTCCATCGCTCCCTCCTTCTGTTTTCTTCTGGATTCGAAGAGCGATCCAATTCGAGTCTGACGATTCATCAAGGTTAAGATTGAAAATGCGTATGAGCTGCAACGGATGCAGAGTGCTGCGGAAAGGGTGCAGCGAGAGCTGTAGTATAAGACCCTGCTTGCAGTGGATCAAGAGCCCCGAGTCCCAGGCCAATGCCACCGTCTTCCTCGCCAAGTTCTACGGTCGTGCTGGCCTCATGAATCTAATCAACGCCGGTCCAGAACACCTCCGCCCTGGTCAGTGCCTCCCTTCCCTCCTGTCTCCGCCAGGCCCGATTTTGCCTGCCAACCTTCTTTCATTAATCTTCAAAGAAAAATATAAAAATCGCAACTTTCATTGAACCTTCTTCTATGAACTGAAGATGCCTATAAATTGATTTGTCAAGAATGAAAGATCTGATCTTGACCGCAGAAATTGGGGAAAAAAAAAAGGAGATGATGTGACTTCACTGACGGATTTATTGTCTCGCTGCAGCCATTTTCAGGTCTCTGCTATACGAGGCTTGCGGGCGTATAGTGAATCCTATTTATGGGTCCGTGGGGCTGCTGTGGTCTGGCAGCTGGCAGCTCTGCCAGGACGCCGTTGAAGCCGTCCTCAAGGGCGCTCCAATCACGCCGATCAACACCGAGGCTGCGGCCATCAATGAGGGCCCACCCCTCAAGGCCTACGACATCCGCCACGTCTCCAAGGAGGGGAAATCCGCAGTATCCAACGACCTCCAACGCTCCAAGACCCGCTGCAGGTTCAAGCGCAGCGTGGCGAAGCCCAAGCTCAGCCTTTCGGAGGCCGAGGCCAAGGCCAAGACGCAGCTAGAGCCGTCACCAGAGCCCGAGCCTAACCTGTCGACGAGCCACGATTCCTCGCTCAGCCACCAGTCGGAACACGGGGCGAACTTGGAGGGGGACAGCAAGGAGATGGAGAGCATGGTATCGGAAGGGACGGCTGAGCCCTCTCTGCTCTCCAGGGCCGATATCGAGTCGGGACCGGAGGTTGGGCTGGAGCTGACACTTGGGTTGGAGCCGGTGGCGCGTGTTCCCCACGTGGTGCCTGTGAAAAAGAGAAGGTTTGAAGAATGTGGGTCCAGAGAGGGCGGCGATGCATGTAAGATGGGACTGGGCCTTTGAGTTGGGCCCTTCTGTGGATCTCACCATAAGGAAAATCACTGTTCATTAATTAATTTTGATAGGGTAGGATAGGCTATAGCTTAGGTTGGGGGAGTCTTATTTTTCTTCCTCTTTTTTTTTGGGTTTCTTTTCTTTGCTCTTTTTTTTTTTTAGTTAAAGCTTTTCTTTTCTTTTCTTTTTTTCTCTCAGGTTTTTTTTTTAAATATAAATAAGATGGTGGTGAAGAGATGAGGTGTACAAGATGTTGTTTACATATACCGGCGTTGAGGTATATACATAAATTCCGGGCGGTCTTTTTGTCCAAACTAGGTACTGACGTTATTTTGGTTATCAATGCCCTTTTCCTTGTTGGGAGCGGGGGCGGGGGGGGGCGGGGGCGGGGGCACTAACCAAGTTAATTAATTTTGGTGGGGACTTAAAAGACTTCCCAACACATCTGCGCATCCAACAATCATATTTGTATGCAATCCTAAATGGAATAGGATGGTCCTAAATGTAAAAATGAGACTGCATTGCGTTGGTAAAAATTTCATAAAAAGCCAAAGGAAAAAAAAAAAGAAGGAAGAGGTTCATTATTGCAAAATTTATCTGTTTTTCATATTTATAGATAATTATAAATTGAAGAAATTCCTTTTTGAATGTTCCATTTTTCTGTTATGTAATTATTTCATTTTTTTAAAAACCTTTTATCTGTGATTCTTCCCTTTTATAATATATACAAGTTCTAATATTATTTATTCTTTTAAGTTTAATTAATGACACTCCTATATGATACAAAATTTTCAATTTTAACATACTACTAAACCTATAATTCCGCTCAAAATTTAAATTCATATTAAAATTTTTAAAAAAATTACCTTAGCAATGGTAAATGAATACAGTCAGTTTTATTTTTGGGTGTCGGGGCCGGCCCATTCATAAGTTAATATAATTGTCCAATGGGCTCACTCAAGCCCAAGATTTCCATGTCGACCCATTTTTTTTCCCGGGTTCGGATCGAGATCCGGGGACTGCCGCTCCTCTCTACTCTTCTCAACGCCCGCATCCATTTTGATCGCGCCCCCCTTGAGCCCCCTTTCTTCCTCCCTCCCGCGCACCCACGCTATGGAAAGCAGTGCTACTTTCCGGCGATCGCCGGCTGCTGCACCCTAAGCTTAAGCCGCCGTCCTCTCCACTTCACAGACCGTTCATTTATGCCGCAGCCAGCTGTCCATCTTTCTGTGTAAGTGTCTTTCTTTGGGCCGGTGACTCCTGCCCTGATAAACCCTAATTACTCTCCTCGCTCCGTGCACTGTATGTAGTCTTTGCCTTGTTTCCTGGGTTGAGCTTTTATGGGAGACAGTTTGTACAGACCTGTAGTGAGAAATTGAGCTCTCTCCAGAGTCCCTGTTCGACGTTTTTCTTCTCTCCTATTCTTAATTGGCATTGTTTGTAGGGAATTGTGCTCCAGTTATCTGAATACTAGATGATAAAGCAGGACATTTCTTCCACTTGGCTTGGACATTGGTTATTTGGAAATGTTGGGATTTATTCGATATTTCTGTCACTGGGAGGTTCCCTATGTTAACTTAGTTCAATTGGGATAAATAAAGTTGGAGGCTTCGGCAGGACTCTTCTGTGTGAACTCGTGACGTACTGTTTTCGGAGCTTTGGTGGTTTTTTATGGACTCTGTCAAATGAGAGCCACTACCTTACTGTACGCGCCATGAGATTTGCTGATTGGAATGCCAAGCGGCTTTACTTCACCTCTTCTCTTTCACTTCCTTATCCTCAACAATCTTTCTCTGGCAGGTTTTTTGCTTTCCCTATATTATTTAGCTGTATCAGTATAATTACTGATTGAAGCATGGACAGAAACAAGAGAGATCTGTTTAGGAAACGCTCAGGTTCATTCAAAAAGAAAGGGTCAAGCCACAAGAATGTAAGGAGTTTTGATCATGAACGATCTGCAAGGACTTCTGAATCTCCTGCCACGTTTTACCGCATACTCTGCCCTTCAAATAAAATTGGTGGTGTTATTGGCAAAGGTGGTGGCATAATAAAAGCCTTGAGGGATGAGACCCATGCAAAGATTACTGTTTCAGATGCAGTTCCGGGGTCTGATGAGAGAGTTATTATCATATACAGCTCCCCTGCTAAAGTCTCGAAGGTATGGGATGGTGGTGAAGAAAGCTCTGGTGCCGACAATGAAGAGCAGGGGGAGATGGAGCCACAGTGTGCTGCCCAAGATGCCCTCCTGAAAGTTCATGACAGGATACTTGAGGAAGATCTTTTCGGTGGGATGACTTTTGATGATGATAATGGCGGTAGTGATGTCACTGTACGGCTTCTAGTGCCAAACAATATGGTAGGGTGTATTTTAGGTAGAAAAGGGGATGTGATTCAAAAACTGCGAAAAGATACTGGTGCAGGAATCCGTGTTCTTCCTTCGCAACACCTTCCTACATGTGCTATGGACACCGACGAGCTGGTGCAGGTAGACTTTTCTTATATTCTCAATCTCAATGCTTCCATCCATTCTGAGGTTGCAGTGGACAATTGCAGTGTTGCCCTTTGGATGAGTGACTATGAAAATAAATGAACATGTTGATTTCAGGCTAAATCTGTCCTGTACATGTAAGACATTTTCGTGCAAGTTCTTCTGAGTTTAATTGTGGAAGGTACACTGCAGATAACAGGTAAGCCTGATGTTGTGAAGAGAGCTCTTTATGAAGTTTCTACTCGGCTCCACCAGAATCCCCGCAAAGACCAACCACCATTGGACATTTCAATGTTGCGCACTGGGCAAGGTTGTCATCATTCAGAGGGGTCTATGCCAAATCTTCCTCCTCTTCGAAGTCCCATGTGGGTAGGGCGGAACACGGATCCTTATGGCATGCCACCACCGCCATGGATGGGTGAACATGGGCTCCGGCCTTCTGGCTCTGCCCGTGGGGGCTATGATGATGTTCCATCTGGACACACAGGGGAACCTTCTGAGTTTTCTTTGAAGATTTTGTGCTCCAGTGAAAAGATTCGAGCAGTAATAGGCAGGGGAGGCTGCAATGTGAAACAGATTGAGCGGGAGACTGGAGCCAGTATTCATGTTGAAGATGCATCAAGTGAGGATGATGAACGTGTAATTCGTGTTTCTGCTGTTGAGGTCTGCCATTTTCTGCATATGATAGTATCTTACTTTTGTATCTCTTTTTCCAGTGCTTTGTCAAACTCTAGACAGGTATTTGATCATGAACTTTCTCCTGCTGAGTTAAAATTTTTATGCATGCAGTAATCTATTGTGGAATCATTGTACTGAAATTGTTGCAGGCTATTTGGAACCCTAGATCACAAACCATTGATGCAATTCTTCAGCTTCAAAATCAAACAGGCGAATTTTCTGATGAAGGTACCATTACTACAAAACTCTTAGTTCCAACCAGTAAGGTCGGTTGCATCCTTGGACAAGGAGGACATGTGATTAATGAGATGAGGAGGCGAACTCGAGCAGATATTCGTGTCATTTCCAAGGATGATAAGCCCAGTTGTGCAGCTGAAGAGGAGGAGCTTGTGCAGGTTGTGTTGTTAACACTAATCTCCTTCAACTTTGGGCTTCCATTTATGAACAAATTCTTAGCTTCATGATCTAGGTCTCTGGAAATATGGCCGCTGCTAAAGATGCATTGTCAGAGATTTTGTCAAGGCTTAGAGTAAGGACACTTCGGGATACTAATACTGGTGGCAAACCACCTCCGCTTGGACCTTCCCTGGGATTAGCAACTGGAGGAAGCCTCACTGCTGGAAGGCGTTCTGGAACCATAGCAGTTGGCGGCCCTGGAGGTTATGAACGTTATAAGGTATCTAATACTTCCATTTGGCTATTTTATCAGCAAGTGTGTGGGATTTTATGTAGTTAAATGTCTGTGTGACCTTGGTCAAAGTCACAGTGATAGTTGTGCTGACCCACATAACCATTAGAGTGCAACTTACATGGGGTTGTGGCTACATGTTAAGCTCAAATGGAAGATCACTAGGTCAAGTCACTTCACATCGAATGTGCTTTGTCTGATGAGCAGAGCAGTTTCCTGATCTTGCAGAGAACTATCCCTAGGTTGCTAGTCATCAGATAGGTTATCCAGGTAGAGATGTTTTGGCGTGCTAATTGTTTGTTCTCCCCCTGTTTCGAAGGGTGGTGAACATGAATATGAGCCACTTGGTTACCCAGGCCCAAGACCTGCTGCCAGTTTCCTTCCCTCTTCTAATTCTGGTATAAAGGGTGGCGGTGGACATGAATATGAACCACGCATATACCCAGACCCTCGAGCACCTGCTGGGTATGTTTCTGTTTGCAGTGTTTGTGATTAAGATATGGTTGTTGATTAAGCAACTGAATCATTTGCCTTTAAATCTAGGTATCATGATGTCAGCAGCAATTTGGGGTTGAGTATTCCGAACAGTGCAATAGGTTCTGCTGGGGGAGTGGGCAGGAGCAGCATTCCTAATGTAGGAGAGGTTTGTCTCCACTGGCACCTTGTGCTTTGCCTTCAGTCATGTGAAGATTTATATAAACTTTATACCAAGAAATAGTTAACAACCTAAACTTCGTTAACTTCTAGATTGCTGGGGGAAAGATGCAGCGTCAAGATCCTCAACTCAGTGGATCAGAATCATTTTCCAAAACTCACGGGTCTGTTGCACAAAGCACGCATGATCAGTACATGACTTTTGCTGTACCCAGCACTAACTCTAAACAGCTTTCTTATCACTCCACTAGTGCTTCGAAGGACTCTTATCAGAACATGATCCAGCAACAGGAGTCTTACTCTATTCCCAAGACTCAGCAAAGTCCATATGCTCAGCCGGGTGTGTATGCTGATGTTAATGCAGCCTACCAGGACATTAGTGCCCCGCAGGGCTCTTACCAATATTGACATGGTTTCCGGCACACACACACTCTCTCTCTCTCTCTATATATATATATATTATGTATAAACTAATTATTATGTATGATCTTTTGAAATTGATTTCACCTGTTCTGTTTATGAGAAGTTGACAAGATACACAGAGGTTAGGTGTTTGATGTTCACCTGGATTTAGCAATACACTTCATTAGCTGTGACCTGTGTCAAGATTCAACCGCGTCCTTTTTATGATTGATAGATCCCCTTGAATAAGCCTAAGATTTCTTTTCTTTTTCTAGATTGAGAGATGCTTGTGCGGATGATGTTCTGTGATCTTTGTATTTTCAGGGTCATGGATGAATCCGTCATGTTTTCACTTGCCCAGCTTCGTGTATTTGCATGATGATGTAGAACAGGAATTGACTGCACAGGAATGGGTGAATCTATCAATGTTTCATCGAGATAGTCATGGTACGTGTTCCTCAGAATAGAATGCATGACTTGGTAAAGTGTATAGCGATCCATGCACGGCTTTGTTAAGACCCAACTCATACCTGCCTCCGTTGAGGCGAACGGGACACCTTACAGATTGCTGTTTTAAGCGTCGTAATGTCAAACCATGGCAAATGTAAACCCAATTTAGCAGAAGTCCCCGAATACGGCACCGTAGAAACCCCATAGTCCTCTCCATGTACTTGTGTTGTCCACAAGGAAAGGTGGAAGATGAACAGGGGACTACAGACGCATATCTTGTTCAACTCCTGACTAATATATATGTGTGTGTGTGTATATATATGCTAACAACAACTTGGACACCTTATTCACCACGTGCTGTTTGAATCAAATCAAGATCATAAAAGTCCTCTGTTGGATTTGACTCATCTTCCATCCATCCCAATCTCTCTACAGTACATTGATAGCCCATGAGAACGAGAAACTCTTGAGTGAAGCAGCATCACCACGTGGTGCTTCCGTCTAATGAAGCGTTAACACATGTCAGCGCCACTGATGTGGCCGCGGGTGTGGGAAGTGGTGCTGACATGTGTCAGTGTTTTATTACGTGCAGGTACCACGTGGTAGAGCTGCTTCACCTAAATATATATGTAAAATTGATATTTATATATAAAAATAGGTGTGGATAAAATGTAATAGTACAGTGTAATTGGGTGAATGAATAAATGGTTTGTCTTTCTCAAACGGGACAGTCGGGACAAATCCCATCATATTCTCCCCCCACTAATTAGAGTTGGAAAGATGCGTTTTTGAATGGTTCTTTTTCTTTCTGATTGTTATATATATATATATATATATATATAGACACACACACATAAATACATGATATTGGTCGCGATCGTATTCATATTCATGGAAACAATGTCATCGTGCACTCTGCCGCCTTTCTTATGGCCGTATATACATCCACAGGAAAAGTTGCACTGGTTTTTAGAGCAGATTTAGTTGGATTCCTATCTTTTTTCTAATCCTTCCTACAGCGTAAAAATAAAGATGGAAACCGAAAGGGAGCGGAGTGTATCATGGCATCCATCCATCGCATGAGCAATACGATTTCCAAAGTCCTTCCAATGAATTAATGGGGAAAGATATATATATATATATATATATATATATATAATAAATTATTTTATTAAAGTCATAGTCAAACAAATACATGACTCCTTTGTTTTTAGCTTCTTTTTACTCATTTTCAGTCTACCAATCTTCTTTGTAAGCGCGCCAAGGAACATTTTTATATTACATAGTAAAGGATGATTAAGCACTACTCGATTATCTGGGAGATAGATCATATCAAAAAAAAAATTTAATTATTGTCGGTGGGCTTTAATGAATTAACACTACCACACCACGATGATTCGTGAGGTGTATATATGTAATATTAGGAGCGGTGGATATTGGAAATTGGCCCAATGACAACAATTAAATGATGTGAGAATGGAATTTCACCACAGCAGTATTGTTCTTTCTAATCTAAAAATTAAAGAAGAATGATGTCCTAAATTTATCTCTTATATTAGTGACATTTCTCGTATTCTTACTCTTGACTCATCTAATTGAATCGAGCATGATGGCGACACGTTTACAATGGATGGGATGGATAACACTTGCCTAATAATATATCATCTTATTATTCGTTTTACTTATTCAGAGAAAAAGGGAAATCTTATTTATTGCACGTTGCATTACTACTATTCATAGTGGGGATGAGAGCCCACGACTTGTCAGCCACTATACTAACAGCTACCGATCACTTGTCCAAGGATAAATGCATGCTTTATTATATGTCCGATTGAGCGAGTTATAATGCTCGGCGGAAGCAGAAGTGCATGCTTACCGTTATAATTTCACAAATGGTTCTAAACTCCCCTTTTGATAAAGCATCCAACACTAAACATCCCCATCTTCTCATCATAAAGATTGAAGGAAAGCCGATGATTAGTGGCCTATATATGTTATCTAAGTCCAAAAGAATTCATGGGTCTAGTCTAGTCTAGTCTAGTCTAGGGGCTTCAAGCACACTTGGACTCCATGCTTGGGCTTTATGGTGAGTACCGTAATGGGAGCGTGGCGGTAGTTCTCAGAGATTGTGAGACTAAATCGGGATATTAACATGGCCAGTATGATCTTAGCCTCCATCATTGCGAATGATTGACCGATGCAATTCCGGGGCCCCATGGCGAAAGGGATGAAACGTCCCGGACTGAATGATTTGGACGCAAAACGGTCGGGGTTGAACTCGTTAGCATCCTTTCCCCACAGCTCCTCGCTGTGATGAATCGCCAGCACCGGGATCCATATGGACAGTCCCTTAGGGATGTGGAGGTCCCCGAGCTTGATGTCCTCGAATGCCATTCGAGGGAGAATCACCGCCGGTGGGTAGAGCCTTAATGTTTCATTGATCACCATGTTTAGCTGTGATTACAAGAAGGAGAAGGAGGAGAAAAGAAAATAAAAGAAATACATGTAGTGAGTTAAAGGTGCTGGAATTAATGTTACAGTTAAGGGATGGACCGCCGAGATTCGGTGAGATCAGATGATCGATCGCTCACCAGGGAGAGTTTGGACAGATGCTCGGTGCAGGGGGGCTTGCCACCGCAGACCTGGGCCACCTCTTCCCGGACTTTCTGCTGCCACGAGGGGTTGCTGGCGAGGAGCATGATGGCCCAGGTGAGGAGGAGCGCGGTGGTCTCGTGGCCGGCGAAGAAGAAGGTCTTGCACTCGTCCATTATGAGCTGTAGGTTGAGGCTGAATCCGCCGCTGTTGCAGCCTGATCTCCTCTTCTGCATCTCGCTCAAAAGCATCCCTAGGAGGTCGTTACCGTAGGAGCTGCAGCGCCCGATCTCCACGCAGTCCTTGCGGCTCTGTATTATCTCCATCAGCAGCCTCTCCACTTCCATCTTCAGGGACTTTATCTCCCTGTTGTACTTGCTGGGGAAGAACCTGCCGTCAAATGCATGATGACCAAGCGGAGTGAGGATTAATTATATTACATGGATGCGTGCCGTGCTGGAGATCGATCGGCAATTATATTCCTCTAGGAGGAATGAAAACGACTGCCACACCACCCATGCATACCAGTATACATAAAATTTCTAGCTAGGATTTCGGCACTAAAGTGGGTTCAGTTAAAGTAAAGGTCAACCCGTTTCAAGAAGCCCCTAGCGCGCGCGTGTATATATATAGACACGGTGAATCAAGTCACATTATATTAATTCCCCTCCCTTTTCCTTTCCTTTCCTCTTGCAATACATCAATCGATAATTATATATCAATTTAGTTACAATTCTTATTTTAAGCACGGGACTATGACAACAATGACAAGAAAGATATTCATCAAGAATTCCATGGCGATTTGAGAAATTAAAATGATGAATGGATCGGATGAAGTCATAAGTAACCAACCTGCTGCCAGGGAGACAAAGGTGGCGGGTGGCCTGAGCACAGAGGCCCTGGAGGAGGGTGAGGAGATGAAAGATCTGCTTGCCCTTGATGTAACTCGAGTCGAACTCTGCCCGGGAGATAATGTCGGCGGTGAGTCGGGTCATGTACTCTCCCATCTCAAACTCTCTCTGTCCCCCTGATCTCACTGCTCTCTCCAGCGATTCCATCATCTCCTTTGTGCACTCCACCATGTACGCCGCACACCTCTGCAAACAGCAAACAAACCCATCATCATATTCATCCCCACACTTGATCCATTCATCATAGTTAAGAGTGGGTAGGGGACAATGGCCACGAGCCGGGAATTTTTCTTCTAGTCTCGGGTTTTAACGGATCATGAGTTCCACACTTAGGCCCGAGCCCATACGGTTGGCCTTGATACCATGTTAAATATCCATCCAGCTCACAAGAGGTTTGACTTATATCCATCCTAAAAGCTAAACTAATAGGATGATGACACTCACTCTCTTATATACTAAATTTCTTTTCATTATTTATCCCGCGTGTGATTCATTTCTCAACATCAATACATATATGTTTTTTTTATCGGTAACGTTAATACATATATGTAACGTACAGACCTTGAGCCTATCACCAGTGAAGGCGGGGGCGATGATGTGGCGCTGATGGTACCAGTCGCTCCCGTTCGCCATCAGGAGTCCTTTTCCGACGAAATACTTGGAGCCCTGCTGCTGCTGCCATGACTTCCCCGACACAGTGCTGTACTTCGATAGCAGTTCCTTTATCAGATCCGTCTCCACCAGGCACATCCTCGGCTCCGACCCGTTCCAGTATAAAAACCTCTTCCCTGCATATATATGTGCATATGGGCCCCTGTTATGCCAGACACCTGGTGTGCAGCGAGCAGCCTGAGAGGGATCTATATGTTGATTAACTTGATAATGATACGACGCATACCGAATTGTTTAGACCAGAGGACGTGGTGAGGGAGAAGGCGGTGGACGATGTCATGGCTGATGGAGTCCATATCGGAGGAGGTGGACTTGGAGAGGAGGGAGGCGATGTCGGGGATGTTGCCGACGAGGAACTTGGGGGTGGGCCCACGCACTCCTTGCCGCTCCATCACCTTCTTGATGCGTCTGGGAGTCAGCCAGTAACACGAGATGGTCGTATAGGCAACTCCCAGGAACCAAGTGAGGAAGAGTGCCAGGATCGTTGTAAGAAATCCCTTCACCGCGTCCATGGCTAGCTCGCTCTATATATATGTGTGTGGAAATCTCTCAGTGAGTCGGTTGGCGGTCTTAATCAAACTCAAAAGTCAAACAATCATCTCCTCAGAGAGGAAGAAGCAGCTAGGCTAGGAGCTGCAGTCAAATGTATCGATAGACGGAATGAGAGAGGAAGATCTATCTATTATGACCTATACTACCCTGACCCCTCAGGGCTCCCTATACATTTATATGCCAGAATGAATGAATGAACGAAGGAAAATCAACCATATCACTAGTTTTTGTTGCTTATTTTTTTTTAATATTAAAAAATTAAGCAAAGAGTGAATAATTTAAAATTAAGGTAAGTGATTTTATTAGGAGCGTAATTCTTTCAATTGTAACTTTTTTCGTTTATAAAATTCGAAATCATAATACTATTTAAAAAAAAGAGTAATTGAACTATTTAAATAAACCAACATTAATGATCCAACACCTTTTAGTCTTAAGCAGGAGCCAAGTAATGACATTTGAAAAGCTAGATTTCTCTTACCATATTTGATTTGCCTTAAAATGTTAAACCAAGGGCAAGTCTAAGATTTTGGAGAGAGCCTTGCGTATAATATGTATATCACGTAATAGTACTGATATAATATCACGAACCAATAAGATTCGATTATTTTTATGATTCATTAATAAAACCTAAAAGGAAAAAAATAATCCTAAAAATGGATTGATTTAATTAGCTTGTAACAATATATTAGTACAAACACGTAATATACTTGTTATATACAAGACTTTGTTGAGGTTTTGCAGAGTGCTAGTGTGGATACACCTTACGAATAACTAAACTTGGCATGTTGGTGGAGGGTAAAAGGTTGACCACATATAAATAATAATATTAATGACTCAACCACTCTGATTAGAAGGAAAATGCATGACAAAATTAACTGGATGTGACAAAAAAAAAAAAAAGATGTTAGCTGCCAACAAGAAATTAATTGAAGGGGCTGAGGGATTTTGGTAGGCTGACTGTGATCTGACCTGGGGAGTTAAAATCTTTCCTTTGTCTGAGCATATGAAATGACAGTTATGTACCAATATTAAGAACTGATCGAATAGATGAAGTATTCGAGAGTAGAGAAAAGAGAACCGAACACCAAATATATGTAGTTCGGGATAGCGGAATGCCATCCATATGTCCACAGATAAAGGAGGAGCGGCGATCTTTACTATAAGTGGTAAACAATGGCAGTGTATAGAAAAATCCGAACCCTAACTTTACTTAATACAATGAAGAGTCCCGCTACTATTAAAACCCCGAAAATATATAATTTGTAGCTGTCCAATCCCTTCACTTCCGCTATAGATTTGCATTGGTATCCACAATTTAGGTTACACAAAATTTTAATCGAGTTCGGGTTATACATCGGATTTACACCGTAAAAAATTCAATACATCTAACAACCAATATAAATATGTGACCGATAAAAATGTAAAATAGATGGAGCTAGAAATGATAGATGGGGTCTCTGGTGGTCCTCCGATCAGTTCTTTAGGCATAACCGGCGGGCTCTTGGCTCTCGAATTTGTTTGCTGTCCGGTTTAATCCTACAATTAGAAAGTCGAGTTGAGTATAATTAAGGTCGGGTTTAAATTGACCTCCAATATTTAAATTAGAGAGGGGACCCAAGAATGAACGTAATACAGAGAGGCACACGGAAGAGACTGAGAGGAAGTTAATAGCGTGTACAGTGCTGGCCAGAAATGGGATGTTTGAGTGAGTCCCAGAGAATGGGAGCTAGCTAGTATCCAATGGAAGTTTAGCTGCTGGAAGTGCTGACATGGTTATTATGTTCCTGCTGCAACTGAGTTGAGTCAGCATCCTCCTATTATAAACATGATGTGAGTGACTGTGATTGATGCATGTGTTCAGCTCATCAACTGTGGGGGCATCCAATTGATTTATCTATCTCCTAAGGATAAATTAAATCCATCGATGAACCAATCTCGTATGTTCTGAGCCGTGCAGGTAAGTATACAAAGTACACTATGGACACTACGGACACTACGGATGGTGGAAGAATTTAATATGATATAAGAGACAAATTAATAAGCATATATATATATATATGTGTGGATTGATAGTGCACAATTATAAATTAAATCAACTCTTAAAAAATTAATTAAGATATGCATGCCAACTCTATATCTGATCCGATTTCAACCCAACAATCCCCGTGCACGCGATGTACTCTAGTGTATATGTATACATTGTAGCCTCGTGCCATTTACAATACGTGTATGAACATTCACTTCCCCATATAAGCGAAGGAAAATGGTTTACGTATAGTGCTCCCGTTGATATCGATTAGAGAATTAGGTACAAAATTTCTTGATTTTAAATTGAGAGTGATATCTACTGAGTCAAACTTATTTTTCTTCTTGAATATGTGCTTTAGTTAGTTGGATTTGTTGGGCGAATTATCCGTGGGGGGATTATACGTTTTGTGTGTGTGTGATCCACGAGTTCCTTGTTTAATAGCTAGGCTCCTTATAGAAGAAGTCAGTCAATTACATTCAGCGTGATCGCGGAGGAGTGGGATGTGGTGCGGCGACTTCTTTCTATGATTTGATTTGAGAGAGTCAAATCAATTTTGCAGCTCATGAACATGAACAGACAAGACAGCTCATATATTCCTTCCTACTCTGACCATAAATTTGGTAAGAGGGGGGAATAAATAAATAGTTATCCAATATAGATCGATATGGCCTGATCGTCTTCCTTCATCGCATGCCACGGGATTATTACCTCATTTGGTAAGAGGGAGGAATGATTGCTCTGAAAAGCTAACTAAGCAGCTGAGTCGCTCCTTTTAATCTCCCTAAATTATTGTCTAATAATACAAGTTGTCCGATACTATAAAATAGTCAACTAGCAAATTGACTCCCAGCATTGCATGCCAAGATCGTCATTTCAGGGTCATGTCCGCAATTTAGTGCAACACTTTCAATGTTTATTTGTACTGTGATATGTATTTTAAATTTGTTTATTGAAAACTAGTAGAAGAATAGGATGCATGCATGCATGGAAACTAGATACTAATTAAGATTGAGTGAACTTCAATGCATTCAGTTAATTATAATTTAAGGAATAGAGAAGCAGGCAGTGGTGTGGTGTAAACACATATGAGCTAACCCTGAGAGGGTGCATCTGCAGCACTTGTTATAAATTACAATTTGCTACTGATTTTGATGCAATGCATGCATCACTCTCTCTCCCTACTTTTTTGGTTGATATTTTTCTTAATAATAAATAATTGTAAATATATATACACACACTAGGGACAGGCAGTAACTTTCAACTTCCAACTCCTTAATTGTAGAGACGATGAGGGAGGAGGATCGAATTATTCGTAAGGGGAGGGTGAGGGGAGCCTGGGACTGGGACTGGGACTGGGAGGGAGCACCATTAGAGTTGGAGATATTAATTAATATATATTAGATGTAGATGGGATGAAAAATGTGCCCCCGCCCCTCATAAGTTAGTTTAGTTCTATTTTAAACCATCAAGAATTACTATCTAAACGCAGGCACCTGATTATTGTCAAGAAGAAATGTGGAGATTCTTCTTCATTTCTTTCTTTGCTAGGAGAACGGCAACTCAACATCGAGAGGAGGGGCTGCTGAGCTCACTGCTGATCCAAGCCAGTACCAGTCGCTCACCACGGGTGATGATGACACTGACAAGTTCGTTCGTTGATGTCATTAGGGGCTGGCCAGAATCGAGGCCCAGCACAACAATCCCCGGTCCATCTGACTCTGACTGACTGACTCCCCTCCTCTCTTTCCCTCTCTCTCCCCGGCCGGCATGAGAAAGAAAGAACCAGAGGGATTTTCATTTAACCGGGTCGGAGCCTGGTTTCCTGGCCACCTTCACTCGAGTCGAAGGTGGACCTCCCTTCCACCTTCGATCCGTGAAGCTGCTGGTCTCCCTCCTAGCCAGCGTTGGCCCAGGCCAACATAAGAATCAACACGGGCTCCTCCTCCCTAACTTAAGCCTATAGGCCGAGAACGCGGGCCTAGCTCGCGACTCTCGAACTACTTCGTTTCATCGAACATTTGAAACCTCAGCAGATGCCCCCTCAACCTCAACCGCGAATGAGAAGTTCCAGAAAGCCCTATTTGCCAGTTTATCGGTACTCTTCCCTCTCTGTGTTCACTTCGCATTTCTCCTCGACGCAGCTCGCTCCCTCTCTCCCTCCGGGATTCGTACAGCGTCGGTTTCCAGCATGTCCTTGCGCGTGTTGAATCCGAATGCGGAAGTTCTCAACAAATCGGCGGCCTTGCACATGAACATCAATGCCGCCAAGGGTCTGCAGGACGTTCTGAAGACCAACCTCGGGCCCAAGGGCACCATCAAGATGTAAGCTGCTCCTAAAGTGCCGTGCCTTCCTTATCCTTCTCCAGCTGCTGATTGTGTTTTTCTCCTGCGATCTCGCTAATCTCGTTTCCGTTGTCCGCAAGGCTTGTTGGCGGAGCTGGAGACATCAAGCTCACGAAGGATGGGAACACTCTCCTCAAGGAAATGGCAAGTTTCTTCACTCTGCAACTCTGTATCCTATCCTCATGCTTATGTAGCGTTGTGCTTGGCAAAGTGGTTGGTGCAACAACTCTGGACAGCACTCTTAGTCTACTTATACTTGTTTCCTGAGTGTTTTAGATTGAAATAATTATATTAGCTTAACCTGTTCTGTATATATATCGAGGATCTTTCTGCACGATTTTCCCTGAACGCAACGGCAACTGGCCACGCTTTTGTATGATGCTCAGTTTTTCCTTCCACTCGATTCCATTCCGTCCTATCACTGTGGGAAAGCTTTTGCGACGTGGCTCATCTTTTTTATGAACCGCAATAAAACATAAGTAGGTAATTACTGCAAGGATGATTGTACCTACGCTTGCTTGAAAACTGATAGGAGAAGTGACCCTATTCCTCATTGCACTCTCCAGCTGTCTTGGACTTCGTATCCATGTTAGGAAGTCAAAAACACTCCTTGCCACTGTAAAACATGTATTTTCAACTCTCAGAAATGTGTTTAATCATGGAAATTTATTGATGAATCTGCAGTTCGTCTCATCTCGGGGTATTCAGGATCAGTTTATGCTTTTCCTTTTGGCATTTGTACAAGAAAAGATTTTATAAAATATTATGAGACCGTTGTGCCCACTGCGGATTCATGATGAATGCAGCAAATTCAAAATCCAACTGCAATCATGATTGCGAGGACTGCTGTTGCCCAAGATGACATAAGTGGTGATGGCACAACATCGACAGTCCTCTTTATTGGTGAACTCATGAAACAGTCAGAGCGCTATATTGATGAAGGTTCCTGAAAATTAAGTTCGAACTTTGCATATTCAGTTTTATCTTGTGGCCTTTTTTCCTTATGATTGTGTTGTACTCAGGCATGCATCCAAGAGTCTTGGTCGATGGCTTTGAGATAGCAAAAAGAGCTACTCTGCAGTTTCTTGAAAAATTCAAGATTCCTGTGGTAATGGAAATGAACCTGACAAAGAAATTCTTAAAATGGTGGCCAGGACAACACTTAGAACAAAGGTACCTGTCATTTAGCTTCCTGGATGAATAATGGAAGGGGAGAATTCCCTTTTCCCCCCCTTTATCCTTGATGGGCTTGGTGTCTGTGAACTGAACTGATATATTCATTTTCTTAAACAGCTATACGAGGCACTTGCTGATCAATTGACGGATATAATTGTCAATGCGGTGAGTCTACTGAGGCCTGTTACTTCTGTTACTCCTGAATAAATGTTTGGTCAACGCTAAATTTGGCTACTGTAGGTGCTTTCTATATGGAAAGCGGAGGAAGCTATTGACCTGTTCATGGTGGAGATCATGCACATGCGCCATAAATTTGATGTGGATACACGTTTGGTATAATTTACATTGAACTGTTATTTTAGTGCTTATGAATATGATTGGGGTTGTGGCGCTGTGGCTTTGTTACTCCTTGGCAGTAGTTTTGTTTTCTTAGTAACCGTTTTTTTCTTTTCAGGTTGAGGGTCTTGTTCTCGATCATGGCTCTAGACATCCTGATATGAAGCGAAGAGCTGAAAATTGTTACATTTTGACATGTAACGTGTCTCTGGAGTATGAGAAAAGGTATAATTTGTTTTTAATGTTAGTTGATATACATGAATGTGTTAATTTGTCTTATTATCTCTTCTAGACCACATCGTCATCAAGGCGAAGTGTGGTGTTTGTTTGTGCTGCTAGATTGCCTAATTGACATTTGCACCCGCAAAATTATAGATGCCATCGACTATTTGTTTTTTGTTTTGTACGATTTTTTTTTTCTCTTATATATTTTCTTTGGCTTGAGCTGGAATGTAATTGACTGAATCTTCTTGCCAGTGAAATAAATGCAGGCTTTTTCTACTCAAATGCTGAGCAAAGAGAGGTGATGGTTGCTGCTGAAAGACATTCAGTTGATGAAAGAGTCAGAAAAATTATCGAACTGAAGACCAAGGTGATATTCACCACCCGTTCTCAATCCCTTTTATATTAAGTGATGTCCCCTTCATCAATTATTAATTCAGAGTTGCTAAGCAGTCCTTATATAATTTAATCCCTGCAGGTTTGTTCAGGTAATGACAGTAATTTTGTGGTGATTAATCAGAAGGGAATTGATCCACCTTCATTAGATCTTCTTGCCGGAGCAGGGGTAGGCCAAAGATTCTTCTCTCATCTCCTTTATTGTATTTGCTGTTTTGCCTTTATGTTGAATAGGTTGTTCTTTAGATAATTGCCCTTCGAAGAGCAAAAAGGAGAAACATGGAACGCTTGGTGTTAGCTTGTGGTGGTGAGGCTGTCAATTCTGTTGATGATTTGACCCTTGATTGCCTTGGCTGGGCTGGACTTGTGTATGAGCATGTCCTTGGAGAAGACAAGTACACGTTTGTGGAAAATGTAAAGAATCCCCATTCTTGTACAATATTAATAAAAGGTATCAACCAATTCTTATTAAGGAGATTCATTTGTTTATACAATTTGTCTAGCATGGTTGAAGGAGTTGTGATAAATGATGCAGGGCCAAATGACCATACTATTGCCCAAATTAAAGATGCTGTCAGGGATGGTCTAAGAGCAGTAAAAAATACTATTGAAGATGAAGCAGTTATACTGGTATTTTGTTTCTTTGCTTGAAAGTTTGTTTATTATGCATGAAGAAGTTTATTTGAATGGTGCAGTTGATAACCCATGCAATATGGGGGTCCCTTTATTTGCGAGGTGGTGAAGAGAGAACCGGGGCTGCATTGGTTTTATCCTGCCTTTTGTCCTAGGCTGTGAAGTTATATCAGAAATCAGAATATCTGAATTGCGTGTGCTCTATATTGTTTTCCTGCAGTCTGTCATCACTTAGCTGTTTCACAGGTGTTAGCGGGAGTTTTATTCTTTGGCAACCTATAGAAGCATTAGTTTTGGTTTGGTCAATATGCAAAAAGCGGCTTCAGATTTCTTCTGCTCTATATGGCTCTTTATATTAAAGCTTTTATTTCTGAAACACTGTGGGAGAGCTAGAATGGGCTGAGCAGTTAATTGCTGAATTATTTTACATTGTTTTGTGGTGATGTGCCTTTAGTTTGGCTGATTTATTTTGGACAAGATGTTTTGCAATTCCCTTGATGTTACCTGCTGACACTTACTGCTTTCAGGGGGCAGGGGCCAGGGGCCTTTGAGGTAGCAGCAAGAAATTACTTGGTCAACGAAATAAAGAAAACCGTTCAAGGGGTAACAAGATTATCTCTTCTGACTATTTAATATTATCTATAGATCCATGGTTGGTTTTGTCTTATGGGAAATTTTTAAGCATGTTTAATTTGAAAACAGCGTGCTCAGTTGGGGGTGGAAGCTTTTGCTGATGCTCTTCTTGTGATTCCTAAGACACTTGCTGATAATTCTGGACTTGACACACAGGATGTGATCATTGCTCTCACTGTAAGCTCTTTTACAATATTAATTGATAACAAATACTGCCTGTATATCATCACAAGAAAACTCATCATTCTTCACATTGGATGTAATGATCAGGGAGAACATGATAGAGGAAAAGTTGTAGGATTGAACCAACACACAGGAGAGCCAATCGACCCTCAAATGGAAGGCATCTTTGACAATTATTCAGTGAAGCGTCAGATCATCAACTCTGGGTATGATCTCCCTACTTTCACCATTTGCAGCTTTGGGAGAATGTTGATGGAATTGTGTCACGTGGACATAAAATAGTATATTCCAGCTGACTCGCATTTTGTCTTACAGGCCCGTTATTGCAGCTCAGTTGCTATTGGTCGATGAAGTGATTCGCGCTGGTCGTAACATGCGGAAGCCTAGTTAGATCTCATTGCTGCTTAATCTTTATACAGTCTGATGATGAAGAGGAAGAACCCGTCTGTAGTTTTTGATTATTTGAGCTGGTCAGCTTGGGGAAGAGGGCGTCAGGATTATTCTTTGGGACTGGTCGAGTCTCTGAAGGGAAGCTACTGACGACTGGAGTTGATCCATTTTACTTCTTCCTGGCATTATCGTGGTCTCATTTGGGAGTCAGTGATCGTCTTTTCTGTCATCCCAGAGCCGTCACCAAGCATTTACCATTTGTAGCATTCATTTCCGTGCCAGCAAGAAATTACATTGTAAGGGAACCTGTTCAAATGGCTGGTTTAGTTGAATTTGGGAAACTGTCGTGTTACTAGTGTTGGCACTGGTGTCGACCATGGTTACTAGTGCTCACAATGGCGTGCTGCTAACACGTCTACTAGGTGATGTCCATATCACCCCCCCGAAAGGGCAGCCAAAGGCAATGGCTACCAACATATCCACCGACTATTCCACTACAGTAGATTTTGCCATAGCTGATTGTAGGACCCGGACCGAACGAGCCATTCTTATCCGCTGGCTGCGTTGTAAGCTGAACTGTTGGACGCCATGCCATATTCTGTTGGGAGTTGCTTCGGTCACGGGAATGGAGCCGACCCACGCACCTGTCGGCTCTATCCTCTTCTGAAACCCATCAAGCTCAAAGCCCGGACACTGTTAAGTTTGTTTAAAGTTGGATGCTGCGGCCCTATGGGCTTTATTTTCTTTTATTCTTACCCGTCTACTCCGAGCCAGGCAATGAGGGTAATAAATTGCTCGGGGTAAAGCTCAAGCTAATCCTTTTAAGTTGCTGTGAGCCTAACTCTCTTTCTCAATCACTCGAAGCCCAGCTCACCGAGACGCCCAGTTACTCGAATATATCGCATCATTAGACCAGAACGTACCAGGGAAGAACATATGGCAAAGGAGGAGCAGAGATTTATTAAAAAATAAAATAAAACAAATTTCCTACGCAGAGATCTGAATCCTACTGCATAGGGGTTTGCACGGATATCCAGTACACGTTTAATGGAATCGAAATTGGAATATATTTTAACCAATTCTTCATTTTTCTACTCGAAATTTATCATATTTCCATTAGAATTTATCTGGAACCTACCCTTATCAGATACCCGTGCACACCCCTACTACTACTGCACAAGCGACACAGTGCGGGCAGTTCAAGAAGTTTTACGGCCAAACAACTAGAAACCAGAGTCTCATTGAGTGCATTTCCTTTGCAGCCTCCATTTTGGGGAAGGACAAGCAGTCTGAGATCCGCTGCATCAGGTTAGACATTGGCAGGGGTCTTCCCTTCTTGCTTGAGTGCGTATTCTCTTTTCATTTCTTCTAGTACTGCATCATTGGTACTGCAGAAACAAAACCACACAAAAGAAATTTTGAGTTTTGATAAATTTGTCCTTACTTGCAATATGGTTGGTAGATATAGATGCGTATTGATTAATTTGGAGGCATCTCTAGAAACAAATAAACTCTAACTAGAACCAGAGGATGATAATGCAGTATAATCATAGCCTTCCTAATTGTGCTAGAACAATGGCACTGATCTCCCACTTGCATGAGTAGTCCACTCGCTGAATAATATCCAAAAGATTTCCTAAAACCAGAAACAGGAATGGGGCAGTGATCCTTTAAGCTGATCAAGCCACTAGAATTCCCATTTACACTCATTTGCATCCAATGTATATAGGTAGTAGCCCCGAAAACAGGGTTTTTAATTCAAAGCAGCGACAACTACTGTTAAAAAGATAGCGAAAAGGGTCATGCTATAATCTAATTCTGGAGAAGTAATGATTTTCTTCCTTGGCTTCAGGTGCATTTTTGGATTGGATTTTCACTTAGTCTTGTTTGACATACTCAGCAACAGACAATCGGTGACGACTTCAGACAGGACTGGACAATATCATTCAAAGAGAGTATAGTATTGGAAGGCAAGTTAATCAGGTTGGTATTATAAAGCAGGCTGACGTACTATTGGTGAAGGCAGTCGTTCAATTCTTTAGCCTGCTTGCGACATTGCCAAACCACTGAAAATGTTCTTCCAGAGGCGCATTGTGCATACTTTGAAGTGTATGCATCACACTCTTTTAGTGCCTTCTGCTTCATTTTACTGCGCAAAGCTGTCATTTATTTAGATAAAAGAAAAATCAGAACAAGAACTAATAATCTTTATGCAGAAATCAGCATCCAGAAGATGAATAAACTCCAAATCATACACTGCCCCTATTCAAGAGTCAAGACCCTGCGGTAGGCTGTACAGCATCCACGAATCAATAAAAACTTATTTTACTGTTCTGATGAGAAAATGGGTAAATAAGCGGTTTTCATTTCATGGTAGCACTCTACTCTAAATCCAGTTTCTAGCGTCTCTACCAGAGAAGGCCATGAGTCGATTCAAATCTCGAGAAGATCGTAAGCTGAATAGTAATTCCAAGATGCAGAATTACAGTTCAAAAGAAGCGGTCGCATCTGACTCGTTAGGGTTTATCAAAGGTGTGAGAGTAGCGAATACCTTCTTCAACCTTCTTCTTGACGTGATTTTCACGCGCCTCCTGCACGTATCCCATCGAGGATCGCAAATTTCTCAGCTCAGCCTCCTCGTGGGGGAGACGACAGTCGCTGCGTCTGATTGGAAGTCGGAACTCAGCCGAGTGAGTTGCGGCGACAGCAAGTTGGCGATCAGCCGTAAAATTGCACATGCGATCCCTAGGTTTCATTATATTATATTTCAGGACCAAAGTTTTGAAATTTCGGAATAAGGGCCTTCAACAATGGGCAATGCCTCGTTAGTCCCTTGACTGACTCGACTTGCAATCTTGGGATTGTGCGTCAAAACGCGACAGCGAGAAAAACACCGACCGTCTTTCACCCAAAGATGCTAAAAGCACCAGTCTGCCGTCCCATTTTCCAAAATGAATAGGAAAAAAAAAAAAACTATGACTGGAAATTGAAATTAGACATGTCAAATAAAATAAAAGAAGCTACAAGTAAGAAAATGAATTTAAAAAATGGAAGCAAAGAAAATAATATTCAGGAAATAATGGGTGTGAAAAGGAAATCGAAGAGAAATGAACAGCAAAGGAAAGGAATGTACGCTATTACTGGGTTGGTGGTGGTAACCATTGACGGTCAAAGACAGCTTGGAAGGGATTGAACTGAATCAGCAACCATCTGTAATTTTAATTTGACCTGTCCGCTCTTTTAAGAAACCCTACACGCTTCTCTTCTTTCTTCGTTTCTCATCTCTCTTCCTAGCCATCCTTTCCATCTCCGAGGTACTTCCATGTCTCTCTGCTTTCTTCTCCGTTAATCTGGCTGGCTCTCTTCGCTCTAGTTCCGTGTTTCAGTTAGATCTTTGTTGAATTTGCTGCAGCTATGCTATTCTGCTGCTTGAGATCTGGACTCTTATTTTTTGTGTTCTTCTTATCTGTGCTTGCTGTTTCACTTTGTTTAAATGATTTGGTGTTAATTCAGCTTTTATGATCTGATCCGAAGAGGTTTTCCTAACCTGGCTTAACTTGACGGCCTTGTTTTCATTGTACGTTGGACCGAGGAACGTTTAATTGTATTAGAGACGCCAATTCTTGTCCGAAATCTTTCATCTATTCTTTGAAAATCTGTCATTCTTGCCTTTGGATGACTTATGACCTAGGAAGTATCATGTAGTCTATGCTGAGCTCATAATTATAGGGTTGACACTTGACGTGTTTGTCATCCTGTTGAAACTGTAATGCTTTGCTACAATATCTGCTTCTGCATATTGTTTAACTGCCTAAATCAACTGATGGCTGCTGGAGTTATTGTTGAATCTGTGGAAGATGGTTGTATCTTAGCCACTTTGGGAAATTGGTTGATCTTGACACGATGCTGAGCTCATTTTTGTGATTTTCTTTTCCTGGTGATGTCAGATCTTGGTACATTCGAGGGCTTATTGTGTTTGTCGTCTGACCACCTTGCAGGCTTTGAGCGTTAGAACAGTACAGCAACTATGTCGCCATCTGATTCTTCTCGAGAGGAAAATGTCTACCTGGCTAAGTTAGCCGAGCAGGCTGAAAGATATGAGGAAATGGTGGAGTTCATGGAGAAAGTCGTCAAGATTGTGGATATTGAGGAGCTCACCGTTGAGGAACGTAATCTTCTGTCCGTTGCATACAAGAATGTGATTGGAGCTAGGAGGGCGTCGTGGAGAATTATCTCGTCAATTGAGCAAAAGGAAGAGAGCAGGGGAAATGAGGATCATGTTGCGATCATTAAGGAGTACAGGGGTAAGATTGAATCTGAACTCGGCAAGATCTGTGATGGGATTCTCGGTCTCCTGGGTTCGCACCTCATTCCATCAGCTTCATCTGCCGAATCCAAGGTCTTCTACCTTAAGATGAAGGGTGACTATCACAGATACCTTGCTGAGTTTAAGGCTGGGGCTGAAAGGAAGGAATCTGCTGAGAGCACTCTATTGGCTTACAAATCTGCTCAGGTATGTGGAAGTTTGGTACATCTACTTATATGATTCTTCATCGCGAATTTTTTCACGCGACCCAATACATTGTTGCTGACTGCAGATCTGATTGTTCTCTCTTCTGTTTAGGATATTTCTGTGGCCGAACTCGCTCCCACTCACCCAATAAGGCTGGGGCTTGCCCTGAATTTCTCAGTGTTTTATTATGAGATTTTGAACTCTCCTGATCGTGCATGCAACCTTGCCAAGCAGGTACACCTTACTTCTCTACTGTTTTATTTGAGCAGTTATTTTGATGTAGACCTGGTACCATCAGGGTGTAATGCTTTCAAGCTTTAACTTCTCTAGATTGTCTTTATCAATGATTCATCTTTAGTCATTTGACTAAGAAAAATGCTTTTGCATAATCTGGATTTGGATGTCTTCTGCGATGCAGTAGGATTGTTCAACTGATGACTGGTGTCTCTGCTCAAATTTCTTTTGCCTGCTCTTTTTCTCCAGGCGTTTGATGAGGCTATCTCTGAGCTTGATACTTTGGGAGAGGAATCCTACAAGGATAGCACATTGATCATGCAACTTCTACGAGACAATCTGACACTGTGGACTTCTGATCTCCCGGTGGGTCTATCTCTCTAACGCGCGCTTGCACGCACACACAAGCACAAACATACATGTACACAGAATTGAATTGAAGGGAAAAAACATATACTTGAATGGACTGGCCTTAAAGAGTGTTCTTTGCTTATGTTCCAAAACTGACAATAACCATGGTGCTTAATGTTATAGGAGGATGCTGGAGATGAGATTAAGGAAGCTTCAAAGCAGGACTCTGGTGAGGGACAGCAGTGACGTGCTTAGTTTATGGGCATTAGCACCTTGGGTGATGAACTTTATAGCAGATGCCTTTTTAGCTTGCTGCAGCATGTTATCTTTAATGATCTTGCTTATACAGCTCAAGATGATCTGAACTCCAATGAGATTATGAACTTAAATTATTTGGGAAATGTCTGTCTCGGTTAGATTGGGAGTTGATGCTCTCTGTGCTCTTCTTCTTCTTCTTTTTGTCAGCAGTAATCGGTTTCAATAAAAATCTTTCGAATGCCCAGTAATTTCTACCTTGAAATTGTTCTTGAAGCTAGAGAGGCGCAAGGCTAAGGTAAATATCAAATCTTTTTATGGGATGCTATTTATTATCCTCTCGAGAGTTCTGAATATATCAGTTATTTGATGTTTGTTCAACCTGATAAAATGCCTGACTCCTTTCAGATAGGAGGAAACTCCAAAGTTAGTATTGACTGAATACATAATGCTATATGCAAGAAGTATGGATTATTGGTGGTATTTGCTTATCAGAATTCACATTTATATGAGATGTGTCGGGCTGATCATCTTTGAATGAGTCTTCCTGCTGTACATCAGCGCTGCATTTCGAGTATCACAGAGTTTCGGAGCTTTTGCTCAAGATTTGTGTAGTCTTGTCTCATTGCGTAGAGATGGGCGTTAATAAGAATTATGTGCATTGATTTATTATTAGGATAATCTTACGCGGTTGGAATTTCGAAGGGATAGGTTGACTGGACCCCTCGGTCGGGTGTGTAATTCGAATTCGGGTTGCGAGGGGCAAATTGAAAACATCCGAAGCTAGGGGCACTGATTGAAAATATTACATGGCCCAGCCTCCAATCTCTCCCTCTGCACCGAGTGGTTGGGAGAAGGGTCAGTTGTCATACGATAAGGCCACGAAAGATGGCCCTTTTCCCTTGGGCCGACTTCGGATGCCCAGAGGAATGTAATTTTAGGGGAATCATTTGCTATTTGACCCGACCGGACCGACCCAAGTCCAAGTTGCCAGCCGGACATAGTTTAACCCTGCAAAGTACAAAGGAGATCAGTAGTCTGTTACATTTCGCATTATTTGTAGCCAAACTGCATTTGCAGCTGTGGAGATAGAACACGGACACACAATGGCTCTGAGGCAGGCGATGTCTTCTTGCCCTACCAATGGCACTGCACTCTACGCATCCAAGAGAGGTAATGTCGTATTTTATTTATTTGTTCGTTGCTCAATCAACTGGCATCTGCTCTCTCTGCTGGAAACATAAGTTTTCTTCTTCTTCGTTTGATTTGGTGCCCATTTTAGTTTCTCTGTCTCTTTTCTATCTGCGTGGTTGATTTATGAGGTTGAGAAGATGATTGCGGTTCCCTATTCTAACTCTACTTTGTTGCAGAGCCCTTGCTTGTCAAGGATGGAATAAGCTGCCAAAGAAAGCGATCCTCATCGCAGCTGGTAAATGACGATACAGCTAGTCAGTTCTCTCTTGCTACTTTATCTTGGATTCGATGTCACTGTTTTGGCTATGGTCTATGCAAATGAGATTTCATGTTTCGAAGATAATTGTTGACGTGCTCTTCAGTACTTGGGATTTTTTTCTTTTTTTGATAATTATACTTGGGAAACCTTTTGTTAGTCTACCTAAAAGCTTTTTATGGAGCTGTTGTAGACTATCTCGTCGCAGTTGGGCCTGAGAGTGAGTGGTTTCCCGGGCTGTGCTGTTGGTTTAAGGAACTGCTGCATCGTCACTAGAGCTCACCTTTCTAAAGGCGAGTTTGATTTGTTGGGTTAATGTTTTGGCTTCCACTTATTCAAGATGGAGTTATGACTGTTTTCTGCCCACTGGGCTCTTTCGACAGATATGCATTTACAAAGAAAGATTAAAAAAAAAAACTGTGATTTCTTTGAGAATGAAGTTTCAGATGAAACAATTCATGTTTCTGTTCTAGTTGAATTTTGGTTTCTGCCTTTCTGGTGTTACTCTTGTATGTTGTGCGGGATACTGCACAACATTGTCGGTTTAACAGTTTGTCTGCAGCCTGGAAACAAGTTCTGTTATTATCTTCTAGCTGTACCTGTTTTTTGCTCTTAAATTCAGGCATTGGAGCAGCACTTTCAGATTTGGGCACTCAACAAGTTGCTTCTACGGATAAAGAGAAAGGACAGGGCATCCGTGGGAAGTTGAGTAAAGTGGTTCTTGCCTACAGTGGTGGCTTAGATACCTCTGTGATCGTTCCATGGTTGAGGTGCATTTTAGCTCCTCGTGTCTCTCCACGCACTTGCCATCTACAGCTTAATTAACAATTGTCTCTGCAGCTGTGAATATGAGTTCTTTCTTTATGCTCAAATTGAGAAACGTAGGCATGGCATTCCTGAATATATATAACATCAATATGAGAGAATTTTCATGCTCTCTTATTTTCACAAGCTATAGGATAACCTTTTTCATCTTTCAAGGAAACAGAATTTGACTCATAGTGTCAACTGAGTTCATCGGGTTCAATCATCATATTGCCTGATATAATCGGAGGTAGTTTTATGATAACATATGCCTATTGCTTCTTTAGCATGAATATCATTTCTTTTGCAATTGCAGGGAAAATTATGGATGTGAGGTCGTATGTTTCACTGCTGATGTTGGGCAAGTACGTTTTTGGAAGTAGTACTTCGGTACATTTAAAAGTTGAATTAAGATTTAGTAGCTAGCTTCACTTTCGCTTCCTAGTTGTCTTATGCCAATGCCACAAACATGTAGGGCATAAAAGAGCTTGAAGGATTGGAAGAAAAGGCAAAAGCCAGTGGGGCATGTCAATTGGTGGTGAAGGACCTAAGAGAGGAATTCGTGAAGGATTACATATATCCTTGCTTAAGAGCTGGTGCCATCCATGAGAGGAAGTACTTGTTGGGGATGTCAATGGGCCGTCCTGTCATTGCTAAGGTAAGCGAACATTTTGCATCCCCGTTTACTGTGCTCCGGGAATATACTTATACTGATTGAGTTCTCTTGTTTTTCTTTCTTGACACATAGTAGACCATTGTAGATGTTGCGAGGGAAGTTGGAGCGGATGCTGTAGCTCATGGTTGCACAGGAAAGGGAAATGATCAGGTGTCTCCCTGGGTCCATCCAACTATAGTAATTTAGCACAGACCCTTGAATTTTCATATCATTTGACCTGCTCAAGTGTATTTAGGTCTGGTTTGAGCTGACTTTCTTTGCACTGAATCCCGAACTGAATTTTGTGGCTCCATGGAGAGAATGGGACATCCAAGGGAGAGAAGATGCTATCAAGTATGCTAAGAAGCATAATTTGCCTGTCCCAGTCACAAAGAAGTCCATCTACAACAGAGACAGAAACTTGTGGCACTTGAGCCATGAAGTGAATATCTGATATTCCTGCATTTTGGCTCTGAACAATTTTGAAATCCATCAGGGTTGTTTTGGGAATGATATAGGTTCTTCTATCTTCACAGTGATTATTTATGGAACATCCTTTTATTAGTGTTAGACTAAAGTTTCTATGGTGGACTGTAAGTGGTGCCTTTTTTTCTGCAATGCCACTTTATTTCTTGTTTATAATCAATCCCAAAGAGATATCCTGGAGGACCTAAAAATGAGCCAAAGAAAGATATGTACATGATGTCTGTTGATCCAGAAGATGTGCCGAATCAACCCGCGTTGTTTTCTTCTTGTTATACCCTTTGAATCAACTTCTTTCTGCTGGTTTAAGTATAAATATCTGAATGGAATAACATTTGCTCAGGTATGTAGAGATTGGGATAGTCTCAAGTCTCCCGGTCTCTGTCAATGGGAAAGAGCTATCCCCAGCTGCTTTACTCTCAGAGCTGAAGGAGATCGGGGGAAGGCATGTTGTTGGTTATATTGACTTAGTGGAGAACCGCCTTGTTGGAATGAAGAGTCACGAGGGCTATGAAACCGCAGGCGGCACAATCCTATTCACGGCTGTGCAGGAGCTCGAGTCTCTTACCGTTGACAGGGAGACTATGCAGGTTAAAGACTCGCTTGCGCTGAAGTATGCTGAACTAGTGTATGCTGGCAGGTGGTTTGATCCCCTTCGCGAGTCCATGGATGCTTTCATGCAGAAGATCACGAGCATCACAACTGGTTCGGTAACGCTTAAGCTGTACAATGGGTCTGTCACAGTTAGCAGCAGGACGAGTCCATTCAGCCTTTACAGGAAGGATATTTCATCATTTGAGAGTGGACAAATATACAGCCAAGCTGATGCTGCAGGGTTTATTCGGCTCTATGGCCTCCCAGTGAGAGCGAGAGCTATGCTAGAATGGGGCATCTGATGGGATGTGTGTTTCTGATCTTCCTTTAGAAATTTATCACCAGTCTTGTATGGATGGGTCTGGACAATCATGCGGGAGATGTTGGTTTCTTGAAGAAATGTATGAAATAAGTTTTGTTAGCGAAAATAGGTCAGGCGATTTCACTACTACTCCACTGTGATGCATTCCCCATTATTCCCCATTCTGCAATATAGACGTACCACTTTCATTACCCATTTTTGCCCCCCTTGTTATAATCCATGACTATGACCTCCCTTCCATGTAATGTGAGTGAAATGGGAAAAGAAGAAAAGATTTCTCTCGAGAGGAGCACTGGCCCAGAATTGTCAGCTGCTCTCATCATCTTCAAAGTGGGGCAAAGAAACCTGTGTACTGCTGCTGGCCCATTAAGTCCGATTCAAGCCCACCGACCATTTGAAATGGCCTTAGATGAAAGAGCCCATTGAACCGCATATGTAAGTAACAGGCCCAGGCCCAATAAATCTTCCCCAATGAGCAAGCGGGCGCGCGCTCGCTGCATTCAAAACTTCACAATGTTCTCCACCAGACGCTTCCCCTTTGAAAGGTCACCGAACCGTCGCTCAGATCTCGCGTCGCGATCTCTGGAGAGCGAGAGCTAGTGCGAGTGTGGGTAGGAGAGCGAGTCCTTTCCTCTCTCTCTGTCTCTCTAATCGGTAATATCCCTCTTTCTCGATCAGCGATCTCCATTTTCTCGCTCTTTATATCTCAGTATGTTCTCTAATATCACTCCTATGATCCATCTGTTAGTGCCTTGCTCGAATCTTCTTGCCGATTTGATCTCTCTGCTAGGGCTCCATCGTTTGATCAATTATATTATGGATTTACTTGTTCAGATATTACCTGTTCCAATCTTCTTGATTGTGTTTGCTACCCTCTCCCTCCCTCTCTATATCTGCACAATTTTTTGACTGTGTTTGCTCAATGCTTTCTTTCGAGTCTTCAATCCACGTGAAAAACAAAATGTTTGATTTTATCTAATAGATATTAAATAAACCTGTCAAGACCTGGAAGCAGGATCTAGGAGGATCCTTGAATAGCTTAACTAATCCATATGTGAACCTTTTATGTGCATAGGAAACACGATGGCCAATTTTTACTGAAAGGATAAATATGATCATCGGAACCACTTTGTCCTTGTGGTAGTACTCTCAATTCTTGGAATCATCAGATACCTAGAACAAAGCCTCGCAGAGCACCTTTTCTCTGGTGTATGCTCCAAGTCACTATAGAATAAGGCGCAACCATTTTTTTTGGGCTTTAGGATTGTTCTAGCTTTAGGTAAGATCCTCATTTCAGGTTCCCATTTTTAGGACTTATTTTTTCACGATCCAGGTTGGTTTTGAAAATCCTGTTGCATTTTGAGGTGTTATGATGATACCAACAAACATAACATACTGTTTTCCCGTGTATCTTATAAACATGATGATAACATTTTTGGACAGAATTTACCAGTTTGACGGCTTTTCTCATGATTTTCTTATTACAAATAAGAATTTACCGACCTCTTGTTCTTTGAGAGAATGGAGATTGTAAAAGCCTTGTCCTTGGGGGCATAAGATTGAAACATTTTGGTGTGAGTCTAGGGTACAAATGACGGTGTCCTTTTTCTTCCATGGATATGTCACTTTCAAGGTGTTTAGACGGTCCCTTCTGTTCATTTTTTCCCCTTTTGTTTGCTCTTCTAATTGGTTGCATCCTCTTGGTGCCGTTCTAATGAGTAGGATTCCTATTCGTTACTACAGTCTTTAAACAACCAGGAATGGTACTTCTATGTTGGACTTGGCTTGTAGATCGAGACCCGTGAGGAATTGGGATGGGTCAATCCCATGCTCCATAGTTTAGGATACGAAAAAAGAATGTAATTGATATCTTCTATTACCAAGCTTTTGAACTTTCCCGATTTCCCAAATCCATTTCTCGCAGAAAAAGCTTTAGTTGCCACCATCCTTTCAGAAGGGTCATTCAGCTTGGTGCAATCTAAGACTCGGATTGATTTGGCGGAAGAATCAGGTTAGAATCAGTCATAGTCTGGCAAGCCTAAGTTTGTGAATCATCTACTCATGAACGGGCAAAATAATATGGAACTCCTCAAAATCTGTTACTATATTCTACCCAAAAATTTGAAATAACGGTAGTGCAATAATCCATAAATTCAAGCAATTGAACAACAACATAGACACCACCTCTCCAATATCAGAAACCACATTAGGAACTGTGGTAGAATTCAACGATCAATTTATTTCAACCGAATTGGTGAAAATTGGGGCTGACAGTATTTCCTGGAGCACAGATAGAAGTGAGGGAGAAAAAGAGCGGTTTCAGGTACGGCGGGGGGGTGAGGCTGAAGGGAGCATTAGGGGAGAAAGTGGAAGGAGAAGAATACGAAATTACCGGTTTCCCCTAATTTGATTTCACATTAGAGATGAGGGTTGAGGTAAAATAGTCTTTTTGACAGTCTAAGTCCACACGAACTATGGACTACCTATCGCTAAAGCGGTACTATGATGATAGTTTGTAATTTTTCATGCAATCCGAAAAAATTTGTGCAAAATGATAAAATAAACTAAGTACATGCTTTTATGTGCTACTAACTTAAAAAGTTATTTTTTTTTTTATTTTAACTTTGGTTGGGTGGAATAGCATTGCTTGGAATACCACTCCAGATAGGATCCAGAATACATGGGAGACAGGGAGTGGTGTTCCCTCCTTTCCACAAGAAACAATTGCTCCTTTCATGAAATAAGAACAAAATAACAAAATTGCCCTCAATTACTTTTTCAAATTTTCATCTCCTAGCTACAGCCGCTTACCCTTCTCATCCCCTCCGGCGACCTCTCTGGCTTGTGGGTGACGGTGGCGGTTTTGCCTCGACCCACTCTGGCTCGAGGGCGATGGTTCTGGTTCCGGAAAACTCGATTGTGGCTTGAGCCGTGGGCATGAACCCACCGCCGTCAGCCAGCCCACCCCTCCTCAATCCTATGCGAACCCACCGACAAGGTCGATGAACCAGTCGAGCTGCGCTGAGGGTGAGCTCCATCGAGGTGGCTGCCGCGTTCAGGAGCCGGGCGGGGGCTGCTGGGTTCGGGATTGGGAAAGATGAACAGTATGCCATTTTATTTCATTTTTGTAAATTTTAGTTTTCTATAAAAAGATGAAAAAATGAAAGAAAATGTAAATAATATATATATATACACAGAGGATGTTTTTATGTTTTTATTTTTACATATCCCATTTTATATCTTTTATTTTTTTCTAATTGCATAACCATCTTTTATTTTTATTTAATTCTTTTTCTCATCTACTCTTTTGCTGTATTTTTAACATTTCTTTTTTATTTTATCCTTGCTCGCAAGTCTGAAAATGAAGTGAAATGGGTTTTCCCCTGAATCTTTTATTATAGGAAATCTAATTACACAACATATAAGTGAGCCTTAGAAAATTAGTAGTGAAGTCTTAGATCTCGGAGGGAGTATGTGATTCAAAAAATGATGAAGGCCGCATTACACTGTCCAGCAGTTAAATAAGATATGTTGGTTCCTGATCCACCGCTTCTTATGGCATTATTCTTGGAGGTGCCTAAATTGGAACTTGTGGAACAGAATGTTTTTCATATTTGCATATTCTCTTCTTATCCTTTCAGGCGTCTCTATGTTCGAAAAATGTAAATACTCTGAAGATTTTCTACAGAAAAACATTGTGATTCTGATGGGCTATGACTCATCTCCCCTCCACCTTGTTCACTGTTGAGTTGTAGAAATAATGTATCAGTAGACAATCACTGTTAATATTGTGATTCTGATGGGCTATGACTCATCTCTTGGAACACATCTTGCTGCGATAAAGTCTTGGCTCCCTTACGCATTAGCAGGAACGTGCTCATGGAGTGTTATTAACAAGCTAAGGTGTCGGGGATGATGACATTTGAATTGTTGTCTGGGGCACTTGGTTTTGTTTAAACCTGATTATCTCTTGAGCATTAATTGCAAAAATGGGCAGGTCATCTAACTACCCAGCATCCCCAGAGCCTGAAGTGACTTTGAGAACCACCAAATGCAGTTATCCTAACTTTATTAATTTTGTCTGGCGATGCATGTGCATCAGTTCATTATGAAGCCTCACGACAAATAGAGTTAGCTGCTTGCTTGAATCATCTTATAGTGGTGCTGGAAAATAGTTCATTATGTCTGAGTTTCGAAATGTTTCCTGTTAATACGAATCTACAGGTTTTGTTAAGTCTTAAAAGGACCAGAAGTACTTTATTCTGTATTGTGGTATTGGTAGATACAGGTTTCCATTGCAACTGATTTCTAATGTCTTGTTTGAAAGCGTTGGGCATCAAGTATTGTTAAGCAGGTTTGTGCCTTTATGCTGCCTTTTCCACGCTTCATTTACGCGCACCTATGAGGGCCTATGGCCTGATGAAGTATGTCTAGTTATGAAAAAGCTATTTTATAACTATAGCATCAATTTCACATTAAGTTGATGTTTAATATTATGAAGTATTATAACTAACGAATATTATAACTAGGTCATATTAGCATGCAGACAGTAGAACCAGGTTATAACTAGGTTAGTTATGAAGTATTATAACTAGGTTTGAAAGCTAGTTATGCTGCCTTTAGTCAAGTTGATTTCATATTAGCTATTTTATAACTAATATCTATTTTATGGCATCAAGTATGGAAAATAGTTCATTATGAAGTATGTCAAGTATTATAGTGGGCATCAATTTCTATGATGTTGGTCTGATTGGCAATATCATATGAAAAAGCTATAAAGTTTTGGCATGATAGCATGCAGACAGTGCTCGACACAAATTTTTTTATGTGGCTGCCCAGCCCATTGACGATAGCGGCAAAGTAGGGCTGATGGAGTTCTTCTGGGAGACGGTTGATGAACAGAGTTGTTCTTGCTGAATATGTTCTAGTTCTCAGTTCTGTGACTAACGTTGAGAACAAGAGGAACAAGAGAGACGGAGAACTGGGGAGACGAAGACGGAGAACAAGAGGAACTAGTTCTCAGTTCTAGTTCTCAGTTCTGTGACTATATGCGAGCCCACCTATTGGTCGATTGAAAAAGGTTCATATGTTTTAAGCTCTCATGGGCCTAAGGCTTATGGGCCACAGTACAATATAAGTATGTCTAAATATGGGCCAATACAAGTCAATATGTCTAGGTATGTGCTTTGATCCTATAGCTCATCACTAGGGCACCCTACACTTTACCTAGGGCTGGACTTGGAAAGCTGGCTGATAGCCATCCGGCCTAAAAAATATGATTGCCCTCCTCGATGAGGGAACAAATAGAAACGATTAGCAAACAAGATAACAATCATACCTTTTGTGGGACACGCGATGTACTCTTGTCGACCTATCCTTAGGTCAACTTGGTATGACTTCCATGAAGTCACCATGTTTTTTCCATGAACATGAACTATGCCACAATATGTTAAAAAAACTCAGATCAAAAGAAAGAAGACAGGGATCGGACGAGGGAACTAGCATTGCATTACCATTGATATGATCAAAGACGAGAGCACTTAGAGAACAGTTACTGTGATGAATTTGAACACAAACCTGGGCAGAGAATAAATGCCTTAAAACTTTTTCGTCTGAAACATAATCACTCACAGAGCTTCTGCAATCCAAACTACTTCAAACACCAGCTTCTGGAACCCAGACTAGCTTAACCACCATCTCCTGTAAGTGGAGATTGGGGCACCCAATCTTGGCCCATGCAACGGTAGGTGGCACATGATACATGAGTTTTAACAGCAGCAGGAATTCACAAACAAAGATCAAATTACTTGCAACACCATATGAACAGAGCTACTCTGTCCATTAGTCTATTTCTTTTTCTCGGTCACAAAAGCAAAGGCATGGTAAAATCCATAATTGAGTGAACCTGAGTGAAAGATGATTCATTAAAAGGTCATGAGAAATCCTGATCAGTAAAAATATTTCTAGCAAGAGAAAGCATTTTACTTACCGAGACAATCAAGAACGGCTAAAATTACGCTTCAAAAACTTCCCGACATGCTCAAGAGCTCGACAGAGAGCAGGAAATAAAGCATCTACATATTGAAAAACCCATTTTATGAGAAAAAATAATAATACAAACTCTTCCTAAAGCATCTGCATATTGAAAAACCCATTTTGTGAGGAAAAATACTAAGATAAACTCCTCCTTAAGAGCCCAATATGAGCCCAAAAAAGAAAAGACTAAGCTTACTAAAAAATGAGTCCAACAACTTGGGGATGGACAAGATGAAATTAGATAATATAGATTGGTGGTGCTCACATGTGGGGTAAATATGTGTAGTAACAAATGTCAGACCATAGATGAGGTATAAGAAATCCTTAGCTGTGATAACTGTCCAAAAGTATGTTAGCAATGCCTGAATATTCCAAGCCCTGGGTTTCTGCAATAAATTTGACTACTTAACAGAAGAACAATAACAGAATTACCAGGCATAATATCAGATAAGAGTCAGAAGGCCTACCCCATATGAGGAATACAAAGAATACAGAGAGGAACACGAGGTGCCCAAAAAGCAAAGGCGATATGCATTATTTGAAACATTTTTTGGCACCAGGGGAAAGACTGCAAGCGCAGCCATAACCAACACCTACAGGACAGAACAGAACAGAACAGTAAGATGATGTACAATAAAGAGATCTCCATGACTCAAACTCATCAGTTTTTGTTTTAAATGAAGGTGTTCAACAAAGAAGTCTCCACATATCATGTGAGCTTTATGATAGATTTCTTTCTTGATACATCCGCAAAATAAATAACTAGTGAGGGGGGAAAATCTGTACGCAAGCATTGACAGAGAACTGTATGTTGTGGCTATCCCAGCACAAAAAAGTTGGAATGAGATCCAAAGTTGCTGATGCACCTTTATTCCTGGTAGTTGACCCTAAAAAACGGAACCAGAACATCCACGAGGAATTAGTGAACCGGCTCAAATTCTGGACCTCATATGTACAGATAACTATCCATTATAATCAAAGTGACAAAAGACACAACACCTAAACTGTGAGATGAAGCTTGTCCATCAGTTACTGCTGATGAAGTGGATGAAGCAGACTGCCTTGCTGGCTGTAATGAGCTACCTGAAGACATAGCCTCGACTACAAGTTAAGAATCCTGTATAGATTATTGACAAAAATAAAAAAGTCAATTAACACATCCTGATAATAGGAACAACATAAAAATATCAAGTGACCACACAAGACAAACTCCAACATATTAGATTGATTAATGAATTTTTCTTTCTCTGCATGTGTCTGCACATCAGTTCTGGCGAAGTTACGAAGCGACCAATAATTTACCCTAACACACCATGATAAAAGGGCAGGAAGAACCGCAGAAATTCAAGAACTGACGCGCCAGGAAAAAAGTTACAAAACGAGAACCTCAACATTGCAAACGTACATCTCAACAATACAATCTTACTGCAATAGTGAGATAAAGTTATGGCTCGCTCAGAAGCATCATCTTCTGTATTTTTTTTTCCCGTTTGGCTTAGGGGCAGGAATAATATGTTGCGGTGCACGTTCCAAAAAAATAGATCTGTTTCGGTTGCGGGTGGTCAAACCTTCACGATTGAGCCTCGAATTAGAGAAAACAAGTGAAGGATCGTCATGTCTATTGATCAATAATTACTCACTATTTACAGAGAGAATCCGATTCCATCCTAAGTAAGGAAGAAGATCATATTCTGAAGAAAAATCTCACAGATGCATTAAACAATTAGAAGATCCACGGACATCCGTCACCTTACGCGACCTACTAAACACTCAAACCCTGTTTATCCTCACGGAAAAACTAATTCAAAGGCATAGGGTCTCTTCCATAGACCAATTTAAAACCGAGCCAAATCGAATACTGGAAGGCAGTGAACAAGATCGGTTATCTGCAGAATAATCCCATCTAGGTCAATCAAAAGTCAAAGAGACCATCGGAAGGAATCTAGGTCAAAGAAATCGCTCAAGAGAGCGCTGGTAGTAAAAGAGATGGTAAAAACGCAAGATGAATCACTGGTAGAATTTGACCTTGTAATGAACGCCGACGTCGGAACAGTTGCTCTCCTGTCCGAGCCTCTTCGTCTTCACTCCGATCCTCTCTTCCTCGAACGATGGAGAAAAACGGTCGATCTTCTCTCTTGAACAAAGGATAAAACGGTTGCTCACTCTCGATCTCTCTCGATCTCTCTGGAACAATGGAGAAAAGTTACTCCACCACGCCTAGTCTCTTCGTCTTCCCCGGTGTTACAGAGAGGGAGGGGGAGAAGGGTTGGGGAGAGGTAGGGCAAAAATGGGGCTTCGAGAAGGAGAGGTTTAAATAGTGATTGTCGGGTTAGACTGGACGGCCAAGAAGATCCGAAAACCGGCTCTCTTTATTGCCGATCCAACCCGTAAATTTCCTAATTTCTCTCGTCTTCTTCAAATATTTCCCCCCATAAATTATTAGTTGAAACTAATTCAGCTTAGATCTGAACTTAGACGAACTCCAGTCTTCTACCCCATATAATATCATGAAGCGGACTACAAAATCCTTTAAAGGGCGTTTTGAATGAGTTATAGAAGCTTCACACTTTTTTTCCTTTGAATTCAAATTCCATTTAGTAGTATGTAGAGCCTTAAGTTTAAATATTTTTTCTACATGAAAATCAAAATGGATAGAGCTTCCTACAAATGTCGGGACATATGAAAGGCTTTCGATTCGAGATGTATGATAAGAAGAAATAATACGACAAAGAAAGGAGAGCAAGTACATATCAAATTTAATGAATTACTTATACTTGTCTAAGGAGGAAAAACATGACAGATTGGTAAAGAATACAAGAATGTTGCATCAGAAAATAAACATAAAATACAGAGGATACAGATATACCGTATAACAACTCTTGCAAAAAAAGAACAAATGAACAATGTTAGACCGGATGATCAAAAAACTGAAAGCGAACTCATGGCATTAATTACAGCAAGTCCTGGGTCCACTAGTCAGCGTGGATCCAGGGGTCTCAACCCAGATGGAACCCGGAGGAAAGTCATCGTCGGCTTAAGCGAGCAAGTTGCTCTTTGCTTTATCCAACCTGCAAGGGCCTCATTCATCCATTCAAACTGATATTCGTCCTGGAGATTGCGCCACCTAGATGTGAATTGTTCTCATGCGATTAACTTTCTACATACTCTGATCCCTGTGCCCTCGGCTCCTCCAGCTGCTGTGAGTTTGGTTAAAGAATTCAGAACTATAGTCTTGACTGCCAAATGCCATTCTCCTGAACATTCTTATTTGTGCAGACTGCTCTCTCGAGTCAAAGACTTCACTCTGGCCTGGTCTCATCCCGTTGCTGAGATCTGACAGCTCGTCTAAAGAGTCTAATGCCCTAACCACCTGTGAGAAGAAGAAAACAAAATCCAGTTTTGCCTAGAGAAGAAAGAGATTAAACTAGAGATGAAAAGGCAAACATACAAACCTGACTCATGCGTGGCCTTCTTGTAGCCGAATGCCTCACACAAGCTGCAGCTGCCTCTATCATTCTAAACATTTCACTTCCGATATAGTTCTTCTCCAGCTTTGGATCCGCCAACCCTTCAAAATCCTCATCCTCAAGTGCTTGTGCAAGCAATGGTCGTGCCTGAAAAAAGACCGATATAAAATTGAAATATGCCATGCATAAATTTACTCGAGTCTCAGCAGTACAGATGTTACACGGAAGAAGATTGATTACATAGGAAAAAAAAAAGAATACTTGGATCCTACCCATTCAACTAGACTCTCATCTCCCAGTGGCTGACAGGCATCGACAGGTTTGCGGCCAGTAATCAGTTCCAAGAGCACAACACCAAAGGAATAAACATCGGATTTCTCAGTCAACTTTCCACTTGTAGCATATTCTGGAGCCATGTATCTATGTTCACCGATTTGAAGAAAATTAAATCAAAACTCAAATGAAAGCGTTGACGGATGATAGTTAGTCATGATAAAAGGTTGAATAGTAGCAGAAAACTGTGAAGGAGGGGTAAATGGCATACCCAAATGTCCCCATGACTCGAGTAGTAACATGTGTATTTGTATCCACCAATTTTGCCAGACCAAAATCTGAAACCTATGAGAGGAAGGAGACCTTTAAGGGAAAAGTTATTGCAAGAACTAAGAACCATAATAATATACAAAGAGATGTACTCCAGTCTCAAGTTTATAGCAGTCTCCATTTCCATATCAAGACAGAGAAAGGAGAGAGTAAGAGCGAGGGAATATGCGCATACTTGAGCTTCAAAGTTGCTATCGAGAAGTATGTTTGATGACTTAATGTCCCGGTGAATGATACGAGGATGGCCTGTTAACACAAAAAGGACAGAAATACGAGTATGATGTACTCACTGCATAACAACTATATGCATGTACTCTTGGACCACGACAAAGTTCTGAAATGCATTTGAGAGGTTAAAATGATGAGGAAAGGGAGAACTATACAATCTTCATGCAAGTAAGCTATTCCACGGGCAGCTCCAGCAGCAACCTTTACTCGAGTAGCCCAATCAAGAACTGGCCGCCCTTCACCTGGAGCAAGGACTCAAATTCATCAATAGAAGCTAAACATGATCTAACAATTCAACAGATGTCAGTAACATGTCTTACTGTGCCGCCCTTCACCTGGAGCAAGGACTCAAATTCATCAATAGAAGCTAAACATGATCTAACAATTCAACAGATGTCAGTAACATGTCTTACTGTGAAGATGGTAGTGAAGGGTATTGTTTGGGACATAGTCATAGACAAGCAACCTTTGCTGTTCCAATATACAGTAACCAACCAAGGACACCAAATGGCGATGGTGAACACGGCTTATAATCTCGACTTCCGCCCTAAACTCCCGCTCTCCTTGTGAACTACCAATCTTCAGCTGTTTCACAGCAACTTCTCTTCCATCTGCAAGAACCCCTTTGTACACACAACCAAATCCACCTTCTCCCAGAATATTAAGGCTCGAAAAACCATCCGTCGCATGGAGAAGCTCTTCGTATGTGAACCAAGACCTCGAGTTGTTTACAGCCCCTTGCTCTGATGGTGAGTACATAAAATTGCTGGCAGAGGCAGTCCCTGCTAGGACCACTGGAGAATGGGGCCGCAAGAATGCCGAGTCTGCAATAGAAAATGGCAGCCAGCAAAATAGATTGGTTCACTTGTCACAAGATGAGGTAGCTCACCAACTAACAGGATAGCCTATATCACCATTCAGTAAGAATATGAAAACAACACACTCGAAGCTAATCAAACTTTGTAAGGTAAGCTCCATGAACTTTCCAAAATAGGCATTCACAAGAATGGGATGTTTTAGAGTTCAGACTAATACCTGAATTCTGAGAGGATGCAAATGGAGAAGGCATGTTGAAATTGTGCCTGCTATTTGACTGTTTATTGCTTCTCCTCCTCCGTTGCACAAACCATACAGCCATCACAAGAAGGCTAAGGACTAGGAACCCAACTACAATGCCAATTGCAGCTGCTCCCCCAGTCTTTACTCCATGCCCACTAGGAGATGTGGAATTTGCATTTATGCCATCGGTGGACCTAGCGGTTGGCTTCTCTGCAGGAATAGAAGGCAGGGTAGGGCTGATCGGACTTCCAGTAGTGGATGAATTGCTTAGAGGGGCAGGAGGTGAACTTGTGGGTACCGTGGGCAATGAGGGAGCCGGAGGTGGAGAAGGCGGTGAGGATGCAGGAGCCAAGGGTGAAGTGGATGGAGCTTCAGAAGTGGGGGAAGGTGGAGGTGGAGACAATTTTACAGATGATTTTGGCGGAGGAGGTGAAGGATTGGAGGAAGGTGGGGTAGGGACGTTTGACGGGGGAGGAGCAGAGGGTGAAACTGCTCGAGTAGGAGGGGGAGGAGGAGACTGAGATGTGGGAGGTGCTGCCGCAGGAGGTGGCGGAGCTGCCTCCTTGGGAGGGGGAGGAGCACCAGCTGAAGGTGGTGGCGGAGGTGGTGGTGAAGCTGGAGGGGGGGCAGCAGGGGGAGGCGATGGTGGCGGAGGTGAAGCAACGGGAGAAGGTGAAGCTGGCGGACGCGGTGGAGGGGAAGGAGGCGGTGCGGGAGGGGTCGACTGAGAAGGCGGAGAGGCTGCTGCAGTTGGGGGTGATGAGGAAGTGGTGGAAGAATTGGATGGTGGAGAGGTGGAAGCAGAAGGTGGCGGTGAAGGTGGGGTAGGAGAACCACTTGGAGAAGCCATTAACGATCTCCCGATCTTCCCTCACCGTCGAACCCCAAAAAAAAAAAAAAAACAAAAAGCAACAACAGTCTTGCCCTATATTCCGCCAATTCCTATCCCATTCCCAAGTTTGGATGTCTGGATCCCTCAGCAGGAAGGAATCAGCATTTCCCACGCCAAGCCGATTCAAGATCGGAGAAAGACAATCTAGTCAAACTGCATTCTTGCCCGCCCAGAAATCTCCGAGGCAGAGTCTCCTGTTGTAGCGCTCTGTCAGGGTCAGCAGTCAAATAAAGAAACACTTCTTCGACCACAATTCAGAATTCGAAACTCAGCTGAAGACCAGATCCAAACAGTACAATCTACAAGACCCAGTTCCCAGGACTGCTTTCACACTAGTCCATTTCACAGGAATCCAAATCAAAGCGGGCAAAGTGGCAAATGCATTACCTCCGTCTGCTGTTTCCAAGGATCGACGGAAGAGGAATTGAAAGTGACAGAGGAGAGACGATGGCTTTGTTTCTGCTGGGGAAGATTTGGAGCGGCCACGGAAGGTGCAGAGGCAACGTGGGGGCGACTTTCCTCCTTCCTATTCGCATGAATAATGATCTCACTCACATGTAGATGGAAGAAAGAGAAAGATTTGTAAAATCAACCCCAGCTTGTTCCCTCTAGGCAAGGAGCGACTGAAGCATAAGCCCTCCTCCGCTGTTTCTGATAGAAACTCTCTGTTATTATTATTTTCGTTTCTTTCTACTTACGCTATTTCTAAAATTTCCTCTCTTTTTTTTTCTTGTTCTATTTAACATTTCTGCATTATCTTTTCTTTAATTACATAGATTCTGTAATTTCCTTTTATACTATATATAAGCGGGAAAATTATCAAAAAAATATCACATTTGATTGTAAAAATCACGATATTTTTTGCAGTATAAATATTTGTAGATGTTCTTGCAGCGGAAAAAAAAAAATAAACAAAGGAATGAATGATTTTTAATATTATCAGGGAACCGAACTGGTTGAGGTGTGGAAGGTGTGGAAGCCTCGGTCGTGCGCCTGAAATGCTAAGAAATTGTCGATTTTCAGTGTGAATTGATGTGCTCTAAACTTGACGCTATATCAGGCGGAAAAAAAAAATATTACGATAGGTAAGAAGGAAAAATCTTTAGGTTATGAATTAAATTATAAAAAAAAAATGAATACGATATTATTATTTATCAAAATAATTTAATTAGTATTTTTTTCATCTTATCATAGTGAGATAATACCATTTAAGATTTTATCGGTAAGAAGGTAGAAGACTGAGGCAGAGCAAACACGATTGTCAACGCTCTTAATAAAATTCATCAAGCTCGAGCCCTTGATTTTTCTATAATCACATCCCCGTTCCCATTAAGCAACAGCATTAAACAAATCCTCCGATCACCACTTGCAATAGTTAACAACTCCTCTGGATGTTGAATTGAATCTTCGAACATAAAATGACCCTGCAATCTGTGTTGCAACTTAACAAAGATTCCAGATGTAACGATGGAAGAAGGCGGGAGACTTTTTCTTCCCTTGCAGCTGCAGCAAGCCTGATAATGAAGACTGATCTCTAAGGAAATACGTGCCTGAAAACTATGGCGGGGATGAGAATTGACAGGGATAGATGATTGGATTGGAAGTAAGGTGAAGAGAAATCGGAGAGGTCCCAAGTCGAGTATATGCTGCTGATGAATTAGAAGGTTTAGAGAAAAAGAATGTGTTTAGGGATGAGTGACTCCCGGTCTCGGAAATATGACCGTGCTTGTCTTGAAACCATGATTTCTACTACTATACTTGGGAGCCAACGGAGATGGAAATCATGGAAAAGTGGCTAAATTTTGTTTTGAAACGTATTGTTTATGCCTTGGCTACTTGCAGGAGAATCAATGCCATATATACATGTCTTCTCTTGAAGGGAAACGACAGGGCAACTGTAGGAGATGCCGCACTCCCAGTCTCTTTGGTTGGGCCATCCATTGAAGCCACTGATTCAATTACACAAAACCCACGGCCAGCTCTAATCCGCCTCAGATTAGGATATTAATTCGGCCTAAGATATTTATGCCTAAGGTAAGCCAGTTTAGTAGAGTCATAAGACTTCCAAATTTATGGGCCTACTAATCAGAACAGAACAGCATCTCTTTCCATATTAGACCGGTTCTCTTAACTTCACTTCAGTATCTTGTCATTTCTCTACTTAACAAGAAGAAGCGGAGAGCAAGATGTCCGGACCGACATTCAACACACACTGGTTCAGTGTACAACTGCTTAAAGAAAAAAGAAAATAAGACGGTATGAGAGAGAGGTAAGCACACAAGCTGACACTTGGCAAGTTTCAAATACCATAGGAAAAGCCAGCGAAGACCGCATCCAGTGACCGATACTTCTACTTTGAGGGATCGTTGCTCCCACACCCACACAATAATCACATGGTGGCAAAACTCTACCTGGGCCAAAGGTTCAATAACATAGTACAGTACTAGGCCATTGTTGGGTTAAAAAACCAACCAAAAAACAAGGTGTTGTAAAGGAGAATCAGATGAAAGACTTTGTCGATGATTTTTTCATTATTCCTTTAAAGTGTACAATCCGTCATTTATATACAACAAAGACGGTGGTTACAAGATTGGGAAAAATGGAGAAAATGGGGGAATGGGTTGATTCCCACGATCTTCACAACATAAAGATTTTTTGAAAGAAATTTAGAGCTGATCATATACCTAGTATCATACGTGATTAAATCGTTAAGAGATTAACTTTATATCGGAAAGCGTACCTAAAATCGGATCAACATAATTGGAGTTTCCTGATGTCGAGCCCGATCATATATTGAGACCTGAAATAGATAAATCGTGAAACTGAAAGAATCTTCTAGCCCCTTACCTCTCTGGATGGGATGTCAAGATGGTGACACAGGCCCTTTATATAGGCGGGGCTAGGGACCAATCAGAATAATATTTCCTTATATATCCTTCCATCAAAAGGATATTATTTAACCACCAGATATGGAATATCTCACTCAGATACCAAATCGGATATTGTGACATGAGGGTCACCTAATAGGGATATTTATTTCTTTATTCGGATATTAAAATATCCAACATTCTCCCACTTGTCCCCATGACACAATGTATAAGAGTGATAAACTTTATTTTGGCCAAACTTAATATTCCCTGAACTGTGGTATCCTCCCACTTATCCCAAAAAATGCTACACACGAACCATGGCGGTGATACCTGGTTAGTGGGTACTTCCCATCCATGTGTCACGGTGCATAACACTATCAAAATAAGCAGTTTAGGGAAACTTTATGAGTGACTTGTTACTAGTCACTCGAGTCCAACTTTATCATCCCGACGAACAAATCCTTAATACGCGTAACTGATGGATATTCGTCACTTAGATAATCTCAAGATTATCTCAGCGAAATACAAAAGTGAAGCCAATCTTTAATGAATCAATAACCTTAAATGATTCACATGACATCTCAACTGTAGTGCTAGCAATTCTTTAATCATGTAATCAATAAAATTGATTCATTTATGACTGCATGCAACTTTAGCAGCATCAACTTTATATCGATATATAGTGCTGCAACTTTCACCTTTGTTGTTCTTCCATAAGAACATCGCTATAATGTTGTCAAATTCTTTATTGCCTTACCGTATTTTGACAACCAACAAATGCCTGTGTAATTGCTTCACAGTAAATTTATAACAGCTCTCAAGGTGAATAGAATAACTTATGATCTCTACTTTATGTCCACCAATACTTAAATTTGATCGAACTTTGTTAAAATGATCAATCCTTAATTGAGCTGAAACTTGATTCCTCGAAAACAAAACTTTATTGACTGACTTATCTTAATAAGGCCATAACTTTAATGTCAGTCAAAATTTTCCTGCTAAAACATACTTAAGTACTCGTAAAGTAACTGAAAATCGAGTACTACATTTTGCAGATGCTTATCAAATATATTCTCATCTACTAAATATCCAAATATAAATTCCAACTGAATGTTCATCTGAATAGGTGCATATATCAATTAAATCTTTCTCAAACTTATAAAATTTATGAGATAAATTTGAAACTTTATAGATTTTCTCATGTGAATCCTTATGCCATCAAACTTTAGGGCTTCACTTAAACCTCTATCGTAAGTTTTTTTGAGGAAGAATGTACTTTATTCTTTTAGCTAATCAAGTCACTAACTGTAATTAAATTAAACTCCCACTATTCCTTTGATACAAAAGTTCACCAACAAATCTCACGAAACTTAAGTGAGAATTTTCCTTATGGAACTTATGTAATATTTATTGGGAATTTCTATATAGTGACTATCCTTAAATGTGAAAACTCTATTATATGACCATTAGTTATTTTTAATAAATTTTACTTCAAGAATATCACTTTCACATCCATACACATCAACCTTAATAAACTGAAATAGATGTGCGTTAACCATGATTGGTAACCTTCGAGTGAAACTTTTTAATTCAAGTTTGACCTCATATTACCAGAAGATCTCCAGTCATACAGACGGAGTTCACCCGAAAGTAATTTAACTGAATGTCAAACTTGAGTCTGACTTTACGTTTCATCTCTTTCTCCACGACAAAATATGTGAAGGTGGAGATGATCTCAAACATGGTATGTGAAAATGAAATTACATTATATCCAAAGGCCATCTACATCAATATATCATTATAATGTAGTCGCTAATTCACTTTATCTTGAGTGTTTACTCTTTTCATTAATTGAAGGGAATGATCTTTCTGAACTCAGTTCCTGATAGAGTGGACTTTAATTATTTCAAAGACCCCTTCATGAATACTTGAAACAATTCATTTATAGGCTTTATGGGAACTTACCCTTATCCCTTAATTATTAATAAGTCCACTCCCACTAAGTTCAAGATTCTCAAGAAATTTAGCTTTCTTAACCTTAGGTAGATCAAGGTGTAAAACTGATAACCATAACTATATTTTAAATTTGATCTATAAATAATTATTGATTGTCTAAATAGGATTATATATCCTAACTTTCAATAGACAATCGTAAGTATTTCAACTTTATTCCCACTCCTTATATAACTCAAAAGTTACAATGGTATAACTTAATGTGGAAAAACTTCAGAGATATATTTCATCTTTAAGACCAAACTTCAACTTAATTAGGAGATACAAAACTCTGTGATCTCCTAAGTCAGTTCATAGGTTTGCGGTTACTTTATTATACCTTAACGGTATAGTATAATTTAATTTCCTTATTTTATGCCTTAATCCGCAAAATTTTAATGAACTAAAATGACTTACTTTATGTAGCCATATTTGTGCTCCTATTTACTTCTACTTTATATACTGCAATACTTTATGCAAAAGAGTAGATATAAACAACTATTAACTTATGGAGTACAAAGGATCTACATTGACAAATATTTATGATCTCTGAACTTTATAATTTATTCATGGCATCCTTAATAACTTGTTTTATTGCTCGCCTTATGCAACTAAAACAAGTATTGCAAAATAAATAAATAATTTTTTTTTTTAACAATAACTTTATGAGCCATGAAATAAGTATATGTCCATCGATAATTTATTCTTTATTTTACCATGCACTATTTAATCGATATGTGAGATTTCATGAACTTCTTTGACTGAATCCTCATTTAGGAAAATAATTCCTTCAAAAATAATAACTTGATTTGGAAATATATACCTAATTTTTCAAAATTGAAGATGTGAGAAAACTTAATGAAAGAATAACTTTGTAGGAAAATAAACTCCTTTTAAGGATAAAATATACCACATTTTTATCCTTAAACTTGATATCCCTCACTATTAATTGAGAAATTATTGGACTCCTTTCCTTAAAAATTATGCATTGCATATTAAATGTGGGCTGGAAATTGAATCAGTCCACTGAAGTATTATCGAGGACATTACTGTATGAGAATCATAACATGTATTACTTAAACACCATGAAAATTATGACACTTTATTGAGTTTCCACAATTGTGAGATTAGCTAAACTGTATTAGAACAATTTGTTCTAAGAATAATTTTATAGAATTCTTGATCCTTTGGGTTTATTAAAGTTTAAAAATTTAATAAGAGTCTAAATAAGTTTTAAACTTTAATAGGGAAATACTTTACCCCATTTGACTCATATTAAATTTTTCCCAGGAAACTTTATATCGCTTGGTGATACTTTTAAGCGAAATAGATCAAGAGTTCATGCACCAATAAGTCCTTATAGTTGGAATCTGAATAATCACATAGTCATAGATATCCAAAGTAGCAGGAAAATGCAAGGAAATGAATAAATCAATATACTATGAAGCACAATAACTTTATAAGTAAATTTATATATTCCAATAAAAATCACCCATACTATATAAATTTACTTTAACCTTATATAGTAAATTCAACCTCCCTTTGGGGATAGGCTGCGAAAAATGCATGAATTTACTAGTGAGACAAGTGAATTCAAAAATTACGATGAAATTATCCCTAAATCCTTTGGGACATAGGACAACCCCACCGCAACATCAAATTCACATTCCCAGACTAATCTAAGTCCCGAGACTAATAGCTGCCCTTTGGGGCTGAACTATTAAACCCACGACTCGATTACAATTTGATACCAATATCCATATTGTAGTATAACCTATATGTGATTTATTTTATATAGGGTGCTTTGGCTCCCCTATATCCTTACAATCACACTACATAGCATCACATATCCTTCGGGTGGAATTCAATATCAGTCGGGCTAAATTGGCTTACCGCCATAATCTAATAGATCAAAATTTGCCCAGTCAAATTAAAATAGGCCTAACAGTGCTAGAACCAACTAAAATAATTAGGAAAGATCTCAATTTGGCCTTAGTAATATCTCAAACTAGAGTGAATTACGCCTAATCATGTTTGATTTGTAATAAATCAAACTAAGTTTTGTTTGGTTATATCTAATCTCACAAATCAGGCCTCGAACGGTCAATATTATCATTATATATTACCAAAAATAAAAAATTGATCTTTGACCGGCCGTTTGGGAAAAATTGCCACCTGCAATTTGCATATCATAAAATCTATAAAAGATTTCCTTTAAAAAAATATATATATACGTGCATTCCCCCCCAAGGGCCGCGCTCATTGCTTTCCTTTCGAAGACTGAAACGTAATTCCCCCTTTTTTTTTTAAGGTAATTTACAAAAATGCCACCAACTCACTGTTCATCTTCTTCGTCCTTTCTCAAATTTCCTTTAACCCTAATCCACTTCAACCCAATTCATCAGCCCACCTTTTACAGAAAATCCGTGACAACAATCAAGATTTCTATAATTTCCAGTTATTATAACCACGATTTCGGATAGATCCGAAGATCTCACTCATAATCGTAGTATATGACACCTAATGAAGATCGAGATTGTTCATAAATCGCGAAGAACACGCATGGGAGAGAGAGCCATAATTTCCCGGAACTTGATCTCCCCGAATTCGACCAGTCAACATTCTGCGCAGCCATAACCTTTGATCGTGAACACAAGCCCGCGATCTTAGCCAGCGAGAACGAATCTTAATCATGGCACGATTTGCATCTCAGGATTTGAATTCCAAGTCTTCAGCTGCCACGATGACAACCGGAGAATCGAGAAAACAAGCGACCCATGTCGTGACCCGTGGCCCGCGAGTTGTGACTGTCCATGCAGTCACACTGAAAGCGCGGTTATGGCTCGAGGAATCGATCTGCTATCTCCGAATGGAATTGCGATCTCCATAGTGGAATCTCGATTCCAAGCTCGATAACGTGCAAGAGAGCTTTAGTCGCGACAGCTTGACCCCGGATAGAGCTTCAGCCGTGACTGAACTGTTGCGGCTGTAGGAGGAGGCTATGACCCAAGCTTTGGCCCGAGATAAGCCAACCCCTTACACTGCATGATACACGGCTGAGACCATAGCTCTCATACGAACTGTTGCGATTGGAAGCACTGAAACCGAACTTAGACCCACGAGCCACCATTCCGCAAGCAAAGTACACTGCAACTCGCCATATGTGACTGGTCGAGCCGTTGTCGTGAATAGAGGGACCGAAAAGAGACTGAAAACCCTTTTTTTTTTTTTTTTTTGAAGACAGAATGCGGAGTGTGAGTCCACATAGCTGAAGGAATAAGATGAACACACAAGCAAAACTTTACGTTACAGAGGCTTCATGATTTCACAGTTTCATGCGAGGCAACGCACGGAATTAATTAGACTAAACCAAGCCTAGTTCTTGAATCCTTAACGATTTAATACATATGGCTCTGATACCAATTGAAAGAAATTTAGAGCTGATCATATACCCAGTATCATACGTGATTAAATCGTTAAGAGATTAACTTTATCGGAAAGCGTACCTGAAATCGGATCAACATAATTGGAGTTTCCTGATGTCGAGCCCGATCATATATTGAGACCTGAAATAGATAAATCGTGAAACTGAAAGAATCTTCTAGCCCCTTACCTCTCTGGATGGGATGTCAAGATGGTGACACAGGCCCTTTATATAGGCGGGGCTAGGGACCAATCAGAATAATATTTCCTTATATATCCTTCCATCAAAAGGATATTATTTAACCACCAGATATGGAATATCTCACTCAGATACCAAATCGGATATTGTGACATGAGGGTCACCTAATAGGGATATTTATTTCTTTATTCGGATATTAAAATATCCAACATTTTTCCCTTGGCTTGCTGTACACGTTGGGCTTCTTCATGTGCCGAAACGGGCCGACACAAAGGAATGGTCTTGGGCTCATAGTCCTCACCCAACACTTGCCCATGAGTTTTTCACGGGATTCAGCACGGGAAACTAATTTGAATTCTTAAAAGTGACAGGGTGTCCTTGGAATGACTCGTGTCCGCCAATGATAGCAACTGCACTTGATTGCCTAGGGCAGATAGAGGAAAGGCTCCAAGCCCAATGGGATGTAGAGAAGGAAAACTTGCACAACCAGTGGGCCATAGAGAAGCAAACTCTCCAAAATTAAGTATGGGAATCTTTGTAAACATTGTCTCTAGTAGCCTCAGAAAGAGCAGCAGAGATCGAACATGCTAAAGTCGAAGTTGTATAGGCCTTCAAGGCGAGCAGTGCTTTTACACTGACATTGGTAGAGCGTAGCAGCAAAGTTTTAGAGAATTCTCATAGGGCTATTAGAGACAACTTAAAGTGTCTGTATCCGAGCATTGATCCGACCCAGTCCCCAGCTTCGAATACCTACTAAAGATCGAAGAAGCATGCTCATTCATGGCTTCTAAAGAGTATAGGAACCCCGTTAGATTTAACCTCCTAAATGAAATCACCTCTACCGAAATCATTCTCACTTTCATTTATGAATAAGATCTTTTCTTTCCTCTTGCGACCTAATCCATTCCTTGCACTTTGAATATATTTAATGTGCATTGTGACTCTAATTGGGGGTGTTGATGCTTTCCCAAAAACTCACTAGAGCATGGCAATCACTTTACTTATCAGGAGTGGTCGTCATTTAGCGAATTGACTCTGAAACCACACTCTCAGCGACGCTGATGGGTCAACAATACTTTGCCCAAGGAAAGATATCCATAAGGCATTGAGCATGCCTTACAGTGTTGGTCCTTCCTCTAGGGTCTTGTACTCATGATTTTGCCTCAAAGGTGTTGGTGATATTAACGCTTTTAGCATGCCCCTGGATCGCAGGGGTCTTCTGGGTCAAGTGATTCTAGAAATCAAGGTTGTAGCACCGTTCGCCTAGAGATTGTCTTTAGCGCTGAGTTGCAGAGGTGTTAGAAGTCTTAGAAGTCTTACCCCGGGATTGCCAAGGTTGAGGTCTTTTAACGCTTTTAGCATGCTTCGGGGTAGTCTTGAACTAGAATCGTCGACATAGAGGGTCCCATCGAGAGGTATTGTCAGCTTTTGGTGACGGCGCGGTAGCTTGACCCTCACGGGTTTGTCCTTAAAAAGGCATCTCTCGAGGGAAGAAGGGTACGTGTGAGTTTTATAAGGAATTTATTTCCCCTTTACCTCTCTGGTGCGGGACTAATCCCCATTAGTCATGACCAAGATGCAAAGCTTCAACAAAACAAATCCAACCACAAACGGGGACGGATATAACAACTGCAGGTTACCAAAAACAGGGGAGGGGATAACCGCTCTAACGTCTTCTAACCCAATTGGAACAATAGAGTGTGCTGGTAACCATTAATTAGCATGGAATCTGTTCATCTTGAAACCGAGTCAAACTGTCCGGATTTATTACTACTTTCTATGGGCCATACAGCTAGAGCTACTGACGGCAATAATAGTCAAAACATATGCGCATGAATTTAATAAATCAAATCAATCCTTCCAAGATACGTAGGACAGGGGTGTAGAGGTCCGTGACCTTATTAAATTAGACCAGCAACAAACATCAAGATTCCACCATAATACGACCAGACGTTATATATACAGAATAACACGGAGGTTTCCAACAACAACACTTGTCACCTAGTATGGATGGAAAGAACGAGATACGGTAATACTACTCTCGATCTAAACTAAAAAGCATCTGAGGTATATAATGGACTTAAGGTATTTTCTTTTAGAGGAACTTTTTTAGTGCTCGCTATTCTTTCACTTTTTAAATTACTTTCGGTACTCTTTATTATCCTATGTGGCCTATAAAGACATCACAGAATTTTACACATGGGAATTGAATTTGGAATATTTTAATATCATATCGAAAAGGAGGAGACGAGATGGGTCCGGTTCCTCACATGCCCGCAAAGCGGGGGCTCTAATATTCCAATGCAAAATCCAAAATAATGTCAATCATATGTATAGCCCGCAAGAAAGGAAGGGCGGAAGGGGCGAAAGTGACAGGCACATTATTTTGCATGTGCTGACAAGCGGAAATCAGCTCCAAAATTTAACACTTCCCCTCTGTCTACGGCCTGTTGGCATGCAGAGCAGTCTCTCACTGTTATCAGACAAAAGAACCAGCATTATTTCCTCTCTCTCTCTTCCCGGGTTGTACCAGCATAGCATATGCATGCATATGCGGGAAGAATGTGAACTTGTGCTCATATTCAATATAGTTGAAACAACCAACTTGCTCAATCAGGCAGTACAAGATGACAAATTTACTATTATATTGAAAGATTGCATCTTGTCTCTCTCTCTCTCTCTCTCTCTCTCCCCCTCTCCTTGTGCTCCCTTCGGTTGAAGCTTCACCTTCCTCCAGTTCATCACCATCTCCTCTCTCTAGTCTTATCCCCCAATCCAGAGGATAGGGAAAACATGAGTAGGAGCAGGGAGGGAGGGAGAGAGAGAGAGACAGAGAGGCACAAAATACCTGCAGCCTTAGCATATCCATTTCGGGCTCTGTAATCAGCTTCTTGGGGCTGCTTTCAATGCAGAGCATCTGAATGGCACATCACTGTGATCTTCAGATCCACATAAGCGGTCAGCAGACATTTTTTCTCAATGAGGTTAGCCCTTTCGTTCCTCCACTGATGAGTATTTCTTTTCCTGCATATGAATTGAGAACCGGACGATATTACAAGTCGGCCTTCTCCGGCGAGTTAACTCGCCACAAAAATCTTTCCTCTCATTAGAATCGCACGGAAATGCCAGTTGAAACACTAAAATCAGAAAACCCCAGGGAGGCCGCTGGCGTGTCGACCGAGCCACTTTCTGGCTTCTTTCTCTTCGTATTTCATATATCACATCTTCGCTTCTCTCTCTCGGGGGATGTGCAAATTGGGTTCCGAACAGTTGGTTATAGACGGCAGGGAAGACGAGAGAAACCCTAGCTTCCGCGAGGAAGCAGACCGGGATGATAAAAGGGAAATGTTTTTCTCCCCGGTAAGATTCCGTGATGTAAACTTCCAACGGGCAAATTTACAACAAGTGAGAAAAGTGGGACCATATAATTTCTTTTGCTCCATTAATTTCTTAATGTGAAGCCTAATTTAATTTTCAGTTATAGATGATGAGTTGAAAGATAAGAGAGGATAATAAGTACCGTAAATTCAGTTCTTCAGACTATGATAATTAAAACAATAACATTATTTTGAAACAGATTTACCCAGAAAAAAAGGTCATAATTTTAGTGAGGTCCAAGACTATAGATACGTATGACCTATGTAAATGGCTAATGACTGTGAAGATTGAGGCTTAAGTTATATGAATTTAGATGATGTATATGATGTGTCTGGACATGCTATTGCGCTTTTGTTTTCATTTTTTTTGATCGTCAAGATTATATTCATTAACAATTTATAAAACACATACCTCTGTATATTGGAGTTCATTGGAATGTGCTTTTGTTTTCATATTTATATCCGTGTTTTACTATAAGGGCGACTTGTCTCTCTTGTTTTTTTTTTTTTGGCTAAGTATGCAAAGACTTTGTCCCCTTTTTTTTTTGTGGGGGGCTTTGGTGGGGGGCTAAGTACGTAAGGACTTCTTGTCTTATTTCAAAGCATATTATGATTCTATCTATGATTAGGATTTACTTTCTATCGGTAATCCCATTTTGACTACCTTTGATTGAGACACACGTTCCTGTCTTTGCGGTTCTGCAGAGAACTATTTCAGCATATTCGGGGAGGCTGAAGAAGTTGATAAGGCAAGAGAAGAGAAGGTCTCAGATCAAGAATTCCGGTATAGAGGTCGACGACTTCCCCGGAGGCCCGGATGGGTTTGAAATGGTCTCGAGATTCTGCTACAACAGAGGCCAAATCCAAATCACTTTCTCAAATGTGTCCCTTCTCCACTGCTGTGCAGTTTTCCTGGGCATGACTGAGAAGGTATCAACCGGTAACCTCTTGCACCAGACAGAGACATTTCTAGAGGGGATCTTTGAGTGGTCATGGAATGACATCGTTGCAGCCCTCAAGAGCTGTGAATCTTTCCTCACTTATGCAGAAGCAACTGGGCTCGTGACAAAGCTCATATGCGCTCTCCTGGCCAAGATTGCTCAGAATTCTGATATCAATCTGATTCCTTCCTCTTCTTCGTCCTCGTCTTCCCCGGAAACCACCTCGGGCTTCAGATTCTCATCATCTGCCAGGACAACTCCCGGACTAATGAAGCAGGTCTCATTGTCCAGCAAGTGCTGGTGGTTTGACAGTTTATCGGTTCTCTCACCATTGATTATAGAGAAGATTGTGAAAGGCTTGGGGGCTTTTGGGATGGAAAACAACAGCATAGTCCTGACAAGATTCCTCCTGCATTACCTGAATGTCGTGTGTCAAAATCATAGCAACAGGGTCGATCCTCCCAGCCCCTCAAAGGCGGAGTATGGAGGAATCGCAGACACAGCAATTTACGGAGTCACTGGGGCAGGTAACTCGGTGTTTTCGTGCAGAGGGCTGTTTCGGGTGCTGAGGATTGTATCTGCATATGGACCGAGCAAAGAATGCAGGTTGGGATTGGAGAGGCTGATTGGAGCAATGCTGGATCAAGCAACCCTAGATGACCTTCTGGTCTCTAGCTCTGGGCTTTATAGGGATCGGGGTGTTTATGATGTGAACTTGGTGGTGAGATTGATCCGGTTGTTTGTGAATGGCAATGGCTCATGTATGCAAAAGATGAAGAGGGTGGGCAGGTTGGTGGACAAGTACCTCAGGGAGATAGCACCAGATCAGAACCTCAAGATGTCGAGGTTCCTTGGAGTGGCAGAGAGCTTGCCAGACTCTGCTAGAGACAGCTTCGATGCGGTCTACAGAGCGATTGACATATTCCTTGATGTGGGTATTGCATTTCTCATGAACTCCCGCTACTACTACATTTTTGTTTCGGTCTTTTTGGGTTTTGCATACATCTTCGCCAATGATTGATGTGATTCACCAATAATTGAATGAGGAATTAGGAAGCAACCAAACTGATAGTAAACTTTGGTGCTGTGCTTGGGCATGCAAAACTGTAATGTTCAAAAATTGTTTGTTAGTTGACAGGTTGACAGAGTCCATCTGAGATTTGTCCTTGAACTTTTCTTCTACTACATACTTGTAACGTAGATGAATGATATAGGGTGGAGCTGATAAACGAATCAGTGAATATGATTGAATTTGAATTTGTGCAGTCGCATCCATCTCTATCTTTTGAGGAGAGGTCGAGGCTATGCAGATGTCTCAACTATGAGAAGCTGAGCCTAGAAGCATGTAAGGACCTTGCCAAGAATCCTAAGATCCCTCCAAGAATTGCAGTGCAAGCACTTATGTGTCAGCAGCAGCACTCGGCTAGAGATAGCAGCTGCATCATGGCAAAAGAGATGCCGGTCACAATTCAGACTCCTGAACGAAGCACGCCGATCGAGTATGGACAGGTGGTTGTGTACAGTGGCAGGAACAATATAGATGCAGAGAGCATGATAGCAGAGGAGAACGAAGACATGAGGATGAACCTGCAGAAGATGCAGTGGAGGGTGGTAGAGTTGGAGAAGGTGTGCAAGCAGATGAAGGGCCAGATGTCTAAAATGGTTAGGCACCCAACTTCTTCCCCCTCTGCCTCTACTGCCACCAGACCTCTGCCTAGGCTCTGTTGATAATAAATAGTTGCATATATGTTAATGAAAGAAAGTGCACTTCATGGGCGTGGGCTTTTTCTTGTATTTTGTATTTGACTTTTCGTTGCATTTTTGGGCTTGAGCCAAGCTTCCTGCAATGTGTAACCTCTTGTAGTTTTCAGGAATTTCATTTGTAAATTAACCCGCATGAACTCTAGTTAAAAGCCCACCGCATTTTTCAGAAGAGAAGATTTAAATTTACGATGAAACCATTATCTTCTAGTGGTAATTCCATTTATATCAGACCTCGTGTTAGAAAACTGCCAAAATCCTTCGGTTCTTTTAGCCTAAGTAATCAACATAAACGGCCATCTTGGCAATAGAAGTTCTATTCTTTGCGTTTGTTCCAAACCAAACCGTGCCCATGGCTTCAGAATATGAAATTTCAGTAATCAGTTACAGCAGGACATGCCCACTGGACATATTCATATCCAATTTCCAGGTTTCATCCATTTATAAAAAGGGGAGCTTTACCAACTGAGCTATTTCCCCCAAGCCAAGTGCTGCTTCTATTCTTTTCTTTGGCACAACCAGGCCATCCTGGACCTGAACCGAAGGCGAAGTAAATCACGGCACCTTTCATCCAACCAATTGGAAGAGAATAAGATGATTTAAAAGGCAACACACATCTCTCCATTATACTATGCCACAGGAGGGTCTCTTATCGTCTTTCTTCTCCCATTAAAATTGTTTCGCAAGGACTAGTCATCCTAAACATCATGTATTGCAGGGAAAGAATTATATTAACAAAATACTATACATATCTCAAATATCAAAATTTTTCGCTCTCCTCAACAGTATTAGAATCGGAAGATCATGGGAATCATACAAAGTAAATGCCATAAAACAATGAAAAATTGAAACCACAGGAACATTCCCAAATGGTTCTCTAAGTAATCATGACAGGAGCAGACGACAATAAAGACATAGAATCCTTGAAAAGATGACTAGCAACCGATGGATCCAAGTCTTTCAGTTTCAGACTTTGCCTTCACTGCTTGAATCAGGAATACTCCCCCTGTTAACAGAAGAAAATAGTAAACCTAGTAGATGAAACCAAGATGGAGTCACAGCTACAGCCATATAAAATATGATGTATGCATAAAAAGTTGAGGTTGAGTTAGATAGGATAAATCTACCTTCCTCGGTCTACTTGATTGACTGCATTTCCACCAATAGGGATGATAAGCCTAAAAATACAACTAGAATTTAGTACTTATAGGCGGCTTATCAGCTCAGAGTCTGATAACCGAGGGGCCCCTGCAATCCATCCTGCTTCATATCGCTCCTTCCCATTAAAGAAGGTACCCATGGGAACAACTTCCCAAGCTCCCTGCTAATTGTGCTGGGTCTTGCCTGCTTATCATTGATACCGAATTTTGCTCTTTCAACAGCTTCCATTATGTCTTCCCTGGTCACAGTCTCACCACCTTATGTAATTCAGAACATTGATACAACAAACAAGCATGTCAGGTAGCTTTCTTGTTTGTGCAAAACGTATAGAATCTCATTGTGATGCAAAACATTCAATAGAACAAAAAACAAAAAAATGATGGGAGAAAGAGCCAAAGAAAGATAAGACTCGTGCCAAAAAACGCTTCAGGTATTTGCTTAAGTTTAGCATGCCAGCACAAGATCCACAAAATCTCATATGTTAAATCAGTATAATCACCTCTTCGAGCAGCAAGCAGAGCAGATTCATTCACAATGTTGGCAAGATCAGCTCCAACAAGACCTGGGGTTAGAGAGGCAACTAAATCACTGATAAGCTGTGGGTCTTCCTCCAGAGGAACTCCTCTCAAATGCACGCCCAAGATTTTCTTTCTCCCTTCTTCATCAGGCTCTCCAACTAGAACCGTCCTCGAGAACCGGCCAGGCCTACAGAGAGCAGGATCTAGAGCTTCTGGTCTGTTAGTTGCTGCCACAACCACCACTTTGGTGTCTGACTGAAATCCATCCATTTCTGTCAGCAACTGCAACCATAACAAAGTAAAAGTGCCAATCAGAGGATTATAACATTATAAGTATCACTGCCAACTGATCTAACAGATCAGGTTGTGATGCATCGTTTATACTACTGACAGAGAAAAGATAAACTTATAATTTGAATTGTACTTGCCTGATTCAAGGTTTGGTCGCGTTCATCATTGAAACTTCTGCCACGCCTCCCCCCGACAGCATCAAGTTCATCAATAAAAATTATTGATGGTGCACATTTTCTTGCTGCATTAAACAGGTCCCTTATTCGAGCAGCACCTCTTCCTACAAACAACTCCACAAACTCACTCGCAGAAGCAGAAAAGAATGGGACTCCCGCTTCTCCAGCCACAGCACGGGCCAGCAGTGTCTTCCCAGTCCCTGGGGGCCCCACCAGCAGCACACCTGTTGGTAGCTTTGCCCCGAGCCTTTTGTAGTTAATACCTCCTTGGAGGCACAGAACTATCTACAAGTCCAGGGAACGAATGACACAAGGAAATGGTATATGGTGGGTAATAAGATAAACCATAACTAGAAGATTATTTCAAGTTACAGCCTGAAAAGAAGAGAAGGTCACCTCCATCAGCTCGACCTTGGCAGAATCAACACCCTCCACATCATCGAAACCAATCATCTGATTATTGGATTGGCGTTTTCTTGCTGGGCTGTTTGCAGCAGAAAATTGACGATAAAGAAGCCACATCATAGGAGTGAGAGGTATCCACAGAGATATTATCGTGATCATAGTACCCCTAATAGACTTTATAACTGATTGAGGGGCGGAGCTATAGGTAATTCCTGTATCTCTCATTAGGCTAAGAAGATATTTTTCATCATGAACTATCTTACGAGTGCAGTACTGCCACTTGGGTGTTTTAGGATATGGCTGTGATAATTTCTTTTGTTGGACACACAAATCAATTGTGTTTCTAATACTTGAAATATCTTCCCTGCTTCTTCTGGCACATTTCCCAATTCTTCCCTTGTCTCTGTTTGTTTTTCCACTGCAATGTTATCATTGCCTTTGGTGTTATAGTACAAAAGTCGAGATCCTTCCTCAAATAACACTTCCGTAACCTCAGCAGACTGAAGGCTTGTAACCAAGTCTGAGTAGGGCACAGCTTTAGGAGATGGCACTGCAGTTACTTTGAGAAACACATAGCATAATGCCAACACTAGAGATACTGAAGCTGCAATAATCACTTTTCTCAGATTCCGTCGTAAGAAGGTCCCAAAGTCATTCAAGACTGACCTAATGGAGACCCTCTTAACCCTCATAGCTAACAAGCGCAATCGTGGTCTCAATCTTAATGCGAACTTCCTCCTACACGCCTTTCCCTTTTTCCCCACATAACTGTCCTCATATCCACTCTCTCTTTTTTCTAGTTTCCCAAATTCATTTCTACAACACAGGGTAGGTAGAAGTGCAAGATCGCCGTAACATCCCATCAAAGAGAGCCTTCTGCATCTGCTCAATGATGATCCCAACTTCTTATAATGGGAAAGACCGTGTTGAAATTTGCAGCAGTTATAGAACCCTAGTGAACGGGTCCTGTAAGAAGTATAGCAAAGGCTACTGTATCTACACAAAGATTCTGCCTTTACTCCATAAACTCCCAGATTTTCTTGAGACTTGAAAAGCCCGTTATTGCAAAAGACAGAAGTATAAGCCATCTGTTGCATGCACTGGCAATGTCTGTCTACAGATGGTACCTGAAAATTTCACCGACGAACGCATAAAACCCCGAGGTGAGGAAATAGCTTGGAATGGTGGCTGAAATCTGAACCTTGATGAACCGTAGAGAGCCAGCCAGCGAGACGATAAATGGTTCTTGCGATGTTAGCAAGTGTGCCGGCTCGTTTCAATCCACTTGAGGAAATACAAATTGAGCAGGAGAGAAGGGTTTTCCAGCTCAGACGGTTGGGAACGGACAGAGGATCAGAGGATAAGGAAACGGCTCCGCGTTGAGTTCAACAATTGGAAAACAATTTACGCTTTAGAAGATTGAGATTCTTTGTCCTCCATTTTTATTTTCTCCTTCGTTTTTAAAAATTAGTATTTTTTCTATATGAATCATTCCAAGTTCCATGCCCCGGAAGAGAATTCCCGCAAAAACCAAAAGATGACCCATAAATTCCTTAGCTCTTATTTTTTAAAAAAATTAAATCTTGCATGATTTTACCTTGCTTGAGGTGAGAAAGATAATTAAATTACAATAATTTATATTTAATTACTCATTTACTATAATTTATTATTTTCTTATATTATATTCAAAAATAGAACTATCTAAAAATTTCTCCCTGATTACAAACCGGTGAAGAACTGTATTTGCTATGCTCTTTATTTTTTTTTTTGGTCGCCAGACACGGTATCCAAGCAGGTCCCACCAGTGGTATTTGCTATGCTCTTTATCTTCCTATAACTGATTTTTTTTTTTGGCTGATTGGTTAGCTGAAAATTGAAATTACCCAGTTCTCCCCCTTTCCTTTTATGTAAATCTTTTCTATTTTGTTGGACTTTTTAGTTTTCATTTTGGTAAAGCAGATGTAAAATAAAGAGAGAGACTGTTCTGTAAATTTAACGGGCCAATGAATGGCCGGCTTCTGTTTCCTTCTGACAAACAAGAAGAAGAGAGCAGTCTCCCCATTTCTGTCTGTCTTCTCCGAAGCTCAGTCCCCCCATCAGATTGTTGAAATCTTCCAAAATCATGGCTTTCGATCCACCTGCAAGCGTCCTCCCCATCAAATCTTCTATACGCATGCTGTCCCTGTCCGACGCGGTTTCCCCCTTCTCCCTCGTTGCAACCCATAACTGAAGAAAAAGCGCACCGACCCATCTTTATCTTCTTCGTTCTTCCTGTCTGGGGTTCTTTTCCTCAAACCCACACGAGCAGGGACTTTCGCAGATGTGGAGCGAGCCCCTTTGAAGTCTTCCGGAGAAAACCAGGGTTTCATTTCCTGGCAATACCCTTCAGCACCTTCTGCTGCAGTGCAGATTCAATCCTGTCCGGTGCAAGCTACCTTATTCTTTCTCACTATGTTTCCTGTTGATGATGATCGATGGTTGGTTTGAGCTTTCCTAGTGATTATGTTGTAAACGATATCCGTTCCATTTTCCTGATGCAGAATGATTAAGTGCTTTCAGTCTGATCATTGTGATCATCTCCACCTTTTTTATTTTGCTCCTCGGACTCTACTGTTCTTCGTTGCTCCTTTCATTGTGCTATATAGATTAGGCTTCGTGAATTGAATTTATCTTGTAATTGTTTCCATAAACTTCTATATGCCAATGTATTGTTGTAAACTGTCAAAATTTTTACTCCGTCAGAGGGAAATTAAATCGGTCCTACATTGTCCCATCGTTTTATCTATTTTGTCTTCATACTTCTTAGGTTCTGAGTCTTTGTGATCCCGACTTACTCAGCACACTAGCATGGAATTTAACATTTTACTATGTCGGTCATCTGTTAGGATGGAGGAGCTCCTTTGATGCATTCAAATGGAAAAGGGACGGATAGATGAGTATGAGCGTGGACCAGTCCCTCCACCTAGACCATTGGACAGATTTGGTTTCATCAAGGAGGAAGTTAATGACTCTCATGAAGTTCTAAAAACGGTCCGATCTGCCAATTATTATGAAAGGTAATTTCTTGTTCAAAGATTTTCTAATGATCTATTGTAGTCCCTGTTCATTAATGGTTGGAAAGTGAAATTTCTTTCCCATGCTTAAAGTGTTTAACCAACCTTTGGGATCAAATGTTTATGTCAGGGATGAAAGAAGAGTCCGGAAATGGAGGAAGATGATTGGAGTTGGAGGAAGTGATTGGAAGCACTATGTTCGGAGGAAACCTCATGTGGTTAAAAGGCGTATAAGGAAGGGAATTCCCGACTGTTTGAGGGGTCTTGTGTGGCAGTTGATCTCTGGAAGTCGTGACCTTCTGTTAATGAACCCTGGAGTTTACGAGGTGATCATAACCCCCTCAAAGACTATTTATGGACTGAAATTCTGGAAATAACATTTTTCTCCCTTTCTTCTTAAATTTGCGTTTCATTGTCGAGGTAATCTGTCAGGGAGTCTTCTTTGATATCATGTCATTTTAGAGATGATAGGGGCCTTTTTTTGCTTAAAAGGTTCTCAGGATGACATAGGCTACTATTCGAAACTGTAACTGCTTGGCTAGCTGTTTTCTTTATTATTTTCTTTCAAGGTCCTTTATTTCTGTTTATTGAGTAATACTAAAGAAAATTACTTCACAGAAATGAGATCATTTTTACCTTAGATTGTTTTAATATGCTGAGAGAATTATGTATTGTTGTAGCAACTGGTTATATATGAGACATCAGCTTCAGAGTTGGACATCATTCGAGATATCTCTCGGACCTTCCCTTCACATGTTTTCTTCCAACAGAGACATGGACCAGGCCAGAGATCTCTGTACAATGTCCTGAAGGCCTATTCAGTCTATGACAGGGATGTCGGATATGTTCAGGTTCAATTCTTCTGCATCGAATGTCCACTGGTCTATGGTAAAATCTAAGATGTGGAATGATCACAGAAATTTTATGATGTGCAGGGCATGGGTTTTGTTGCTGGTCTGCTGCTTCTTTATATGAGTGAAGAGGACGCATTCTGGTTACTGGTTGCATTGCTGAAGGGAGCTGTTCATGCTCCAATGGAAGGCCTGTATTTGGTATTTTTTTTTTTGTTTAAATGGCACCCTCATCTCTATAGAATATCCTAGAAATTTTGTACATAACAAATTCTATATTTCTCTTGACTAGAATTTCTTTTATGCGGACTTACTAAATTTGCTGATTGTGGGTCAGGTTGGTCTCCCGTTGGTTCAACAATACCTTTTCCAGTTTGATCGCTTGATGAGAGAGCAGTTTCCAAAGCTCGGAGAGCATTTTACGCAAGAAATGATAAACCCTAGTATGTATGCGAGTCAGTGGTTCATAACTGTTTTCTCATATTCTTTCCCATTCCATCTGGCGCTTCGAATTTGGGATGTCTTTCTCTTTGAGGTTAGTAAATGGCAAAGTCGTATTTTCTCTTTATAGGAAGAAATCTTTTGCAATCTTCAGAAGCTTTAGACAATGATTGTGCAATTTTCTTTGGCAGGGAGTAAAAGTTGTTTTTAAGGTTGGACTGGCTCTATTGAAGTGTTGCCAGGACGACCTGGTGAGTGCATTGAATTTTTTATCAGGATAAGATTCTTATAATTACTGGTTTCCAATTACCTAAGGAGTGCAAGTTTTTTTAGCAGATAAAGTTACCTTTCGAGAAACTTATACACGCTCTACGGAATTTTCCTGGGGATGCAATGGACCCAGATACCTTACTGCCGGTGGCATATTCAGTCAAGGTTCGTTGGCTCTTGTCTTGTCGACTTCCAAGTTCATCTCTATCTCTCTCTCTCTTGCACATTCCTTTTGTGTTTCAGAAAACCATTTAGGTTACTGATGGCTTCTATTCTAAATGCTATTTAGGTATCCAAACGCTTGGAAGAGTTGAAGGAGGAGTACGAAAAGTGCAATGGGAAGGTTGCAGAATCTACCTAATGCAGTGTGAAGCAGGGCCATCAGCTGCAGCAAGAATTTTCCTGTGAGAACTGGAAGTAAACAAGCAGAATAATTAGACCGCTTCGTGTTGCTGATTCCCATGCAATTGTGAAAGGAAATGGAAGTCTACCCATGTCAGTCCAAGTGTTAGTAACTTTTTATCTGCGAAAAAAAATCATCAAAAATGGAGTTGTCAAGCAATTCCTTCTTCGCCGTTGCTACCAGTTAATGCAGCCATTCTCCGTTTCTTGAGGCTTTCTGTGTGTTTCTGATGATGTCTCAGATTACTACGCTATGACTTCTTGTGACTTCATATTTTACTCGTCTCTCTTTCCTGCACAATGTATAGACCCAAAAACCAACTAATATTGAAACATATTGGCCCCCGTCCCCGTGTTCGATTACTCGGCACCGCAAGATGATTTGTTGCTTAAAACTTCCATGAAAATTAAAAGGTATTTTATTGAAAATTACATCAGCCCTACAAGTAAAACGGTTCCATCATTTGTTCCATGTAAAGTGGTTCTATTGCAAAAGTTTATCGTATTATGGCATTACATTAGATGCAATTGCACGGCTGTGGGTGGTAAAATTTTTACGGCCGAAACACACAGAATTTTTAAATTGCACTTAATTTTATGACTTTAAATCTGTTAAAAAAAAAGTTAGTGTTATTTTATACCTCACTTTCCAATAATCCACAGTACTAATCAAGCACAATAATCCTGTATTTTTGACTTGTTTTACCTTTGATTTTGGAAACGGTAGAATGTATACTGAACCTCCTGCAACCTTCACTGACTCCCACCCATGGGCAGTAGACGTTCATAATCAAGTAATCACTGGGTCCAGATTGTCAGTATAGAGGAATTCTTATACATTCATGTACCACTGGATCCCAGTTTACGTAGATGCGGAGCATGCCAGCATAAACTGTGAACAGAAGCTCAAGCACGAAACAAAACTCATGGTTGAGTAAGTGTAACCAAGATTCAGGGAACTTAAGCTTGCAGAAACAACAGTGATTCGGAATAGAGGTTTTTCCCTGTTTAACATTAACTACGCATCTTCAATTTCTCTCCTCGAGGAGACAGGGAACCTTTTCTTTCTAGTCCTAACCTCTTGTATGCATAGACTGAGCTACTCAAGCACACAGCAATGTTCCGTAGTATTCAATAAGGTCGAAACCTAGCTACTCTTACTTGCTGTATCCACCTTTTATTGGGCTCACGGGGTAAAATTTTCTTTAGAATCCTAGTATTCCTGGAAATCTAACAAGGAAATGGAGCCAAACGTTCCCTAAATAAAATGATACATCAGGTGAGCTGTTCAACTTTTCGTTGGACCCACGAGTCATACGAGGGAGGAAGGGCTCCCGTGGGTTCTTTTCATCAAGTCTTGGCCAGTTTGTGGCTGAGGTGAATCCTGATCTGGTTCCACCGTACTTGGCAACTTCCAATTAGTTGATGGAAATTGTCTTCTGGGCCCTGCCATGCTCATCAATCTACTCTCCATTTCTGGTGGTCACAAATGATTGCACATGAGCACTCGACCTTTGGCAGAGAAGCCTATGAAAGTGATGCCATTCATCAGCATCCCCCTCGGTGACGTTTCTTCCATCTCCAGCATCAAATTACAGGCTTGCTATGTAAACCTGTCATAGACAAGCAGTTGGATCACCGCAACCAGTAATGGTCATTGGGTAAAACAACGTAAAAGTTACTACTATTTACAAAACAACGAACTTTTCGAATTTAAGATGAAGCTCTCACACGAGGTGAATATGGAGATTACCTTCAAAATGGCAATATAGATAGAAGATCACATCCAAACAACAGGTTCTGAATAAAAAAAGGAATCTACTGAGAGAGACAAAATAGGAGCCGCGTGAAGTAAGAGGAGTGTGCTTGCTTCTGTAAAATTTGATCGTCATAGTATACCTGATCCAACGTGGCAAGATAGCATGACAATCCTCCGCTATGTTAATCCATTTTGACTGACACGCGTGCAAGGATTCTCAGCCTAGAGAACTTGATGAGGTGGCAGGTTCCCTCACCAAGAGCTACAATCCCCGAGTTCTCTTCTGTGTGTTTGTCTACCAAGACAGTGCAACAACTAACAAAATAGTCCTCCCAGTTCGGGGCAAAAGATGAGCCAGCGAAAGCAGCAGCCGCAAAAAGGTGGGTCCCGGCAAGAACCTCTTACACGACCGGGCCCCACCAAAGAGCACAGCCAACCACACGATAATTCAGAGGAACTTTTCTGCCACTAAGTTTACGACAACATGGCGCCTCCAAGATTCTATCCCTCCTACTCCCTGGGGCCTCCGTCTACACTTACCCCTCCGCCCAACACTGCCCACTTCACACACAGACCAAACACTACTTCAAAGCTCTCGTTGGGAGGGAAAGAGGGACAGCTGAGAAAAATGTTGAAGGGAGAGAGCCGCTGCAGCAGCAGTGACAATACGTGGGCGCGAGTGTGCGATACCTGCCGCTCCGCCGCCTGCACGGTTTACTGCAGTGCCGACTCTGCCTACCTGTGCACAAGCTGCGATGCGCAGATCCATGCTGCCAATCGTGTGGCATCGAGGCATGAGCGTGTGTGGGTGTGTCAAGCATGTGAACGTTCCCCTGCGGCTTTCCTCTGCAAGGCTGACGCCGCATCCCTTTGTGCCGCCTGTGATGCTGACATCCACTCAGCCAACCCTCTCGCACGTCGCCACCAACGCATTGCCATCCTCCCCATTCCCCCTGGTGCAGTAGCCCATGGTGACAGTCTGTTATTGGGCCAGGATGGTGGTGAGATTATTGAGGATGAGGCCGAGGAGGAGGAGGAGGAGGAGGATGAGGATGAGGATGGGGACGAGGCAGCCTCGTGGTTGTTACTCAATCCTGCAAAGAATACCAGCAATAACAACATCAACGGTACTAATCAGAACAATGGCCTTGTATTTGGAGGAGAGGCCGAAGAGTACCTGGATCTCGTCGAGTACAACTCATGCGCAGAGAATCAGTACTCCTCTGATCCCTACAATCAGCAGCATTATAGCGTCCCGAGAAAGAATTACGCAGGCGACAGTGTTGTGCCAGTACAGTGCGGAGAGTCTAAAGATCCCCAGCAGCATCAATATCAACAACAGAACTTCCACTTGAGTTTGTATTATGAGCCCTCGAAAGCCACCAACAGCTGCAGTGGATCACTGTGCCACAGTGTAAGTCTTCATATAGTTCTCATCAAGAGCAGCACTGATCATTTTTTACTGTTCTGCATCAGGGCTTTCAGAGTCATACACTTTCAGGGTGTTACAGTTTGCTTAACATCTTTCTCCTCGTTTTCTTTCCATAATGACTCGTTCATCTTCAACTGTCTCAGGTTTCGGCTTCATCCATGGACACTGGGATTGTACCAGAATCAACCATAAGTGACATCTCAATCTCACATCCAAGGGCCCCGAAAGGGACGATCAATCTCTTCTCCACTCCCCAAGTTCAGCTGCCGACCCAACTTTCCCCGATGGAGAGGGAGGCCAGAGTCCTGAGGTACAGGGAGAAGAAGAAAACAAGGAAATTTGAGAAGACAATCAGGTATGCCTCAAGGAAAGCGTATGCAGAAACAAGGCCCCGTATCAAGGGGCGGTTCGCTAAGAGAACAGATGTTGAAATAGAAGTAGACCAAATGTTCTCCACAACAATAATGACTGAGAACGGTTATGGAATCGTCCCATCATTCTAAGTTTCAGTGGCGGTATGATGGGAAGAAAAGGAGGTATAAGAAGACAAAGAGGCCTTCAGATCAAAAGGAGTTCAATAGTTATTTCCCAGAATTTAGTTATCGATATTGCTGTATTTGATGATATCTAATGGATCAAATGTAAGTTGAAGAATATGCAATGTAATCCTCATAACTGAACTGTTTTAGACTTCAATGCTAATCTCGTATTGTAAATGCATGTATATTCAGAAAGATATAGCTGTTGCTTGGAACCATTACAGAACGTGCTAGATATATCCGATTCTATGCTTCCTCATTTGTTCCAGATGCCCATCTCTCTAAGGAATAATTGAAGCAATATTGGAAACTCAGGCAACATAACTAGTGTAGTGTGGTCCACTCTGAACCAATATGCTATGATATCATCGTATTATGATCTTGAAAGAATAAAAATACGAACAAGAAAAGGCTGGCTAAAGAAGCGTTACTCGGGAAAGGGTGAAAGCAAACAGACACATTGAGTGGCAAACTAAAACTCTCAATTTCCAAATGATGCTCCGATTCTCGCCTTGGATCCATGTTAGGTTTCTCCCTCTTCCTTTCACCAATAGATACATAGCGTACTACTGGAGAAAAGATAAACTTTTGAAGAGGATATTAAAATTGAAAGTTTTCATCCTTGCAGAAATTATACAAACTTAGCAGGAGCAGATTGAAGTAACTATTCTATTGCTCATCGGAGAATGTGAAAATCGAAACAAGGGAAAGAAAACTTTCTTGCATCCTAAAAACAATCAAATGTCTACATCAGTACATAGTCATGAATGAGTGGAGAAAGTTTACTCACAACCAGTACTTCAGCTCCAAAGTTGCACGAGGAAGGCATTGCATATATATCTCTGTGGAAGGGCCAAAATCAATGCCCGATTAACAGTGAGCTAGAATCGTGCTTAATCTTTCCTTCTTTAGAAAATTTAAACTCAGACCTGCACAACCACAGGAAGATATTGTTGGAAAAATGGCATGGAATTGAATGAGAAATTGTTCTCATGGATTGAAAAATTATATTTGGGCCTAAATCCAATTGAATGAGAAATTGAAGGAATTGAAATGAGCTCAAGTCCATGGACTTATTGGTTATGGGTTGGGTTTATAAAAACCCATGAAGAGGCCCAGGCCTATAAGGGCCCATAGGGCCCAAGGAGCCCACACAGGCAAATGGAGAAACTCAATCCCACATCGGTTAGGGATGAGAATTTCAAAGGGTTTATAAGCTAAGAGTAGTCTTACGATAAGTAAATACTTCAGCTACAATAAACGGCTTTCTCGCGGCTCCCGCCTATGGCAGGAGGTGCCGGCCTAATTTTGCCATTTCTGGCAATTTTTTTTTCCCTTCAATAAATTTGCCTCGGATTCCCGACTCTTCGGATTCCGGGCGGTTTAGGGTCTTAAAGGCCATATTAAGGGACGGCATTAAGGGTCCGACCTTAATAGGGGCACTGAATGACCGGTTCAGTCGGATTAATGGCCGGTTCGGTGCTATTAAGGGCTCTTAACGCCCGGTTTAGCCCTTTTAATGTCCGGTTCAGTGCATTTACGGCCGGTTCGGGCATTCAATTGCCCGGTTCTCTGCCATTTAAGCCACCAGCCCTCCACCAGCCTATAAATAGAGGCCCCCTCCATAGGTTTAGAGCACACAACAAGCTCTAGAGCTCTCACTCTTCTCCCTCTTTGCATCTGCATCGGTTTTTGGTGGTTTCCGGCTTTGGTTCCAGTTCGCCTCCAGTTGCGGGTCTCGTGCAACCTCCAGCTCCGAGTCGTTGTATCCTGGGAGATTGAAGTCCACGCTACCTCGGCACGACCAGAGGGGACGAATCAGTCTTAAGGACACTGTGACCGCCACAGGCCTCGACTCAATCAGTAAAAGATTTCCATTTCAAGTTTGTTATTTCCATTTGTGTTATTCGATTATTTATATTTTATAAATTTAGTCGAATTGCCTTCTTCTTCTACTTCAATTCCCGGTAAGTCTTTCTTGCACGATTTCGTGCCTATAGAAAGAATTCGTGAAATATCAATTTTAATATTATTTTCTTTGTGGCCATCGAGATTATTATTGGAATTTTATATTATTCCGAAATTACAGATATTTCTTCCCATAAGACAAATCTCTCCAAAGTTGGAAAGTTGTATTTAGGATACATTGGTGCAGCAGCTTTTAGCTTCGCTAGCAGAATAGTATGATCATTAGACGTAAGTAAAAGCTTCCCCAGAACAAAAGACCATGATTCCAATGTTTCCATGTGATGTAGAGCCATTCAAAGAACATCAACTGTTCTGCTATCCTTGTTGTAAAAGTTTAGATCCTTCCCTCCTCTCACTTGCACCGGAAAAAAATCTCCTGCCCTCCAGGTCATCAAAGATACACATTCTAAGCACTTTGATCGAGTGGACAAAAGCAGGATGCACTTTTTGCTTTCACGGATATGTGGAAAGGAAAGGATGAGGTAGAGAAAGAATCTTCGTTGGATGTCACCTCTTCATGGCCATTGCAATCGATACCTTTTGTGCGCTTTAAGTATCATTCCGACCCCATCAGAGATTTCCAATTTAAAGCCAACACACTAACAGACACTATTTGATGATTCATTCCATTAAGCCACCTGGCAGAATCAGTGCTCCTCCATTCAGTCGCAGCATCCTCCCCATTTTGATGACGAAATAATCCCAACTCCATTGCATAAGATCTGGATGGTCTTCTCTTACAGTGGAGTAGAATGCTGAAGAGAGCTAACATTTTAAGACCCATCACTTGTCCGTGTATTCTTTGTGATCAGAGGTTCTGACCCATAGTCCATTGGCCTAAGTCTATGCAATCAATGGAAAAGGCCAAGAACGTTCTTGATCAGAAGAGCCAAATCAGGATAAATGTCAAATCTTTTGAACTGTTTTTCTTTATCAGTTGAGTTGTTACCTCCAACCAAGGAAGATAACTCGTCTTCCTTTAAACCACAGGGGGATCATTTGGAAGATGCAACTAGGGAATGCCGAGCAAAGGATTTGGGTGATCAAGAGTCCTCAACCCAAGTTACTTTAGATTTTGGAGTTGATGTGGTCTTGGAGTTGAATCAAACTAGACGTAAAATCAAGAATCCTTCTAATCTCCCGCCTTACAAACAAGGGCACGGATACACTACATAGTTAAGCTCAGTAAGAAAGCCACGGAATCTTTTCTAATGTGATCACTTTTTCTCTCTGACAAGTATGGAACACTTTCAGCCAAAATATAGCCCAGAGAACCTCGATACCGCGCTATACAGGTTTTTCCAATAAATATCGGCTTCACATTCTTTCTTCTTTCTGGGATTTTATCACCACAAGATATCAAGTAAAACAACTCAGATCCACCATAAACAATTCTTGAGCTTATTAGACCAAGGTGATGAAGCTATTGGAATACTTACCAACCGGTATTTCAAGAGCTACTTATAAACGAAACCCTATTACTCAAATATAAAACTTTCCACAAGCATTTAAATCTACGCTGAGTGGTCCTTGATGGGTTTACGGGATCAACCATGAAGAGCCATGCCAGAGGAGAATCAGATTGTCGAGCTGACGATCTGCAATCTGCTGAATAAGAACAAATTAATAAAGCTCAAAAGGAATGTCTCACTCTACCTGGTCTTGAGAATTCTCATATCTCTGCCGTTCATTTGAAAGGGTTGAATCAGGGAGTTGAAGCATGTAGAACGGAATGGCATACCCACACACATATCACTTTCATAGATGCATATATAGCTCAGAAAATTCCTATGTTTTGAACTGAATTATGACATCCATTCGCATGATATGTTTATATGTATGCGTTCCTGCTCGTAAGAATCATGATAAGTCTTTGAATCTTCTCACTGCTTTTCAATGTTCTTGCAGCCGAACCAGATCCATTCCCTGCGTGTAGCTGCAGATCTTGGATGCATATAGAGCCCGCTGAACCCTGTCAATCAGCTTCTCCCTAGTCCACCTCCTTATCAGCCAAGATACCTCCAGAGCACCAGGTTTGAATGCTACTCATGGCTTTGCGTGTTCTTTCTCCTCCTTTAGAACCTTATCAGCGAAGATACCTCCAGAGCATCAGGTTTGAATGCTACTCATGGCTTTGCATGTTCTTTCTCCTCCTTTAGAACAACGAAAGCAGTGACTAAAGGGGCCGCAACGGAGATTTAAACAGCATGTAGGCATTCCATTTTCCAGTTCCTTTTGTGCCTGTCTTGTTGGCTAGGTTATCCTCTCCTCCTCGTCCTTGATCCCAAGGTCCAAAATGATCTTGACCAAGTAACCTGGAATTCCCACCAGCTCCGCTTAGTAAAAACTCCCTTGAGCCCCTCATTTGACACATCCATATCAATTTCAGCCCATCAAAAGCCCCGACCATATGGTTTAGTTGCTTCACATTCCCTGTCAAGATTTTGAAACCACTAATTTCTATTTCTACAACTGGAGGGGAAGATATCCATCATTTATCCTCATCTGACAAAAAGAAAAATTGAAGATTGGTAGATACTGTCAAAAAAGCAGCAACCCAGGCTGATACAGCTAACGTCCACCGCGGGGGAATTTAATTGCAAAAACAGGAAGTTCATCAATTTATTTAAGACAGATTCACCACACAGATGACAGAGAGAAGCTGCCCACATATTTTCAGATCCATTCCAGTCAAGAGGATACAAATTTTACGTTTATAACTTTGACTGCTTAGCAATCTTGAACCATTCAGTGTGGAAAGACCCTTCCATGTCAACTCTCTCGTAAGTGTGTGCCCCAAAGTAGTCTCGCTGAGCCTGGACCAGATTTGCTGGCACCCTCTCTCTCCTGTAAGTGTCAAAGTAAGCAAGACTTGAGGACATTCCTGGAACACTGATTCCCGAGTTGATGGCCAGGCACACGACTCTCCTCCATGCAGACTGGCGCTCGATTATCTCTTTCGCAAACTCTGGGTCCACAAGGAGGTTTGCAAGGTCCAGATTCCTGTCATAGGCCTTCTTGATCCGGTCCAGGAAGATTGCTCTTATAATGCAGCCTCCCTTCCAGATCCTGGCAAGCTCTCCCAGCTGTAGGTTCCACCCCTTCTCAATGCTCTTTGCCCTGATCAGATTCATCCCCTGGGCATAGCTGCAGATCTTGGACGCGTACAGAGCACGTCTTACATCATCAATCAGCTGCACTTTGTTGACTTCCTGCTCAGCCAAGATGTCTCCAAAGCCACCTGATTTGAATACCTCAGCAGCCTTGACTCTCTCCTCCTTTAGTCCACTAAGAAAACGAGAGTCCAAAGAAGCAGCAATAGTGGGGGCTGCAATGGAAAGGTCAGCAGCCTGTTGGACAGTCCACTTTCCAGTTCCTTTCATACCTGTCTTGTCAAGCACCTTATCGACCAAATAGCCATCTCCCTTATCATCCTTAATTCCAAAAATGTCTGCAGTAATCTCAATCAAGAAGCTAAGTAGCTCCCCTTTGTTCCACTCAGAGAAAACATTCTTCAACTCCTCATTTGAGAGCTTTCCAACAGATTTGAGCACATCATAGGCCTCAGCTATGAGCTGCATGTCACCGTACTCAATTCCATTGTGAACCATCTTCACGAAATTCCCAGACCCACCCTTCCCGATGTAGGTCACACAAGGCCCACTATCAGGGACCTGAGCAGCCACCTTGAGGAGGATATCCTCGATGTACTTGTAGGCCTCAAATGAGCCTCCCGGCATCAAAGAGGGCCCATTCCTGGCACCTTCTTCACCTCCTGAAACGCCCATCCCGAGGTACAGCAGACCCAACTCAGCCATGGCCGTTTCTCTTCTCTCAGTGTTCTCATACCATTCATTGCCTCCATCAATGATGCAGTCTCCCTTCTCCATGTAAGCGGAAAGAGTCTTTATGGTCTGGTCCACAGGGGACCCGGCCTTAACGAGCATGATTATAGCGCGAGGCTTTTGGATGGATTTCACAAAGGACTCGGGATCACGGAAGCCATAAACAGGGAGATTGCCTTCCAGCTTGGCCCGCTCCACAGTTTCGTCGACCTTTGAGGTTGTCCGATTGTACACAGAGATGGGAAAGCCTTTCTCAGCAATGTTAAGGGCCAGATTCTGGCCCATCACGGCGAGTCCAGCAAGGCCAACTCTTGTGTACTCTGGTGGGCTAGCCATACTTCCTCAACTGTCCAGAACAATGTGAATTACTAAATGACAGCTTGCCAAATAATAATGGTAAGTCAAAATAATACATGCACCTCTCAACTATGCTAGTGACAACATAGTGATGCAGAGTTAGAGACATGATTCCCTAATGAAACCTCCAAAACTGGTGTATGATTTCAGAGTCAGTTCTTTCTTTCTCCCTAACTCCACTAACCAACTGGTCTCTTGGGTTTTAGAAACTTCAGGCACTCCCCGTAAAGCAGATCCGACTTTTGGAAGCTAAAACTACCCAGCTAAAGGTATCTTCAGATTTGGAAGACATATAATTTGGTTAGCATCGAAGGAGCAGTCAATTGGAAGATTTGTTCCGGCAGATCTCTCATAGACTTAAAGCAAAAGAGCACTTTAGATGCTAGGTTGAGATACTAGAAAGAATACGAGGTAAAATTATCATTAAGACCACAATAACTAGATCACAGACTCCCTCCTGCAGGCCATCAAATTGAAAAAAACAGTAATCACTAACTAGAGACTCGGATCTACCCCCAAAAAAGCTCGGAATTTTAAGATCTGAAAGTAAGTCAGAACGAATACAATGAGCAGGAGTGCAAAGTACAAGAAAAAGGACCTTTCTTTTGAAGCCAACACAGGGCAAAATCCTAGTGAAACACCCGAAGAAGATGGAGAAAATAGAAATGGAAAAAAATGCCCAGTTATCAGAACAGAAGTCTTCCTGTTTGTTGTCCACAGCCAAAAAGCAAAAGCAAATGGACATGCGATGAAATTGTCAGAGACCAAGAAACCAAAGCAGAGAGAAGGCCGAACCTTGATAATCTCGGTCTCGAATCAGCGAATTGGGGAGGATCACTCCCTGAGAAACCAACCCCGAAGAAAATCAGATCTGGGTCTTAGAGAGAGAGGGTTACCAAGGTGAAGAATTTGATTGGAGATATGTCGGACTCCGAGCCGCCGGCTCCCAACACTTTCAGAGAGAGGACACGAAGTTGGTAGGCGGGTCAAATTTCGGGCCCGGCGATGGACGAAGTCGA
>CM075302.1:2087371-2190732 GCA_037672795.1 Lagerstroemia speciosa | reverse complement strand
ACTTAAGAAAAGAAAGCTCGAGTTAAATAAGGAAAAAGATGAAAGAAAGAGACTACAAAGAAATTAACACGTGTGAAATCATGTTTAATGTTTTTCATAAGAAAATCACCTTTCACATTCATATTTGAACCAGTGAATACGAAAGAAGCCTGTCCAAAACAGTTGACTTTACCTTGCCTCAACAAATTATAGAAGTCTCTCCGACAATAAAAAGCAAAAGAGAACAACTCATTTGACCATGTCATTATTATAAATTGAAAAACCTCTTCCAATCAACTGTCGAAATGCAAAGCCATTCACAGAAGTAAAAGGTGAGGATCTTATGGACCCTCAACTACTCCACAGATATGAGATTAAAAAGAGCTGGAAAAAAAAACCAGATTTTTCGGCATCCATTCTCCATAATCAAGTTCTTGATCAAAAAGATTCATTGATAAACAAATAGTTCGTAATTGAAAAGTCCATCATCTCTTTCCTTTAAAAAAGTTATTATAACTCGAAATTGTAATTAGAGAAACATGAGTAAAACTATGATGGACTTGGCACAAATATGAATTAGTTTTAAGTTCACTTGCCACTGAAAAATGAGACAGTAACCCATGATCAGGGACCCAGCCCAACGGTGAAATCTCAGAGATACTGGATCCTCGCTCGCACTGTAAGAGCCGACAATATCCAATGGTCCCTCGCAGATCACGGCTTATCAACAGTGGAAGTTAATCAGGATTGGATACCCAACAGGTGGATGTTAAAGACGCGAAAGAAAGTATTAGAGCTTGGAATAAAATAAACCAGACTGGATCAGAGCATTCTTAGTCATCCTCTTGATCCAAATGGAAACTGTGACTAAATGGTTCACCGGCAGTGAGAAAAAGGTTGATCCAAAGAACCAGTTCAAGATGTACATACACCAGCCTACTTGATTACAATTCACTGATGATAATTGATCAATTAATATAAAGAATGCTTGTATCAAGCACTTCGGCCACATAAAGAATGAGGAACATCAACGAGTTCCCCCTAAAAGTTGCAGCAATTGGCTTCAGTAACAAAACCACCAAAAATTGCATCTTGATGTGATGTTTTACCTGAGTTAAACAAGGGGAAGTAGCTCTCTCCTAAAGGCCAAAATTGCACATTTGCACGAACTCCATATCATTGTCCACGTATTTAGTCCAAAGATTTTTATACTGGTTCAGAGCAATATCGAGCCAAGGTTTCATTTTACCACTGTAGTGGATGACTGCAGCATTGTTGATCTCATCCATACTGATGCCAGGATTGTACCCGAGCCCAAGAGCATGCCAGGATTTGTCTAACGACTTTGTTGTGGACGAGAAGGTGACCAGCCCCGGGGGAAGAGTACCCGAACTCCATAGCGTCCCATCCTCATTCTGAACAGATTATGTATAGGGGAAAAAAAGGATCAGTTGATAGTCCCAATGCTTTTGCATATATAAAACACAACTAGAGTAAAATCATGTTGGCAACTGCTCAGACTTAGATGATGAAAACTGGATCAAACACAATCGACAACAGAATATTTCCATCACATTCTATGTCAGGATACGAGAATTGATGCTGAACTCACCAGATTCTGCCAGTAGTGATACTCCTCTGTGCATTTTTCACGCCTCCATGCATCAAGATCGAATATGTTTACTCCATAAGCCCAGGCACAAGCCTTGGGGTTGAACTTCTCCTTGATGAGAGGGTGAGAGAAATTCAAGTACTGGGCATAGCGATGAAATGGCCCAAAGCAGGTCTCAACAGCCCCATTTACCTTCCCGCTCATGTCGATATTCCACAGCCCTGTCAAGTCCTTTTGAACCACTATGTCATCTTCCAAATACAAGATCTTGTGTAGCTTTGGGTACATCTCAGGTAAATAGAATCGCAGGTGTTCTAGCACAGAGGGGGTATTAGAGTTCTTGTAGTTCGTACTAGCATCATCCCTAGACGAATTCTCTCCCCCGACCTTAAAGGTTCGAAATTTGGCAAGCTTCAACTGCCTCAGCACTGGCACATATGAGGCATTTAAGAACGGGAAATCCTCAATTACCTTGATTTCCACGCGGGCTCCTCCCTGAACAGGCCTCATCTTGAACCACACCTTCATTGCTGCCACAATCATCCTATCTGTAACAATGTGAAACACGTGCTTCCATGGCTCCTGTGCATTCTTCACCACAGAATTCACCACAACTGAAACTGCTATCACATTATCCGAAGCAATGGCATAATGGTACAGAGTTGGATCCTCAAACTCGGGGTCTGGTTCTTCATCTTTGTACCTTTCTGGGTGCGCAATTCTCTCTCCGACCAGTCTCATTGCCAAACAATGCAAACTCTTGGGTGTCGATCTGGCAGCAATTGCACTTGCAAGAGCCCCATTCTTCTTTGCCTTGACAAGCAAGTCGTTAACAGCAAAGATAGTGTCCTTCAACTTCTGTATCTTCAACTGGTTATCGTAATTCTCCTTCGACTCTGCAATCATTAGTCGCGCAATCTTCACTTTATCCTTGACCTCCTTCTCAAACTGCCTCAGCACGTCCTCATCCACAGCCCCCTCAGGCTCCAACAGTGAGGCCTGATAGTTGGGCTTTGTTGACAGGTCGGAGAAGTTCTTAGCTAAGTCATCAAACAATTTCATTTGTCTTGAAATATCCAGCTTAAGCTTCCGAGCATAAGCAGCATATGCATTTACAAGGGCAATGTGATCATTTGCTTGCTTATATATCAAGTCTAGTCTGGTCTTTAAGGGATCAGAGTTCAATGCTACATACGTGTGATGGACATACGTATTCCCACTCGAAGGGAGTGTCTGCGGAAATCAGATAAATCCATTACATATCAGCAACTATAAGAGGTAACCAGAAAACCTACATATGTGTATATTTACTTTAACCAAAAACAAACTATTTGAGAAAGTCAGATACTATGTATGACTGTAATTTGAATGGGCAAAATAAGGAAATTGAGATGAAATTCCAATCACCAGACTTTCCAAACACCTTTGGTTGCTCATTCATATATTGTTCTGATCCATACTTAACAACATGACAACTACAAGTCGATCCATCAAAAGCTTACAATGGAACTAATCCATATTGATCAAAACGTTCAGTGATCCGCATCTTAAATCAGGAAGCGGCTCTATCGTATTTACTATACGAGCAGTAGACTGAACCAACAATGATTACAGTAATTGTAAAAATTTAAGTAACAATCCCAGGTCAGATTCGGATGACTGCGCATCAGTCCATCTGAAAGCCTTTATTAGCAGGTAGATGCAGGCCTAGAATTCAACCTTCTTCCGGGAAAGTCCCAAAGAGACGAATTTGCTGAATGCTGGAAGATACCGAGCATAAATCAGAACAGGAGGTGTGAGGGGGAGAGCGTGCGCTTACCGAGTCGTGATGAGAGGAGAACAGAGCGGAGAGCGTGGCGAGGAATAGGAGGAAGAACATGGCGGAGATGAAAATCCGGTAGGAGAAGAAGCTCCGGAGGCCGCCGGTCCCTCCAAAAGCCGATCTTCCTCCACCTCTCAAAGGGACCGCCATCTCAGCAGCTGCGTCGTGGAAACCTCTGGCTTCGCCGGAAGGGTCTTGTCAAAAAGGTCAAGGCTTCGATGCGGAAACTCAGTTCTGAGACAGGTGGGAGTGAGGGGAGGAGGAACAGGTGATTGAGATCTGTGAGAGAGATCTTCTTTCTCGGGCTCTGCAGGTTGCAGAAAGCGGAGCTGATCGGGGAAGAAAAAGAGACTGTCGGATGGATCCAGCAGAAGAAGAAGCAAAGGGGAATAAAAGAAAATCATTGCCTGATTTGGTTCCAAAACGCGTCGGTGATGGGTATTTCCATTATTTATTTATTTTTTCATTAATGCCGCATTGACCAGTGGCAGTGAGTGAGTCAGAGCACCGAAGAAATTTGGTTAATCATAGTTTGACCACCAAACTTTTGCATCTAAACCACATGACTCCCTACATCTAACTGGTCGAACTTTACTTTGTAGTGAACATGCCTAACTCGAGTTAAAATTAAGTAGAACACATTAAGTTTCTAATATTAGGTGATGCGTACAAAGAAAAGCTCTTTACATATGTTTTTCTTTTAAAACTTGTATTCTAAATAAAATTTGGACGGTTGAGTCATATTAAATTACCCGCGAACATATTAGCCGATGTTTTTCTAATCAGAATTTGAAAGACCTGGGTCTGGAAATGATCAAATATTGAGAATGCTTAGCCCAAATTAGTGATGAGCAAATTTTAGGCTAGAAGCCAATTCGAACACTTCTGCAGACTGGGAGGTAAGGAAGTGCGAGTCTACAATCTTTACCCCACCAAGCGAGTCTACAATCTTTAGAATTTATGGTCAATTTAATTTACCCAAAACGAAAAATGGAGATTCTTAAAACCTTAAGAATTTGAGTTCCATAGCAACGAACAAAGTTTCTTCCTCCATATTAATTTCTCACTCTTCCATGTTGGATTTATTACACACTTAGAGAAATGAAATGAAGTGAGTTTTATATAGAATAATATATATATATATAATACAAATAAGATTAGTAGTTTTAAATATTTATTTTAAAAATATGAAAGAATATAATTATAAGAAATAATAGAATAAATATTTCCTAATTTCTTTTAAGAAATCTTTATTCAACCAAGATGAGAAGAAAATAAATTGTAATTGAATGAATATCGCAAACTCCCAATAATGCAATTAAGTAAAAAAAAAAAATGAAATGGAATTGTTAAAAGGTTTATTCCATTCATTTCGATTCAAACTTACCGAAGATGACAGTAGTTCTCTGGTATCATACCTACTCCACTGAGGTTGGATTTGCTTCTCCTTTTTCTATTCGGATCTTAAGGGCTTAAATAATTAATTCGGGCATAAGCGAGAGGGACATAATTACATACTGATGAGGATATTCACTCTCGTGATCTCCCTTAGTCTTGTATTCCATGGCGGTACCATTTGCACCTCATGAAAGCATTTTTTTTTCGAGTTTTTTTTCCCTCTAATTGCATTGTAGTGCACCGCCATCACTCTCGGCCTTCAGAGCTTTAATGTCACCTCCAACCCATCTCAGTCTCTCTCGCTCACTCAGCCAAAAGAGAGAAAAAACTCTCTCACTCACTCACTCACTCACTCTTCTCTGTCTCTCTCCCCCACTGTCTGTTGAGACAGCTTTAAGGTCTTTTCCATGAACATACATCATATATGGGATTCAGATAACCTTGAAAGTTCAATCACCGGAATCATTAATGGAGTGACTGGTGATCGGTAGACCGCACAGAAGATGTTTATTGATCGTTACGATTCATCTCATGATATGTGGATCTCAGCAGAACGAGAATTTGATCAGGTTCAATGTCGGACGTTACAGAAGAAGGCTCACCCACAGTCGTAGAGGGAGTTTATTTTTTAAAAAAAGAAGACGAACAAGAACAAGAAGAAGAAGAAGGAAGAAGAAAAAGAGGATTGCTGCCCTCAGCTTTTCACTTGTAAATAATTAGCCTAGCCAAGCAGGTCGATGGAGCTCATGACGGACTGGTTCGAGGACTCGGTCCTTAGATGGGCCATGTAGCAGGAAACATCTTCAAGGTCTCTCATCGAGGAGTAGGTGTTGTCCAGCTGCATATCGCTGAAAAGCTGGCGGAGTTCGGAGGCTTCCTGCTTGAGCCTGGCATTCTCCTCGATGGCCTTGTCATGGTCCTCAGACACCTGGTTGAGCTTATTGATGAGCCGGTGGTTCTCGTCCCGGAGACAGACCACCTGGGACCACAGCTCATCCAGGTGTCTCTGCTTCCTCATGCGAGACCGGCGTGCCGATTCCCTGTTCGAGATCATCCTCCTCCTCTTCCGCTCGTTGATCAGGCTGAACTGCTGATCCTCGGCCTCGTCAGAGGTTGAGTAATTGGGCTCCTGGGAAAGAAGTACTGGTGGAGGGGCCTGGAATGAGCCGCCAGCATATGCAGGTGGTTTGCCGAGATGGGTTAATGCTGATGTTTGATCATGAAGTGTGCTGGAGAGGGGGTGGAGAGGGAAGAGATCAGATGATGATGATGACGATGATGAGTTTGAAGGGAAGACGACATAGCTGAGCACGTCTGAAACTTCACTTGGCTCCATTCCAGGAAGAAGACTCTAACAAAAGATGTTTGCTTTGAGGGGATTGAAGTTTTTAGATTCTTAGAGATTAATGGGAGGGAAAGTGGGGGAGAGATTGGGAGTATTTTATAGGCTGAAGAGAAATGCTCAAATGGGGGCCGCATCAGGTGAGGTCATAAAAGCTATGGCAGGCCGCCTATGGAATATTGTGGAGATTATGCTTATTTATAGATATGTCCATGCATGCATAGTACATGCGTTGCATGTATATGACATCCTATCACATTCAAGACTGGATCATGCAGTAACACAGCAGGTCGACCCGAGAAGGTGAAAATCTCGCAGTGCCAACTCCACATCCGTCCATGTCTACTATATGTGTATGTTGCTCATGCATGAACATGGCGTTCATGTCCATGGCTTATGGAAGAAATGAAGAGATCACATTGTTATATCATGAGGAGTAGGATGTCTTGGGGTTGTGCGGATAGACATTTTGTGACATCAAAATAGTTTGCTGACGCGCATCCACAAATTAGAGGAAGGGAGACTGTTTATGTATTGTGGTGTTGCAATTATTTGGATGTAGAAGCCAGAGAGGAAGAGGAAAATGAAGATGGTGCATTGCATGCGTGTCCCTAGAAGTCAAATGCAAGAAAGTTATGTGGGAAGGTTTTTTTTTATGGATTATCAATTTCATCTTCACTATAAAAATTATATATTTCATTATTTTTTATCATCATACTAGACTTTTTTTTTCACTGTAATATTGATTAACATAACTTTCCACCCATTTACCATTCTCCTCAAGCAAACATGTTATGAGTCGTGCACGTAAGAGGGGCAGCTAATGGATGTTCAAAGTTGCCAACATTTTAAGAGTACAAGGAAGACCGTACTAAATAAATTATCCTCATCACTCGTCAGCATCATCTCAATTTTATTTAGTTTACATGTGTGGAGAAGGACCAAATGCCGACGTCAACAGCACGGCCAGAGAGATTACGTACTTACAAGTAAGGAAATATGATAGGAATAGGATGAAGATACCTTTGTTTGGGACATACAAGAGGAACGTCACGTAATCTTTCCCCAGCTCCTATCATTATGAACATGCTCTCGTCGATAAATATCCCGGAGATGGAACATTTTGATTTCGATTATGCCCCTGTCTATTGTTTTATGTTGCCTATAAATGACTTGTTTTTTGGGGAAAAATTCATGACTCGTACTATTGATACGTTATGCTTTCACTATGCCCAATCAAACATATTTCGGTGTTTGCAGAAATTGTGAACATATGTTGTTGGGAATCGGCTTGAATTTTCAGAAACTCCTCAAAGCAACATGCTTCTGATGTCCTCCTTTGTCAAATGGCCCCTCCTGGGCCTAACACGATCTCTGCAGAATACCAAACATATGTCCTGACCACTTGCTCCTGCTACGTGTAAGTGGGTAAAGAAGAAGAAGAAATTTAAGTGTAAGTTCTCGTACGTATCAGAATCGGCTTCAATCGTACGGATAGACCCCTGTGAATTGTGATCGTATCCTATCAAGCCCTTCTTATAAATTGAAGTGTTGCCCATTATCTGATTATCATCAGTCCAATTTTGCCCCTCTACTTTGTGAAGTTGATGGCTGCCATTAAGGACAAATGTAAGGCTATTTTGGAGAAAAAGAGGAATCGATCTACCAACATTGGACACAAATACTCCTGGATATTATTTTTTTCTTATGATGGAAGCTTCTTTCGAGGGTTTTCCCACCCACCCACCCATCAAAGGGGGCCTCACCCTCAGCATGTTCGGAGGCAATGTCACTTGCACCATTTGTGCACCCCCACTAAGGTGACCTATCTATGCCAAAGTTTCTTGTTTTTTTAATATGGATTATTCAGATCGACAAATCGAGCTAGATCATAAAATCCGAACCACCATTCTCGATCGATCGATCGATCAAGCGAGAGCTCCATCAGTCTCGGGACAACCGGCAGGCATCCAAAAACCAGTGCTTGGCTCATCGAGCACACCAATCCATTCAATTGAGCTTTAAAGCTCCAAGAGGTCTCATAAAAATGAAGAGTTGTTTTGTGCATTGATAACTCCCATAGCAGACATACGGTTGGCCATGGCCACGATGATCGCCATTCAAATTTGCAGCCAATCAACTGATTACGTGGCTAATCCCGAAACCTAAAACGCCCACCACTACCATCTGAATCTGATGGATCAATCCCATTGATTTCATTCATTCAGGCATTAATTAATTTAGGTAATTACTTTTTAAGTAAATTATTGATTTAATCTTCCATCTAAGTCATCAGCAGAGATTTAGAGGATCTCCCCAATTGCTACTTCCACCATTACCTTCTTATAATAAAAATCTTACTTGTGGTCTAACACTTGACACATCCATCGCTTGAGAAAAAAAGTTTAGTGAGTGGACTCCGTTCCCAGTATGGCTAATTTGATTATGTGAAAAATTGAGGCTTAAAGTACCTTATTTGTTATATAAATTTAAATATTTTAAAATTATTATTGCAATAGCTGCCCATGTTTGTAGCACCATAGGAATAATATAAATATAATCATCTGCCATCCAAATTGAAATCAAATGTGTAGACAATTGCAACAATCTTATCCTTAATTGCAATCATTTCTTACTAACTACTATGGTTTGCTTGCCTTCAAATACATGCACAATGGATGAAAGGAAAAGATCACATCCTACTTGTTACGTGACACATTCGGAATGATGCAGTCATATGGGCCAAGAACTGCCAAGATAACCTCCGACTTGTCATAACTTTTTTTGGTCGGAAACGGGGCTTCAACTTCTACTTGGCATACTTCAAATTATGAACTAATGCAAGTGAAATCTTACCAAACCATGGGAAATTTTATCTGTGTTCTACAAAAGTTCCATATGGAGAGTGCAATGACATGCGTGTATATATGCACTCATCTAAATAATAGACCTTTCTGATAATTAATATGTGGCCATGCTTCCTTTATTGGGATTTATTTATTATTTTGGTGCATCAAAATTTATTGATTTATTTATCTATCATCCTATTAATTAAAATAATATCACGATTTTATAAGCAAATCATAATATATCATGCTTATTAATAAATTATACGTAAGGAAAAGAGACCTGCACGCATAGCTAGCTAGGCAGGGATGCTCACGGACTCCTATAGATAGAAGGCCATAATCCACTAGCCAGAGACCATCGGGTTGTGGAATGTGAGGGCACGTCGTCGGGTGGTTTTCTTTAAGCAAGAAATGGATTGATGATTTTTGAATAACGTGTCACGTTCTTTCTTTCTTTCTTTTTAAGCCTGCAAACGTTGTTGTGACATGAACCAACAGTAATATCCTTGTTCCGCCATTTGTCGAGCCCCTCATCACATCATCAGCTGAAGAGGAAGACGTCGATCCTATTCATTTGTTCCTGGTGCACGATGAATAATCACGATCAAATTTGAGATTTCTCCATTTCTTTCAGTTGAATAGTTACTACGGCTGTAGTTTAGCACCGGCAAACAGATGCAGTCGGAAAGTTGGGACTAGCCACATCACGAACCCAAACACGTATATCACGAGGAACATATCCGGAACAGAATAAAAAGATGTTTCAGCCTCTTTCGTAACAGTAGAATTCATGTTCCATGAGGTAGATAAGCCCAGCGGGTGCTGCATGTTTATGACAACACGTATATATGATCTTGTTTCTAACTGACATAATCAACCACTCATCCAATGACTCGCTGCATTTTTTTTCCTTTCCTTTTCTTGGATCGTTACTTCTTGGATCCTTACTGCTGCTACTACTACTCTCATATTTACTGATCAAAAGAACCAGTTATCTCATGAAAGTCTTTACAATGGTTCCTTTAAGATATAGTTCGGAGCCTTACTCCTTGGAAGGGAAACGGGCGTTGAGCAGGGTCTCAGTTACTGATGAGCCTTTTACGGGATCGATGCCATGACCCAGTTACTGTTGAACCGAGAAGGAAAAAAACTGAGCTGCTCGTTAGTAAATGACAAGACAGAGACAAGAACAATAACAGTTGCTGGAGACAACAACTATGGGGATGACATAGATGGAAGCAGACAGTCCACAACCAGAGAAAAAGAAACACGTCCCGAAAAAAACGAAAGAGAGAAAGAAAGGTCATGTTCAACGCAACAATGATAGGGGTAATAATTTCTGAATCACGTCTGAAAACGAAATAAAATAACCACAGTCCTCTGAATCAGTGAATAAATAAACTTATCCATCTCAAGAGTCGGGACAAGCAGCGTGTGAGAGAACAGAAGGTTTTCTACTTTCTATTGGACTTTTTGAGTGCTCCGGGTTGATTGCTTCTGTTTGCTGAAAACGACTGCTTGCCTTGTTTGTTTCTGCTCTGTGCTTTGGCAGACAGGTGACAGGGTCGTCCTTTTCTCCCCCTGTTGAAGCCGAGAATTCGACTAACATAGTTTTAGTGTGAATGAGGTGTTTCAGTGTCTCCTCTGATTAAGTAGGAGGAATCGATCGTTGTGAATGGAGAAAATCCACGGTTAGTGCGTCTTGCCATCTCAAATAATAAACGTAGTGCACAATGAAACGGAGAATTCAATTCAAGGTGGCTCGGGTAGAAGTAATTCTTTCGGTTTGAGAACAGCGATGCTTGGAAGCTGTTCAACATTATCAGAATGGAAGATGAAGAGAGAGCACAAAAGCTGTTCACTTCGATGGCCCGTCCATCCAGGAACGGAGCCAGCCAGCCGAGTTCACTTCACTCCCATGGAACTGTGTTCTCAAAGCTTGTGTGATAGTATAGCAGTCGTCAAGCTCTGAGATATTCAGAGTAGTAGACAGAGTCATTGAAATGGGACGGACTCGGATCGGATCACACATGTTCCTAGCCTAGGAAGTGCACCCCGTTTACATGCACCCCCCGGTTACAGGATGACAAGCACAGAGGAAATTCACGACGGACCCAAGTTTCAAAAAAAAAAAAGGGAAGAAGAAGAAGATATTAGGCTGGTGGCGAGATGTGAGCCCACAGCTTTCACCATTTTCAAGCCACACTCCACTCCATTCCATTCTCATATGTGAATCAATTCAATCACGCGATTGGACCCCCTCACGATCGATGGTGATGATGGTGATGATAACCTGTATCTGATAGATGGCCTACTTTCGTTAATCGCCCATTTGCTTGCTTGTGAATAGTATAATATAATGACTACAAAATTAGCTGTTGACTTTGATGTCCCACACACACGTGTCATGTTTACAACCCCTAATTCTTTTTTTTAATATTTAGGAACATGAGATGTCTGTTACGTGATGGTAAGTTCATTGTTATTAAAAAAAGGTCAGTGGAAATTGATTTGGAAGAATTTAGGGGAAAAACCCATTAGTGAGTGTGCATTGGAAGAAGCTTACCTAGCCAGATGTCTATCAGATCAGGAGTTGCTGACTTCACAAGCACCAAACTTTAATGGACAATAATAATAATCTGTTACCGAGATTTAAAAAAAAAAAAAAACGGAATCAGTTAATCGAGAGCACTGCAAAAGTCGGATGTCGTAATTCTGAAAATATGTCTAGGACGAATTTCATGATCGTGTTGAAGAAGTCATCAAGAAGATAATTAGGTCCGATCTGAGTTACCGAATACTTAGGAAGACTCAAGGATGCTCCCAAATAATTTCGGGGAATTTCTTTTTTAAAAAAAGCCAAAATCAATGAGGACTAATTTGACAGATCTTGCAGCGTGAAAGCCTTTCTTTAATTTTTTAAAAAAAAGTTATCGATTTTCTTGTATAAAAGCTGACTAGGAATCGTCCGTGACATGATTTCTTTCTTGCGATTTATGATTTTTGTTTTTGTGTTAATAAGGTAACTCCAGCCCTAATTTAAGAGAGTTTTTTTTTTTGTTACCGAAGAATTTGAACCTAAAATATGGTAATAAAAGAGATAAATAAAGAGATATGATAATGATAAAAATCGAATATATAATATTTTTATCACATCTCGATCGTAATATTATTGTATCAAATCCTTCCTACTATCAATTTTTTTTCCTTTGCAATCTCATTTCACAATATTTCCATAGTTTTCTACCATCAGGAAGGTGAGTCTTGATTACCAATATGAATTGTCTATTTAAGGAAATTAATGTATCATTTATTAGGTTCTTTTCTCTTTAAAAAATTGATAAATGTTTATTAAAAATTTAAATACATAAAAGAAAAAGCCCATGTATGGAAGGAGTAAATATGCAGTGTATCGTTGTATAAATCACAATTCAAATATTCACATGTGCAAAATTAAATTCTCGAAAACTGTAAAGATCTGAGAAAAATTTGCATAATAAGCCCATTATATATATATATATATATATATATATTATAGGATGAATATTTACCTGTATGGAAAAGCCGGAAGTGCCTTCCAAAATTCTCCCATCCACATGATGTAAAAACAAATCTTAGAGCTATATCTCTTTTTTCGAATTTATTCTAATTTCCTTTAAAAGAGATTCCTTGCATGCATCATCGTGATAAAGACCCGGACTCGTGCGATGCAGGAAGTTGTAAAATCAGTTAAAATGCCAAGGTACAAAGGGAAGAACGTGAAATACGTACGTGAAGGAAAATTCTAGTCGATTTTCAAGATTGTTGCATGAGATTGGATCATGTATCCAGAAAAAAAAAATTACTGTCGTGTCACACATTCTTTGAATGTTTTTCATTCCTTAATAAATGGGGAATTGTGCCACTTTCAATGGAGAGAGAGGGTTGAACTCGGATTGAATTCGAGCGAGAGATCGAATCCAACAGTATCCATGATAAATTCAATCAACTCGGATCTTTTTCTGTAGGAAAGAAGAAGGAAAAAACCAAAGTAAAAAACGTATTGCTCGCTCTGTGTTTTCTTCTTCCAATTCTTCTTCTTTTTATGCAAAGAAATGAAATGCATGAAGATAAATAATTGAAGGACTCACGGCCAGCTCTTTCTCATTTCTCAAATTATTTTCTTTTTGTTTGTTGGGTATCTCTGATTCCTCAGTTCAGATAAGTCTCCTTCCTTGGTTTCGGTTCCTCTCTGCTGAACAAGTCCTCAAGAATTGATTTTCATGGGATAATCTCTATCTTGATTACAGATATCTTGAGTAGGTTAGCTCTTTCAAGAAATGGTTTAGAGGGCCGTACTTTTCTATTTGGATTTCTTAGTTGAAACCGACTGCTTTGACTTGCATTTCTCTGGACTCTGATAAAAGTGGGAACGTAGTATTGTATACCTTGCTTAATTCTGTATAGCAGAAAGGAAAGGAATTTGTGTTGTTTTGATTGAGAGCCAGAGTTCACTTGCTGGCCAAAGGTTATAATAGCACAAGGCTTATCAAATATTACTGGTTAGTTCTGCCCTTCTTGAAGGCTAAGTTGTGAAGCTTCCTTTTGACTGATATCTGATTACTGATCATAACCTTTTTCTCTTTCTACCAGAGATATAAAGTAGTGAGGATATCAGGTGCTTGAATCTGAGTCTTACATTAGGCTGTTAGTTGAATTTGTGAAGAATCAGAAAAGATGGCAGCTGGAGATGTCACGCAGAAGAAGGCAAAGAAATCACAAAAGAACAAAGCAGTTGTTGACAAAAAGGACCCTTTGTTGCCCAAGAGGCAAGATGAAGATGCTGGATTTGACAAATTCAATGGAGCTTCCTTCACTGGAGCAGTCTTTAATCTTTCCACTACAATTATTGGCGCCGGGATCATGGCACTGCCTGCAATGATGAAAGTGCTGGGTCTAGTTCTAGGAATTATCCTGATTATATTCATGGCATTCTTGAGCGAGGCTTCAATCGAGATGTTGCTTAGGTTTAGTAGAGCTGGGAAGAACCTCTCCTATGGAGGTCTCATGGGAAATGCTTTCGGGAAGTATGGGAGGATTCTATTGCAGTTATGTGTTTTGGTTAACAACATCGGTGTACTCATTGTCTACGCAATCATTATTGGTAAGATATCACAAACAACTCCTATATAACGATGGATAAGGCTTCTTGTCTTTGTCACTTGCAAGTATTTTTGGAAGAAGTCTATGCACATGTTGATTTGATTTTTTTTCTTTTTAATGGGGAAATCCTTGAAAAAAAAGGTGATGTGCTCTCTGGAACATCTTTGAGTGGAGTTCACCATGCTGGTGCACTGGAAGGTCGGTTTGGAGGACGCTGGTGGAACCAACGTACCTTCATTCTTATCATCACAATCATCGCTGTTTTTTCTGCACTCGCAGGCTTCTAGAGGATTGGTTAGTAATGCCTCAACCAATCATTTACTTCTTATTTGTTTTTGTGCAAATCCCCCTATGTTTTTTGCGATTGAGAGGTTACAATCATTTTTAGCTATTTGCAGTTTTCTGCAAGGTGACAGTTCTCTAAAGGATATGATAGCTTGCAAATTTACATTCGTCAGTAACATCATCAATCAGATGATCTGATGGAAGTTTTTGAAATTTAATGATTTATGAGGATTTGGAAACTGTTGATTTGATCTTTGTTGAGGTTGCAGATTCATTGAGATTCACTTCTGCTCTAGCGATTGCCCTCGCTGTGGTGTTTCTTGTCATCACAATTGGGATTTCGATCATGAAGTTGATAACCGGAGGTATTATGATGCCAAGATTGCTTCCCGATGTTACTGACTTGACCTCGTTCTGGAAGCTCTTCACTGCAGTCCCTGTTCTTGTAACTTCCTATATCTGCCATTACAATGGTACGCAAACAAATTCTGAATGAACTGATCCTTATATTCTCTTTCTGTTGAAGTGAATGCATATTTAAATTGAGAGAAAGAACTGAGTATCATTTAAACTGTTGTCTTCAAAGATATTTCCTGAAGAACACATGGGTCTGGCATGGCAAGCAGGGGTCATTAGTAACCCCCATCCATGTCTCATGGCTACTCATGTTCTTACCTAGTAATTCCCATTGCTATTTTTAGTATAGGTCGAACCATGTCTTTTTTTGATAATTGTAACAATTTGATTAAGCGAAATGAATGTACAAGAAGCTGCTGGTCACAAAATGTACATCTTCAATGCCCTAAGTTGGGGGCTCTGATCTGGGTCGAACCATGTCAGTTTAGCCAGTGTGTGTTTGTTTCAACAGTTGCTGAACAATCTGCTGAATTTTGGAATTATCTGAACCCTTTGCTGTCCACCATTGACAATGAACTCGAAGACTCCACACAGATTAAGGCAGTCGCACGAACATCCCTTGCCCTTTGCTCTTCTGTCTATATAATGACTAGCCTCTTCGGGTTCCTCTTGTTTGGTGATGGAACCTTGGATGATGTCCTTGCAAACTTTGACAGAGACCTTGGAATCCCTTATAGTTCAATCCTAAATGATACCGTCCGGTTAGTTATGCGGCACACCTAATGCTCGTTTTCCCAATTGCCTTCTATCCTTTGCGGCTTAACCTTGATGGACTTCTGCTTCCCCATGGGAGGCCTTTAGCCGAAAACAACGTGAGGTTTGGCTTAATTACAGCTGGGCTGATTACTCTCATCTTCATGGGCGCAAACTTTATTCCAAGCATCTGGGATGCTTTCCGGTTCACTGGAGCCACAGCTGCTTTTTGCCTTGGGTTCATTTTCCCTGCTGCAATCACTTTAAAGTGAGCCTCTTCAACTTTCTGAAAAATCTTGTTGGGTCCTTGAAGGGGCTGCTGCCAAGTGCCTAAAATTTTCCTCCAGAAATCTACTCTACATGAGGTTTTCAGAATACAGAAGTCATTTTTCTTGCCAATAACTAAGCTTGCAATAAACTTTTTAGCACCTGTTCTGTTCACTCGGATTGTTATACTAAAAGTGAAGGACGAACATACGATGTGATGACCTGTTCTCAGTGATGCTGCTTAGCCAGTACCAATGGAATCTTCAAAGAAAACAATTTTTTTCCGAAGCAGCATCCTTTTATGTATTCTCTGTGCTATAAAACCAACAAAATCTTAAGGAATCATCAGTCCCAATTGGTTCCATAACATCTGAGATTTTCTCCCAAATCTTTTGGATTTACAGGGACCGACACAGCATAGCAACGACAAAGGACAAGATCTTGGGTATTTTTATGATTGTTCTGGCCGTCTTCTCGAACTTAGTGGCAATATACAGTGATGCCTCTGCCCTGTTCAAGAAGAGCAAATCCTCGCCTGAGTAATCCCAAGGCTGATGCATGAGGAGAATGGTTTCGCCTGGCTGTGGAGTTGGTCATTCCATGAGACCAACTAAGCTTGGGAAGGGCTTGATCATGACTCGGATGAGTTCCGAGCTTTTTGTATGCATAGACTTTGTTCCTGGGGACAGGTATAATAATGTGTAACCGAACCAGGATGTTTGGTACCCCTCGACTGTTATATTTTCTTACTGCTCCTGCTTGAAACTGGTTGGAGATTGTTAACTCACATGAAATGAAGACTGCGCAAGGAGCGAAAACGTAGAGGGACAGAATCAACATTCAAGACAGATTCTGTAAAACCAATTTCGCAACATCTCAATTCCATTCACTGCCCCGTCGGGCTTTCGCATCTTCCTGTTGAATACATTGACCGTCCGATGGGCCTCTCGATTGATCAATGAAAAGGTAGACTGCTCCCAACAAGAATCTCGCCTGGTTACAGCAGATAATGACTTGCATCAATCGATTCTATAATTAACAAGAAACCAAAATGATGCAAAATGTAGAATATGACGCTACGATTATTTTACAAGCTATACATAATTCCAATTCCTGTCTAACAAAATCACAGACAACGTGTACACAGCAATAGCATCAATGATCAACACTCCTATTGGGAGGAGTTGGCATCCAACGCCGAGCTTGCCGGTAGGATGATGCAAGAATTATGGATTACCGATACTAGTGACAAAAGGCACAAGTCGTCTGTAATCTCTCCTCCGTCCTAGGGCACAGCGGTCCAGGACCCGCCCGAGGATCAACCTTGTATTCCTCAAAGCCACTTCCCGAGTTGCCAATCCCGAATCACTGGGGCCCCCTTGCGAGGCCGATGCTGAGCCTGCCATGAACCCCGGACCCATTGGGTACTGAAGTGGCCCACTGCGAGCCTTGAATGACATCTGAGGGGCCAAGAGTTTCTCCTCGGGACCGAGCCCATTCTCAGCCGCGAGCTCATGAGGATGAGAGCCCGGTAGCGAACTACAGCTTTGTAAAAGAGCTTCCAACACACTTAAGGCTTCCCAGCACAGAGTGCTCTCCACTAATTGGGACACAATCGCATACATGTGAGGGCTCTGAGCAGCATCCATCGGGGTGTGCTGAAGTAGAGCCTTGAGCATTAACAGGATCACACGCTGATACTCGACTGGGCCCCTCTCTAGCAATCGCAGCAAATGCCCAAATGCGAGAGCTGAGTGCTTTGGAAACCATTCATTGCACAATAACGGAGAAACACATGCAAGAAGGTTTTCGATGCTCTTGATCTCGCCTCGAGAATAGGCCATAAACACAGTCGCCATATCGTCCAAAGACTTCGCCTGACACCACGTGGATATGTTTGCTGCAACAGAGCAAGCTTTCTGGTGTTGCTGCTGGAGTGGGGAGGCAGGACCAGCGACCAGATCATTACTGAGCTGGAGGCAGAGCCACGGGAGCAAGCCTGTGATATGCATCAGAAGCCTTGTCTCTGAGTCCCCGAAGATCGAGTCGCACGAATGAACCGTGATCCTCGACAGGACTTCAATGGAAGCTCCATGACTGACTGTGGACATGAGACCCTTGAGCACAAGAGGCTGCACTCCTTCAAAAGCAGGGAGATTCCCCGTGGTGGATGGGATCTCGGAGGCACCTCTCGACTCTAACCTCTGAAAGTCTCCAACTTCGACATCGAGCTCGTCTCGAGGCATGCTCGAGAGAAGGACATTCTCAGTCGTTCGATCCCAGAACGATAATCGATCAATGACTCGGGAGAAGAGCTCGAGGACTTGACAATACACATGAACAAAATCTGTATGCATCATGGCGACACAGCCCCAGAAGAGCTGAGGGTAAAGGATAAGCTTCTCCGGCTCCATGTTCTCCACCATGACCTGTAATGTCAAGAGAATCTCCATAACAAATCCCAAGACTGGCGGGACAGGATTTCCTAAGCATCTGTGGAGGCAGCGAAGGAGAGAAACACAAGTATCGCTTGTTACGCTTGGGCGAAGTGCACGGTATATCTGGTGAGATCGACAGGCCAAGTGCCTTGAGGTGCACTCCATCGCCCATTTGAGAGCCTCAGCTCCCCAAGTTTCTCGTAAATCTCCTTGGAAGAAGATAGCATCCACCATGCTCTGGACAAGGGAAGATAAGAGGGCTGCACTGGGAAGCTCTGTCCTGGTAACTGTAGGGTCCTCGTTCTCCCACATCATGGTCCCACGCTTGGACTGCACGTACTTGATCAAGCTCACCACCTGCTGCTTGTTCTCCCCGTCATTGTTCTCGACTTCATATAGCTCCAAGTGCCGTCCAGCAAGAGAGTATAGCAGGTTCACAAGCAAGTGTTGGCAATGTTCAAGGACAATATCTTCTGAGCTGTCCATGGAAACAAATGTGACATGAAACAGTAGAGGCAAATGTTCTCGGAAGTCTTCGTCATTTTCATATGCAATTTCTGCTAGCAGAATTAAGGCTATGTCTGCATGAGTGAGCGAGTGCTGCTGATGCCCTTGAAGTGCTGAGCGGAGCTCTTTGGCATTCACTCCGTGCCCCGTGACTCCAGAGTGAAGCCCCTCTTCGCCTGAGTTTGGAGTATCAATGACATAGTCTCCACTGTCTCGAGACACATGGCGGCTCCTTATACTTCCTGTTGAGCTCCTGACTCCCATCAGTGGGCCAGACATGTTGACTAGAGCTGGAAGAAGCTGACCCGAACGGCCTGCTGTAACAGGGACAATATTTAGTTCAGGAGGCATTGGGCTAAGAGGGCCCGACACACTGCGGCCAGTCACAGCTGATGTCCGCCAGCTCAAACTGCCACTTGCATTCCTTAGCGGACCATCAAGAGAACCTCGGACCAGCAATGGCGACATATGGGGCTGACTATCCACTGAAGATGAGACCTGTGTTGCTGGAGGACCCTGGGAGAACTCCAATAAGAAATTTCCGCCGGCATCCTTACTTGCCGTTGGAACAACTGGCTCAATACTATCCTCAAGCATCCTTTGTGAAAGTTGAAACACTAAATGATCGATGGTTCGTTGTGGGCATATACGCGCTAAATATAAGCTCACACGCTTAGCAACGGAGAAGTATGTCGCAAATGCGCCACTTATTTCAGCAGACGCATTTGAATCACAATCTTCAATTCCCTTTGTTATCAGAAAGTCCAGAACGGGGCTGATATTCCTTGGCTTGCTAGCAATAGTACTCCATAGCTTCTCAATCTCGTCAGGGAATTGATCCCCATGCCTCCAGGTGACATAGTAAAGGCTCTTCAGCAATCTCTCACTCCAACCTGACTCCTTCAGTTTCCAGAAGTTAAGGTTCTCAATCCATGGAGCCATGCAGGTCAGGACCTGATGCTGAGCAATTATGTCGACTGCATCTAATTGTCTCTGCATGATCTCCTCACAGAGGAGCTGGCTTAGCTCTGGGTGATCCTTCGCAAGCTTGCATGAGAGCTTGTACTGGAACTGCTGGTAGGAATCAGGAAGGTTACCAACAACAGCAGCTCGATAGCTTCCCGATCCATCGATCCCATCCTCAGCCCATTCACGATCAGAAAGGGTTTCCAACATCTGAAGTGCATCATCACGGATCTGCCTGTTTGGATCTACCACTTTGTATAGGATGAGGCTCAGGAGTCTCTGGATCTCACATTTTGGAATTTCCTGCCGCATATAGACCTCAGCTAGCACACTAAAGTATCCATCGGCAATGGCAGAATCGGAGTAGTAACACTGCAATGAAAAGGGTGAAATTATAATTTTGAAGATGTTGCAATCAGGAAGCCATGAAAGGCATCCAAAAAATTAAAATATAAAAAAAGGGAACTTATGCAATAGAAATTTTATATTCATCTAAGGCTTCAACTATGTGATCAAACTAGAGTACTACAGCCAGAAGAAATATTATGCTGAAAGACGACTATGCTCAAATAATGGCACAACTACGGCAGAAAGCAAACCACTCAAACGATGGATGAATCACCTGATCAATGCAAGCAGGAAATAGGTCCAAGTTTGTAAGTAAAAGATTCTTCAGAGCCAACTTTGCCAAACCCACACGGAGATGACCACCTCTGTTGCGACCACCTGTTCCTCGCCCACCTTCTCCAATGTACTTGGAATAAGAGGGAGTTCGTGGATCTGCAGGAGAATAACCAAAAGGAGCCCTTGCAGCAGGCTCCATGAATAAACTATTTATCCAACTGATAACCCTCCCACTCATTTTTCTTGCATTGTCATCAAAACAAGGCCCATACAGGAGCGATGCCATAGCATTCATTGAGGCCCACTGGATCGCCTCAACCTGCTCATTCAGTTCTCTGTCAAATAAGAGTTTATCCACAGAATCCTTTGACCGAGAATGCTGTGAAGACTTGTAACGCTCCACCTCTCGGCGATAATCACTCACACCATCTTGACCCCATGCACTCCCTCCATCATCACACCATGAAAGAAGTAAATCAAACAGTCGCTTTCTGGTTCTAAGGTCGAACTTTTCTGACTTTGATTCGACAAATTCAGGGGCAAGTGTTTTTAGAATGGAAGCAAGTGCATAACGGAGTGGTTGCATTTCTTGAAAGCTCTCAGTGGCTGCAAAGCTTATGTATCTTACCGTCTCATCAATGAACTTCAGATAATGGAGGCGGAAAGCAGGCTTACGGGCCAACATCCCAGGCCAGATATTTTCAGCAACAGTGCGATGAATATTAGCAATGTGGGTACGAAGCTCCTCACGGCGAGCTTTCTGGGACTGTCAACAAAAAGGCATGATATGAATGATTATTCTTGTTGAAGGAAAAGTTGGGCAGTGAAACTTGTTTTGATCAGAAGTACTATCAAAGAGAAATTCCAAACAAGCAGGTGGAAGTGTAACATAATGTGCATAATGACAACTGAAGAGCTTAGAAGGGAAACAGTGTTGCAGTCATAGCTAAAAAACATTAGATGGAATTCCTAAATGACTTAATGAACAACCAAAACACTTATTGTGAATACAAAATTGCAGCTCAAAGCACCAAAAGAGTTGCAGTTGCATCTAAATTTGGAAGGGAACAAATAAGCCTGCATTCCAACTACAATAGAAGCAGTAAATGTATATGGTAATAAAAGTTCATCTACGTACCTTCCACTTAGATTTTCCGTCTGTCTCCAGAGAAATCTCATCAATGAGAGATGCGAGTTCTCCGAACATGATTTCACATGCTTCCAGATGTGAGTGACCAAGTGCCATGGTGGCTGCGTGCTAAGACAAACAAAAGAAAAAGGTCAACAATGATTGAAGGTCCAGGGAATCATTTTAAATAAATTAACAAAAACTTTTTCCCGAGTATCACTCATTTTCCAGGAACCCTTCCTTCCGTGCAATATATTTTGGCCTTACAGAAAGTAGGCAAAGATATCTTCTCAGGTATTATATGGAAAAAAAATTAGAGTTTATTCACGTACTGTGTGAGCTTCAGATCCAGATTTCAATGAGGAGAAAATTAGATGATAGAGCTTTTTGCTTGTTGTAAGACCCGCAATATCTCTACTATCAGGTGGGCAAGAACATAGAAACATTGCATACATAAGCCACTGATCCAGTTTATTCTCTGCATCCTGTGCCTGATTAGCCTTTCCACCTAACTCAATGGATGTAGTATGAGTAAGACGTTCCATGACCTCCGCCCTACATGCAAAAAGATTATGTCACAGGAAAACCAAGCAGAAACTACAATATTTGAGAAAGAAATAGCACAAGCATGCATTATCAAAATTGTCCATCATTTATTTAAGTCGCAACATATTCTGGATAATTCTGCTTACTTTGCTTCCTGAACAGAGCTAGGACATAATTCAGCAGCATATTTTACAAGCTCACTGAGGCACCGTGCCCATCTATTCTTATCAGGGCTCTCAAATATTATAGATTGGAGTGTCACATCAGGAGGAATGGCATCAGATTCTCGTCTCAAGTCAAATGGACGACCAGAATCCCAGTAGCAGCTCTGAACAATTTCATCCTGTAATAACAAAATATTAGAATTATATAAGAGAAGGAGAACTGCGTTTCACCAATAATGCAATTTTGAACAGACAGAGAGATGAAGGAAAAGCGTAGCCACCCCATGTTCCTCTAAGACATCAATTATGAAAATTGGCCGGGCCTCGCTTATAAAATAATCATCTGCTTGCTCACGCATAGATAAATTCCATATATCATTCCTCAAGGCACGAACACAGCGTAGTAGTTCCAGGGCAGTATGTCTGATTTGACTGTCTACAGAACTCAGAAAGACAAGACCAACTGCATCTATCTCTGAAGCGTGAAACTCAATCATCTCTGCTGGCTGTAGAAAAGAAGGCTTTCCGTATCCTTCATATTCCCTTTCCACACTCTTCACATCTTCAGCACTGAATTCAGGTCTATTATCAGAAAGGCATGCTCGCCAAAATCGCATGAGCTCTAGTAGGCGCCCCAATGAAGTCTGAATTAGGAGAGGAAACTCATCAGGAAGCCGCAAAACGAAGTTTGCCATCCCTTTTATAACTGCATAACGGCGATGAGGAAGATATCTAACAATCCTGTTCAGGACTTGGACAGCTTCTTCACGAACTCCAGGATCAATGCTTATACCATGTTGAGGTATTATTTCGGTGATTTTATCGCTTCGGCCAACTTCTTCTATTAGATAAGGTATGCATTTTAACACTGACCTGAAGAGAGATGCTTGAGACTTGTCCTTGGTCACAGCATCTACAGAAGCAGATTTCATTGGTATAAAGTGTTTCGGCAAAAAAAGTATCTACATACTTGAGAAATCTCAGGCATCAGAATTACTAAAAAGAATCCCAAGGATCCATCAAAGCTATAACACTATTCTGAGGGACTAATTTACAGAACTGCCCCATGTAAAATGGTACTTCACTTTCTGACAATGATGCGACTAAAGAAAGATAAATGAGATGGTTACTGTTTAAAATATTATCTTGATAAAAACTCACCTTCAAATCAAAGGGTAGTTAATAATAAACACACAAAATGCATAAATCACAGTCTCAAATCAAATTATTGGAAAAGAAATTAGATTACCTATTGTGGTCCTAGAAGAAGTCAAAAGAGCCTGACTGTAAATTCTATGGCAAGACCGCAATATGGACTCAATTGCTGCCTTCACTTTTGGAATGTAGTGACCAATATCATGACCTGATCAATCGTAAGACAGGGAAATCAAAATGGATGCGGACAAGAATCCCAACAGTTTCCAGCCTGTATAATAACTTGTTGACATAGGTGGCACACCTTTGAATATTTCCAAGCCAATATGCTGGCCTGAAGGGGTCATGACAATGGAAAGCAAAGCCCGCAAACCAATAACCTTGGCTTCACTTGGACTGTCTTGCTTAAGCAATTCCAAGATCATATGATTCATCGCAAAATCAAGGTTATGCTCTGCTATGGTAACACAAAATTCAACAATTTTATCATGCTGGACATCCTGAGTGAGCAGTCCTTTCCTCAAAACAGTCAAAAGTTGTGAGGTCACGCTGTCTAGGTAATCCCATCTACGATTTTGCGCATGACTAGAAGCATAGACACTCAAATAAAATCTCATAACTCGATGAAGACAGTCCAAGGCCATAAAACGATGATTTTTGTCCTGCAGCAGAGCAGCAATATCATGTGGTTAGATTTTTTTTTTTAAAGATAAAAAGGAAAGCACCGATAAAATATTGATAATTCAATGTCTAAGAGAGCAAAAGGGTACACATTGATTTCTTGACATAAAACAGATATAATACTGAACTTACTCTGAGAAGCTTGTAGAGTTGTTCCATGTGAGGACTTAAGCTATTGTTGAAAGTCAGAGGATCGCCGAGACAGAGAAGAAGAGTTACCAGGGGATAGCCAACCTACACATGAGAAAGAATACATCCGAGTTAGAAAACTTACAAGGATATTGGAAGGGATTGTATGCTAGACCTAAGACAAACAAGTAACAAGAGAGTGTAGCCTCAAGATTGATGATAATAGCAAATAGTTCAACAAAAAGAAATTTAAGTAAACTGATAGGCTATTTTATTATGCTTAAATTTTAAAGCAAAAGCATCTCTCAGAAATTATGATGTTTTATGCTACGGTTATGTTCACCCGAAAGTAGACACAACCTCCCATGATAAAGATGTACGATCAATCATAGCTATGAAAACATGATGAAAATTTCCTGTTACAAACATGTCACAATTTCAAAAACTCATCTTGACAAGCACAGATCTACTCACTGCTATATGTTTGCTCTGTTTGTCCATCCAATGTGTAAGGTGTGTTCTAATGCGCCCCACAGCTTCGTACCACAGAGTAAGTGCAGGCTCTACACCTGTTGGGGGCCAGTGGCTTTTGCCACCGTCAGCAAGAGGTGCCAGGATGTTGGAAAGCATATTACATAGTGCATGATGAAGTTCACTCTTTCGCTTATGGGGAGCTCGGTTGAGAGGGTTGGCTTTTGCCACGAAGGAGGCTGATGCATTCAATCCACCCTCAGTCTTTACCTAGGGAAACAAGATAAGTTTATGATTTTCTTACCATATTGTTCATTTAAGGGAAAAAAGAAAAAAGAAAATGGAACTGTTTACCTACCCCAAGCTTCAGGTAGCGCATGCCATTAATGATGCTCAGGGTTTCACTTCGAGCAACACTACTGTCAATTGAACGAGTCTTGAGTTCATCGAAGAAACGCTCAGTTACAGAACTGAATCTGCGGAAGACTTGAAAAGGGTGAATATCATCTGCAAACTATAACTTTAACATGCATAACTGGGTAAATTTGTTTAGACCAAAAGCAGCACCAATTCTGAAATTCTATTATGGCCCACTTAGTTGACCAATATATGGCAAGCCAGTAGTGGATGCTACCTCCTACAACTGATGCATGAAAGCTTGCTGCTTAGTATGTGATTAAAGAGCAGCAGCATTAGGGTGAGTCAGCAGACAGAAGTAACTGGAAAAGGCACTACAAAACTATCATCGTACGCAAGGAAAGCTCACCAATCAGCTTTGTGTATTCTACAAGTTACTTGCCAAGCATTAGCTTTACGAATGTATTGATTGCGTAGAATATAAGTGTGTTTTACAGGTGGAGTATCTATTATCTAAGTGTATCAGCATTACAAATTAATGAACTACAGCATGCAGCTAGGAAGGAGATGGGAGCTTGAATGCACACTCTAAATAGGAAGCTATGGCAATTTGAATCTTCAAACGAACAATGTAAATTGATAAACAGATCAGTGAATATTTCCGGATCATGTTAGGGAAGGATAAAATATTTCTAACTCATAGTGATGATTATGGACTCAAGCTTCCATAATGACGGGTTACCTGATCCGGGACAAGGCACCTAACAGTTGGGCAACCAGGTCCAGAAGGAGTCCTCTCAAATCAATCAATGAAGGATATTCTACCTGACTTACCACCCTGAGAAGAGGGCACACCAAGTTCATACATGAGAAGGCAGATAGTTTAATTACGAGAAGTTTCAAAAAATTATATATTATAGAACGTTTCATTGGAGTCCAGTGAAAGAAGTCATCTTTCGAAGTGTTTGTTAGCCATCAAAGTGCTGCATCAGTGAACAGTACTGCATGTCTTAAATTTTTCTGAGCCGACGTTTAAAGGGGGAAAAAAACTCACCTGTCTGCATTTATTAACCAGTCAAAAACAAAATTTTCCAGCCCCTTCCAAAGCTTTTCTGTAAAGACAAGAAAACCTCTGAATTAGTTTGAAGAAACCAGGTGATTATTACCAAGGAACTTAAGATAAGCTAACCTGTAAGCCCCTCCTGGGGACAGCACTCCACAAACCGGATGCATGCAGAGCAAAATATGCACTCCACTGCAAGCTGGTATCAGGAAAGTGCAAAGCAGCCATTAAGAAACTCATGATATACCCACCTAGCACATGTAATGTTTTATGAAATTGATGTATGACCCTTTGACCACCTACAATATCCAGATCTTCAATCTAGTCAACTCCTCAAAAAGAAGTGTGAATATGTAGCTGAAGCCTAGAGTTTCATGTATAGAATTCCAAATTTGAACAATAGCTCTAAGATCCACGAGCCTTTCTCCAACGACAGTTATAGACACAGAGGACCTATTCATTTTTAACTCTGCACGTATGAAGAGTTTTTTTTTTTAACTTATTATGAGGCATATTTTCTGTTTCTTATGGATTCAGTAATCTGTAAGCCATAATATTCTTTAATCTGCTTAATAATTTGAAACCAACCTTCTTTTGAAAAGTAGATGCATCATTTGCACCCTTTGGAGATTCACTGCAAGAAAAAAAGATATAGGAGAATAAGGTTAGAAAGAAAGAAAGAGAAAGCTTTGAAAGATTAATTCCACGATTGCAAGAGAGATAACATGGCAAGGAACTGTAAACAAGTACAAGAAAAGATGAGATTAGATATGAAATGCATAGAATTACCCTTCTCTCCATCGAAGAAGTGCTTCCAGAAGAGGTATGGGTGTATGCCGAGCAACCATTGCCAATGAATCCAGCACTTGCTCGTACGCTGGGTCTGATGGTCGGAGGTACTGTCCATCCTGGAAATCACCGACAAGACAGAGAGGAGAAGATATACCAAAATCAGATACAGATGGCATTAGTTTACAAAATCCAACTCTAAGTGAGGAATAAGTTCACAAGCTACCAAGGTGAAGAGTCAGGACATAGTATTGCCTGAGCTATAGCATAAACTTGGGAATTGGTTAACATCATTTAGAGGAGGCAACACCTGATCAGTCAGCACAAATTGTGACGTGCTTGTACAATACCTAGAAAGTATTCCAGTTTTCTTATGAATTTCGCCTCCCATTCTATAGGCTGCTGCCCTTCAGGTGATAATATTCCTCTTTTAGGTTGCAGATTTCGAACAACTGCACGAAATAAAAGGTGTCCAGGATTCTATCTAGACGAGGCTCCAGAAAAGATGACGATATCCAGCGACATACGGCTGAAAGTCAAATTTCTCAGGCACAATCAAGCTTAGTGAGCTCCAAAGAGTTATCTGAAACCCGCAAAAAAAAAAAAAAACGATACAATCTTCAGAGAGTCATATTTCAAGCAAATCCCATATCACTCAACGTCAAAATCCGCACCAGGGGCATCATTCCTGGGCTACAGCAGCTTAACAAGCACCTTCCTTTAACCAATCTCAGAACAGCCGTCGAACTCACGGAAATACACCAAGATTGCTGCAGCTTCTCATTACATGGAGGCAGGATTCACTTCAACCTCAAACCAATTTCACGTCTTCGGACTAAATGCAGGGTGGGTGATACAACAGAGACATGTCATACAGAGAGAAACGGGGGGCACAGATCATTGACCTGAGCTTGGGCGGTTTCGATGCGACGCCGTGCGAGTGGGAGGAACCGCTGTAGAAGGGCGTCGACGATCAGTTTCGCAGCACTCCCCGCCTTCATCTTTCCGATCTACCTCCTCGCAGTTCAGTTCATCTCTCTCTTCACAACACACTCCAAAATAAAAAACAAAAGAAAAAGAAATTTGGAACAAGGTTCTTCCTTTTTCCTTTTTCCTCTCTCCTCTTCTGTTCTGTCTGCCAGCAACAATTTATTTTATTTATTTTATTTTGTTACTATAAGGTGACTAAATTGATTATATATCTGAATAATAACTTACTTTTGCACCAATTCCTTTCTTCTTCCCCCTTTTTGTTTTTTTGTTTTACATCCATTTTATCACCTAAAAACACATGCATGGTAATTTAGGCCAGATCCACATGACCCGACATAATGAGATCCGACTCTGACGGATCATGATCCGACCCCGTTACAATTACATTATTTTAAAAAAAGTAACTTTTATTTCATTTATGAGTATTTTATCATGGTAAATTTAATAGTGATCTCCTATTTTGTTAAATTAAATTGAGTTGCTACAAGATGAGACAGGACACGGGTTAACAAGAGCGAGTATCTGGGACAGTCCCTTGTTATAACTACCTAAACATCAATTCTCTACTCTATATATTTCTTAGATATCAACTTGATGTTTTGAACATCAATCAATTTGGCACTGAATTTCATCATACAAACATCAATTTCATCCTCCTCCACATTAAATTCATCCTTCAAGCATCGATTTTGTCTTGGCATTTTTTCCATCATAACATCATTAGATGTAAAGTTTTAACTGGAATGCCTTGGCAGCCTTTTTCTTTTGATAAGCCTATTCCTCAAATCACATTTCAAAGGCTGAATTCCTGATGCTGATGGAGATGCTGCTGTAACATGACACCAGTGGAAGAAAAATTGGCAGTTCCGAAACATTATCATCTGAATATTTATTCCATCCTACTCCTCGTGTCAATGTAACCTTCAAAAATATAGTGAATCCGGCTAAACCAAGAAGCAGCCGGGACATCTGATGATCAACTCACCTCCCCTGTGGACTGGACTGTTCGATGACAGACTGCAACATATCATATTCATATGCACAAGGAGAAAAAAAAAACTGGATTTTTTCTTAAATTATAAGCTTTGAATCTCTATATTTTCATCTCTTTCTGTACAAGGACTACAACATTGAAGGGGTGGGGTGGTACAAAAACACCAATGAATGCTCCAACACCTCTGCTTCACGGGCACAGAGGGGGGAAATCTGGCCTCTGTTTCCTCGTTCTGGATCACCCCCATCGGACTACCAGTCTCATCAGCAGTTTGCACTCATTCATTGAGTAAGATTTACGAGGCTGGACAAGATTCTTGTCTCCATTTCTCATCTGGGGGGCCACCCTTGAGCAGGCTATACAAAAGGTGGAGAGCACTGATGTTAAGCCGATGCGACTCTTTTTTCGGTCTAGGCTTTGTATTCAGCTCTATGGCGAAAAATATGTGAGGAAATACCACATCAAGAAGCAGAAAGTGCAAAGATGATGCTAAATCATGTAATATCACCCCCATTAATTGAAGAAATAAGGCGAGTCCAATACATCTCTGAGATCGAAGTTTCCACGCTCAGGTAAGGGAGGAAAGTTGAGAGAAGGGAATGACTGCTGGAAGCTCTCCAGCAACTGCACCAGAGATATGAAAATTTAAGATTCATAAGCAAGAGGAGTCTGTCTACAATGTTTAGAACAAAAATAGATTGAGCAGAGGAAAACAAAAAGCTTACATTTTCAAGGATTGGGGTCTCATATAGTTCCACAAACTTCTCTCTCAGCATCTGATTCATCTTATCCACATCACAAGCATGGGTCCAGTATGAATCATGAACACCTGGAGCCAAAACACAAATTGAGAACTTCCAGCGACAGTACAAATGGTTCTTAGTGAATGATGTATAAGAAGACTCTGAGAAAGACCTGCAAAATTCAGCCCTGCCTTCTTGCAGGCAACAGCAGTCATCATCATGTGGGACCCATCAAGGGAGTGAACAAAATTAGGGGGGAAAGCCGTCCTCTGGCGCTTGACCATGACCTACATGTGAATGTAGTGACTACTTAATATAACAAATACCAAGTGTACTAATAAAACAAGAATATCTAACCTTTTCTGTTTCCCGTTGCAATGTTAAGATCTGAAGAGAAGTTCTGACCTGTATGAAGATGGAAAATTGAGCTAATTGTGTCCGCAAATCTAGAGAAAATTTTCTAACTTTGATGGTGATAAATATGTCCAAAGACTTACAAGATGCCTTCCCAGTCTACGGTAAGGTTGCACAACAGGAAGTCCAAGCGGGGTCGTCCACCGAACTGGTTGATTTTCAGTTGCAATTATCTTTCCACAGGAAAATTTTTTGATAAGAAACAACCTATAGAACAAAATTGGATGCAGTGATTGAAAAGAAGTAAAATAATGGGTCACCCTTGCACAGTCTCCAAGCCAGCTCATGATACTGCGTGCAGCTTCGAACATCTCACCCAAGGCAGTTAAAGTGACCTGAGGATGGAGGGAAAAAAAATTAAAGATCTCCTTACCTACTTGACAGCTGAAAACCAACAAATAAAGTGTCCCTGCTAATTAAAAGAGCAAATTAACTGGATGGAACTGGCTTGCAGATAGTTTCAGCAGAGTAAGCGTGCATGGTCTGTCTTGTCCTTTGGAATAAATTACACAGGCTAATCCATTGCACCAGCTGCTTGGTCCCTTTTTCCAACATTTGAAAATTTTAAATTTCTAATGATCTACTGTCGCATTGTTATAAATGATTGGACCCCTGTGCCCTTGGTAATACCCATGAACCACTCAGCCAGTTCCTATATAGTCTAAAATTCTGCAAATTATGCCACAAAAGCAAGGAAAATACAAATACAGGGAGAAGTAAGACCAAGGATTGAAGTAGTATAAAGTGTTCCAAACCCTACCTTAGCAGCATAACAAGAAGCTCGAAATAGCTCTGTATCATCAGAAATGGCCCCACGCTCCTTCAACCTTCTCTTTATCTGATCCCGAGCACCGATATAAGTGACTCCATATACGGATGTCATAACTGTCTGTTTCACCAGTTTCCTGTCAACCTGAAAAATTGTCCAAACGAATCATGATTGTCTAAGACTTGAGAACTATTTCCCGCTGGTAAATTCAAACTCCAAAGCATATCAATCAGCTCACAAGCTAAAAGGGAAAAAAAAAATCTTCTCCCAGATAATCTATAAGAGAATGATAAATGACCTGATTTACCAACATCCTTGCATGCACTGCATCAGGAAAAATTGTAGGGTCTTTCTGTGCATCCCTTCGCATTATATCTAGAACTCTGCAGCAGGTACCAAATAAGTTTAAAAGATGAAGGATTGAATTAGCTTTCTACACAACTAAGATAAATTATCAAAATGAAAAGGATGTAACACGAAGAAAAACATATAATATTTCAGATCTGCAAACACATAAACTCTTGTTTGAATTGATAATTGGCACGATAAAGAGTATATCTCAGTTATTTCCGTTTTAGTTGTAAAAAAGTTTTCGCGCCTTCAACTCTTTTTCCTTCATCTCATTATGCTTCTTCTAGGGAGAGTCACCTAATAAAAGACAGCTCACTCGAAATCATTTATGGATGGGACGCTGGCCTTACCTGGATGCTATTCCTGAGTATACATCTGCAGGCTTTTCTCCTGCAACCAGATTTACCGCAGAAGCACCCAACTGAAGAGACAAGGTGTGCATCAGATAATTATGATCACAGCCCTTATGAATGAAAGTAAAGAAAAATCCAAAATAACTTCACAAAAACAAGGAGTTCTCACCTTATCTCTTCCAAGAGCAGCATAGTGTTGCAATCCATTGCACGAACCATCCTACAGATAAACAAAATGATCAGAGAGTATCTTTATCCTAAATCTGTGATAGCATAGAAAAATGAGTACTAGTAAACACAGAAGTAATCATTAATAGAGCATCCTGAGCTAACCTGTGAAGACATAAAGATCATATCTACGGCAATGCAGTGAGGAATTGTTGTATTAATATGATTACTACGTTGAATTACCTGATGGACAGGAATGTGTGACACAAAACTCTCAGGAGATGAGCTCCTCAGAGCTTCAGTAAGATTAATGCAGACAGCCAAGCACTGAAATGGATCTTCTGCATTTAACCACCACCGATCCCCTTCTAATGGACGATCAGCGGAATCAAAAATATCATCCAAGTGATTGTCCGTGAATGCTAATCTTGCCTCATGAGATAGTTTGTCCACTCCGTTTGCAAATAGATTTGCTAAATGTATCTTAAGCCAGTGTAAACCGCACTGTCCCAGGGGCCTGCCCTCTGCAAATTCTAGAACGCCACGACATAAATCAGAACCTAGATGATTTAAGTAAGGGTGCATGGGGTATGCACGACCTCTGAAGTCAAGATTGTGTGGGTAGTAGAAACCCTCTTCATCCTTCAATTTTCTAGCCACCTGCACAAATTTCCATAGGTTTTAGAATATCAAATGTCGATAAGTTATTTTTGTCATCTTACAAAGAAAAAAGTAAGCCAGAACAGGAAGCAAGTCACAGCCAAAATAAAAACAATTACTGGAGCAATATCTGAATTAGCTAGAACCTATCTCCTTATCCTTTGCATTTATTGCATTAACTGAATCTAGATTGACTAAGTTTCGATTCACGGACTCCACACACTGTTAAAAATATCATGCATGCGAATTGAAGAAATTTCACTTTTTCAGGGGAAAATCTTAAGAAACTTCTGTTGCTTTGCTTGATCCAAATGATGTAAAAAGTTCTTACAGCAAGTTTAAGCTCTATATCACAACGCTGTGAATGCCTCTCCCTATTCTCTTTCTTGATAGATTTGACTTTCCACTTCCATTTCTTAAGCAGCACTTCATCCTCTGTATCTGGCTTTTCTGGCAATGGTATCTGTCAGGTTGAAAGTTGCAAGTAAACTGTTTTAAGCTCTCATTATAAAATCGAACTCACTGAAAATAGCTTCAACACAAACAACAATTAGCTAAATTCTTAAGACAAACATTGGAAGCTATGCAGAAGTAACTCACATCATCTCGGTCCACTAGGTCAGCAAGGCGGCCTCCACTAACCCATATTCTATCCACAATGCCTAATACCCTTTTATTTATTCTCCACTTAGTTGTCCCAAGTGTATCTAGAGCCTAAAACATTAGATGAAGCAAAAAAAGAGGAAGTGAGCACTGTCCATCATTACTAAAAGTAATAGAATTAATGACTGTCTCCCTCAAGCAACTTTTTAGTTTCCAAACCTCAAAAACTGGCTCTAGTTGCTTCCTTGGGGTCCTCTTAACAGCTTCACGTTGTTGTCTTACACCATGAGTCCTCATGATTGTTGAAGGTAGAAACAAATATGCTCCTTTGTCATAACTGCAAGTTGCACAAAGAAATACCCGCAACAGTAAACTTAGATTTAGTCTCTCATATGGCTTGCAGATTTCTATTCTTCTTCTTCTTCTTCAAAAATGACCGGACCCAGCATGTACGTATAACTCTGAAATTGCCAAGTATTTTGAAACCGCTCAAGTCAGATGGCTTACAATTACATCAATTATTCATGTTTATGTAACCAAACTTTGAGATTTAATAGGTTAAACTGAATCAAAATATTATTCTGAATAGGAAACTTGTCTACAGCAGAGAAAAATTGAGAACATACCCTGTCCACTTTACTGGGGGCACTAACATAGGCATGTAAGGGATCACCATATGTCTCGCCTGTTTAAGAAACGAGCATTATATCCATCAAACCACAAGGAAGATACAGCATGAAGATATCACAAATGATTACAATATTTGACCCCATTTCACTATAACAACAAGAAGATACAGGGTATGCCTAGAGTCTTTATCGTTTTCGAAATGAGAAATTGCTCACAGTTTTCTCCAAGCCTTTGAGAACCAATGGGTCACATTGAATAATCCCATATCTTCTCCCCACACTCCTGTTGAAGGAAGGACCAAAAAGCAACAACATTAGGGCATGAAAAAAAAGGACAGCTATCCATGAAAGAGCAGATAATCCTCACTTTGCATCTTTTCTAACAGTTCTGAATGTGTGAGAAAATGCAGGACGTATGTCAGGTGGATCTTCTGCTGGTTGATCAGCTGGAGATTGAATATAAGCTGTCTGAATCAACAACTCAATCAGACGACTTCCAACCTGGGAAGAAAGAGAATGGAAAGTGTCCTTGTGAAGCTAGAAGCAGGAGACAAAAATTCATTTTATAGAGGTTGCAAGAAAGTTTCCGAACCTTAGCTTTGGTATCCTGACCCCAAGGCCTAAAATCATCATGACTATTGACCAGCTGCTTCACTGCTGGCAGCTTCTGTTGCTTTATCAAAGTAGTGACTCTTTTCCTCAACTTCTCTTGCATGAGAGACACGAGACCAGCTTCAGATCCTTCGCCTTCATCGACTTTCTTCCCCTTCTGCCTCTTTGTCTTTTCCAAGAACCTGTGAATTCTGACCTGACGCATTTGAAAAACCACGAAGAAGAAGCTGTGAGTCTAGAAGAAAATGGTCCAAATCCAGAAAGACATCTAGAGGTATATTTCAGAGTTGCCTCTGGAATGCACAAACGACTGAACCCAAATCCAAAGATGAATATAACCTCATATAATTGATAATAATCCAAATACCCACAACTATCAATTTAAATAAATTTCAATTGATGTTTCCATCATTTAACTGACACTAATAGAAACAAAAACGAAAAATGTGCCCCGGAACATAAACTCAATCAAACTCAATCAACCCACCTCCTGCTCAATTGCATCACCAATAGAACAAGCTGCCCGAATGACCCTAGCAACCCCATGTTCTCCTCCAGTCATCAATAATGCCATCAGCTTATGCATCGTTATTACTGACATCATATCTGCAGGCAGTTGATCGAAATAGGGAGCATATCCCATCCTATTCTTGCCTGACCTGTACAGCTCCTGCTCGTTGGCAATAGCACTGCACAAAGGCTCAAACCAACCCAAAAACAAAGCCTTCATGTAAGGCAAATTGGGGGCCAACTTGTGCTCACACATATCAGACAGGAGTTCTTTATACTCCTTGGCTGCCTGTTCCCACGCCTCACACTCAATCTTCACCTGTCTTTTCCTCAGCATTTGATACTTCTTCGATCCAATTCCCCTTTCAGTTTCTAAGCGCTTTCTTCGAAGGGTCCCCCTCTCCTTCTTCTCCGCCCTACTCATCTCCTGCAACAGTTCCTGAACCTCTTCAGAAACCGAAACATCCTCTTCCGCGTCAGTTGAAGAAACCACCGCCTCAGCCACACTCGTGTAACCCTTGGGACAAATCCCACTGAGCCCAACATGGAGGCAGCTACTCCTCCCCATCAGAGGGTCCTCATTTGACAGAATCTCACCGTTTCGACGAATGCCCACCTCATATAAACTCGAACTTGATGCCGGGCAGGAGTCAAAAGGCTTGAGCTTGAAATTGAATTTCTCTGGCGTAGTCGATTCTTGGGGGAGGCCCAAGAAACTGCGGACACGGACATTGGCACTCGACCTCGGGGTCCTCGAGACGAGTTGCTTGGTTACGTTTCTCCACATAGCTGTGGAAAGTCTCGACGGTTTTCTGTACAGGACGCAGAGATTTTTGGGCAGGAAAACGACTTCGGCTCCTGATTTGAGACGAGAAGAGGGTAAGGGGGCATTACTGGGGGACATCAAACTGGAACGAGAGATGCGATCGATGTAAGTTATTTACAACACAGGAAATGGACTTCATAGAACGAGATGGGATAAGAAGAGCGAATGACAGTGCTAAGGAACTAGGGCAGTGGGCGCCTTTCTTCTTCTTCTTAAACCCTTCCTGAACCTTTGGGCTTGTAGATTGCCGTCCCAGACCTGAAAGCCGGTGACAGAAGATTTTCCTGTCCGTCTTGGGGATGCTTTCCCAATTTTGGAGCTTTTCGAGGACTGAAACGCAAATAAAACAGGATGGGTGCTGGAGTTTAACGGGCCCAAAATCTGCAGCACGAGAGAGACCCCCTCCCGATTTGAAAGAAAGCCCAATGAGCCGAATGACGATCCTAATAACATTCCTGTCGAGCCCACAAGACCAGCTTTTCCATATGGATCGATCAATTAATTAACTAGTGTTTTCTGACAAATAAATTAATTAACCAATTAATGGATGAGATTTCCATTAATCTATTACTTAAGGAAGAAGTAAGTAATTTTAATCTTTTTTTTATTTCTAAAGCTACCCTTTATCCTAATTTAATCTGATGATAGTTTAGGCATTTTATTGGCTATTTGATGGTTTATCACCATGATTAGAATTATCCAAAACTATTCACAAATGTCTTTCTATAAGAGAGGAAAATATATGTAGCACTATTTGGAGATGATGTTTCAAGAGTAGTACCATGTTATGAATGTTGTAAAAATAGCACCACTTTACATTTCATTTTAATCACTTTTTTGAAAACCCCAAAATACCCTCTCTATAACCCTAATTTCTCCTCCCTCCTTCATTCTTTCTTCCTCCTTCCTTCTCTAACAGCTCCCTTCTTCGGATCTCCTCCATTCTCTCTCTTCTTTCTCTCTTCTAAGCTCAGCAACCATCTGGAGCCCGACCTCGAGCAGCGGAGCCCACCCTGGAGCAGCGGAGCTCGAGCCCCCCCAGGCCTAGCTCCCAAGGCCAAGCCCTAGCCCCGAGCCCAAGCCCTAAGCAGTCGAGCCCGACCCCCCGAGCTCCCAAGCCCTAGCCTCTGAGCCGAGCTGCTGCCCCAAGCCCCCCGATCTACTACCCAGGTCCTCCAGCCTTGATCTTGTTGTGCCCCCGTCCGCCATTGTTGCCAAAGTTGCTCCCAGCCTCAATCCCGCCACCCCTCGTCGAAGGTTGGCATGCTTCTAGGTTGAATTTCATGGTTGATTCATAATTAGGCTAGATTATATTATTCTGTGAGCATAATGCGTGATTTAGGACTTATCGAGACCTATTTTTCTCTTACCGAGACCTATTTTTCCTTCACTGAGACATATTTAACTGAGAAGAAAAATTTTGTCATGAAATCTGCCTAAGGCATTGGTTACCGGGACCTACTTTTCCCTTAGCAAGACCTACTTTTCCCTCACCGGGACCTATTTGACTGAGAATGAAAATTGAGTTTGTTATAAAATATGACTAAGGCATTGGTTATCATGACCTATTTATATCTAATCGGGACCTACTTTCTCATTTCGGGACCTATTTAACTTTGTCTCATTTTCTCATTTCAGCAAGTGACCCCCCACCATCATTTGCAATAGTTTCATCCGCCAGTCACTCGTCATCAATACAGCCAACAGTATATTCTCTATAAGTAATAAATTTCATTACTTATGTAGTATATACTTGTTATGTGAATGTTTACATATTGCAGGGCACGATGAAGCATATTCGAAGAAAAACGGTGGCTCGGAAGCACGCCGAGGCTCTTGCTTGTCTTAGTCCATTTATTTACCCAGATCATCATAACTAATGCAGTTATTTATATGTTGGGATATTTATGTATTTTGTTGGGATTATATTTATGTATTTGTTGAGATATTAATGTATTTGTTGGTTATATTTATGTATTTGCTGGGATATTCACGTATTTTGTTTGGATTAAATAGGTCCCGATAAAAGGAAAATAGATCCCGAAATAAGTAAAATAGTTCCCAAGAGCAGTGCCTGAGTCAGATTTCATGATAAACTCTATTTTATCGTAAGAGGAAAATAGGTCTTGGTAAGAGGAAAATAAGTCCCGGTAAGAATAAAATGGGTCCCAAAGAGCAATGTCTTGGTCAGATTTCATGGCAAGCTCTATTTTTTCGTCTCAGTTATATAGGTCCCAGTAATAGTAAAAAACGTCCCGATAAGAGGAAAATAGGTCCTGATAAGAGTAAAATAAGTCTCAATGAGCAATGCCTTAGCCAGATTTTGCGACAAGCTCTATTTTTTTGTCTCAGTTAAGTAGGTCTCAGTAATAGTAAAATAAGTTACAATAATATGAAAATAGGTCCCGATAAGAGTGAAATAGATCCCGAAGAGTAATGCATTGGTAAGATTTCATGGTAAATTCTATTTTTCGTCTCGGTAAAATATGTCCCGATAAGATAGAAATAGGTCCCAATAAGAGTAAAATAGGTCTTGGTTAGAGTAAAATTGGTCTCGGTAAGAGCAATGAGTCAGTTAGATTTCATGAAAAAAAACTGAAATACATTGAGTTTATGATGAAAATACATATAAGATCTGGATGTTACATAATAACAAAGTCACGTATATGCTTCTTCTCTATCAAGGAGCCTGGACTACCTAGTGTTATCGGGACGGCAAGGTGGACGGACGGGAGCAACAAAAGTAGTTCGACTCGGCATCGGGGTAGGGGAGCTCGGCTAGCTCAGCTAGACACCGAGGTGGCTAGTTGCAGCTGCTGGGGTTGGCTGCGACGGCTTGGCTGGCCAGGCTGGCTGCGGGCTTGTCGAGGCTGGGCTGGGCGGCTGCTAAAGAGGGAAGGGGAGGGAGAGGGAAAGAGATAGGAATAGAAAGTTTTTGGAAGGAAAGTGATAGATTTATTAAAATTTAAGTGGAAGAAGAAGACAAATAGAGGGTAAAGTTGAGAATTAGCATAACTTGGTGTTATTTCTCAACTTTCTTATAACATGGTGCTATTCTTACAAGTTGGGGGGAGAGTTGTGCTACTCTCCACCATTTTCACTTTCTATAATCATATTTTTATACATTTTATCATTTAAAAAGTTTTTGTATATGAAAATGGAGACAGTTCATTAAGTTGTTTTATTTGCACATAACAATAATTTTTATTTTTTCCAATTGTATTCGATGGTGCATAATACTGGTCATTCGCTAGTAATTATTTAATATACAAATAAAAAATCTTTTTTTATTCTTAATAATTGATAATTAAGTAATTATTAATCAAATTTAATGTGTTATTATAAAATCGATCAATAGTTTTTCCATTGATGCTAACAAAACTAATCCAACGAGCTGAGCTAGCGCTCATCATTACTGGTTCAACTTCAACTCAACGGGCTTGATACCAGAAAATAGGAAAACAAGTGTCTCCACCTATTCCAATCCTCTTTCTACCTAGGGTTTCTGCCATCATTTCAGACTCCACCCAGGCGCGTAGTAGTACGAGAGCTCGATTGTGGACCCAGTCATCGAAATTCAAGCTGCTGTAGACTGGCTCGAAGTACCTGGACTCCCTATCTCTCTCATTTTCTCCATCAGTTTCCATCTCCGACTTCCAGCTGGATCTATGATTTTCTGATGTTGGAATCCTGATTGACCTCAATCGAGGGTGAGACTCGGTTTCTCTCTTGCTCAATTTGGCTTTGGAAATCTAAAATTTTGAAAAAAAAAAATTTCTTGTGGGTTCGTAGAGACCGGGCCAGGGAGCCTTCTGCTGATGAGCCCATTAAGGTTGCCAGGAATCAGTCCTATGGATGTTTTTGGAGAAACTTTCGGAGATTTTAGCCATACATTGGAAAATAAGGGATCTTTTAGGGAAGATGATCGTTGGTCGAAGCAAGTGTTGCCTCTTCGTGGTGGTGGATCGAGAAACACGAGCCCCTTAGGCCGAGAGGGATCAAGGAACACCAATCCATCTTGACAAAAGGTGATTAAGACCAAGCCCCGGGGTTTAGACGAGGAATCAATAGCTAAATTTGGTAAGGCAGCTCAGCCCAATGTTCAAATGGAGGAAAACATATGGGCAATGTTGTCGGAGGACTTGATGCATGAGCTCTTAGCCCGGGAACCTCCATTCATGATTTTTCGGCTTCGTTCCGTTTGTAAGCGGTGGAATTCCACTTTGCAAGATAGCAGATTCCTGAAGTTCCACTCGCGCATCCACTCTCATGGGCCTTGCCTTTTAATGTTTTGGAAGAATGCTCATTCACCCCAACGCTCGGTCTTTAGCTTACCACTGAAAACTTGGTACAGAATCCCATTCAATTTTCTGCCTCCTTGGGCATTTTGGTTGGTTGGTTCATTGGGAGGTCTTGTTTGTTTCTCAAGGCTCGATGGGTTGACTTTCAAGACATTAGTTTGTAACCCTCTCACACAGACTTGGAGGACTCTACCAAGTATGCATTATAACCACCGGAGGCAGTTGATCTTAGTTGTTGACCGTGTAAAGCATTCATTTAAAGTTATTGCCACCAGTGAAATTTATGGTGACAGGTCTTTACCCATAGAAGTATATGACTCGAAACTCAATTCTTGGTCAATCCATCAGATTATGCCAGCAGTTAATCTTTGTTCTTCAAAGATGGCTTTCTGCAACTCTAGGTTGTACCTAGAAACACTCTCCCCTCTTGGGTTGATGATGTATAGGCTTGATAAGGGTCTTTGGGAACACATCCCTATTAAGTTTCCGAGGTCTCTGTCGGATGGATATTTGGTTGCTGGAACTTGCAAACGCTTATTCCTGGTTGGAAGAATAGGCCTTTACAGTACCCTACAGAGCATGAGAATTTAGGAGTTGGATCATTCGAAATTCACATGGACAGGGATTAGTAGGATGCCCCCCAGGGCACTTTTGAGGCTATCTACTGAGAGATTTGAATGCTTTGGTCAGGATAATCTGATCTGCTTCACATCCTGGAATTAGGGGAAGGATCTTCTCTATGACGTGGATAAGAAGATCTGGTCTTGGATTGCTGGTTGTGCTCTCCAGTCATACAACAGTCAAGTCTGTTTTTATGAGCCAAGATTTGACATTTCTGTATGCTGAACTAGAAGTTTCCTCTGTGCCTACTGCCTTGACACTGATTGGGCGGAATATAATCGATATCTCATTCATACATTTTTGACTTATATTTGCCGAATGACTCCTGCCTTCTAACAAGCTGATTCATGGAGGCTAAGCAACGACTCTCTTTGCTCGCATGTTGTATCTGTTTAATACATGCAGAGAGCTGGAGGCTGGTTTCGTTTGTGTTCCATGTATATGACATGTATTGTAGTTGTACCAACTACGTTCTGCTTATTGAATCAATTGAGAAACTTTGGACTGGTGTAAATTGACATGGCGTGGATATTCTGGAGAATGCTCTTTGTGTGCGATCACATTATAAGAACCAACACCTCTTCTGTTGATCCTCACACTCTTCGATGTCATTTCTCCATTTTACTCCCATTATGCTAATTGTTATATCAGCTTGCAACAGACGATTTGAGAGTTTTCTTTTTGAGCGGATTCACAAAAAAATCTTGGCCCTTAAGTACTTGGATCACTTTTAACTGAAAAATCTCATGAAAGCCAATTGACTCGACTAAGAATAGAGTCTGAGCTAGGGAGAGAGAATGTCACGTTCATGAGCCCTTGGAGATGCTGAGTTAGCGGAGAGTATGTGAACCCGATGAAGTAGGAATGGAACAGAGATATGGATAATTACTTTCTGCCAGCTGAAGTAGCGGATGGATAAGCTTCTGAATGCCAATTGTGTCTTTTTTGGCTGTTGTAAAAAGGGCAAATTATTAAACAAACACAAGTCTCGGAGAACACGACCCATGAAGCAGGATATATAACCCAATGAATGATAAAACATTTTGGCATCCACCACATGAACCGAAAGACAATGAAATCTTTCTATAAAGGACAGGAGAGAGATCATCAAACTAGTTCAATCCTCTCCCAAAGTTCTCATTCTTCTATGTTCAGAGTAGTATCTTCACTCAATAAACTTACCATCAAACTCAAACCTATCCAAAAATTAGAGTCTTACCAACTTGCAAATATAATTTGAAACATGCAAATCAGTCAACCAGTCACTTAAAAATTTAGCAACATGTACGGGTCTGACGTGATTCGATGTGAATATCTTAGGCTAAGGAATGTAATGAAGGAAAAGACTCAACATTGTTATTGTCTGGGACTTTGCTGCTTACGGCCTCACATGGACGAGGAAGAAGTACCGAGAAAAGCTATGCCCCATAAGGGAAGATGACTCTACAATGATGCAAGTTGTTTGTGGGATCTTTCACATGTTTTTCTTGAAGTGTCGGTTTTGGATCTTATAAAAAAGGAAAAGATTCATAATTAAGATATTTCTTTTTTATAATGCAATCTGAATATGGATTAATTAGACTGATTGTTGTTTTGAATAAATTGCCACGTCCAACTGGAAAAGGCAGATAAGTAGTGGGCTTGTTGAGAATTCGACCCAAGCCAAGTGGATGTTGGTAGAAACAGAGGAGCTTTCAAAGTATCTATCAAAAGAGGGTCCAATTGGGTTTCTTTCTTTTCTGAATTTCTCACTAAGAAAAATCAAATCAGGCAATAAATCCCTTCTGACCCAGTCAAATCTGCTGCTTATTTACTTCTACTCACCAAAAGAAAAAGAGTCCTTATTTATCAGTCGGGTTAACTTTAAAAAAAATCAAGAAATAGTTTGCTACTGCCCACCTGTTTCTCACTCAAAAAAGTGGTCCCCAGCTTACTAAACCAAAGAACCGTTTCTTCCTCTAGCCGTTTCTGTCCAAATCACCATTGCCGGAGTAGAATGTAGTTGCTACTAATAGTCGTGGAATGAATCATCCCGCAATTGATTCAGTCACATTATCCCGTTTCCTTTCACTAATCCAACATTATTATAAGGCATGTTGTCCAGAAGAATTCAGGAGAGCTTGATTGAATATTAATCAAACGGATCTCAAACCAGATGAGGTGAAAATTCAGTAAGGCATTCTCCTTTTCTTGAAGAACCAATGGGAAGGGCGAGGCCTATGCACGTCCGAAATTTTCCAGCCCAACAACACCGCACAGACTGAACAATAAGACATGCTGTCACACGTGTCAACCTCACTGACTGTGTCTTGACCTGGACTTGGGTCACCATTTCTTCCTTCTCCGCTACCACTAGTCTATGCCTTCTCCCTCCTCCCTCTCTGTGTATCTGTGTCTGCCCCTTCAAGATCCTGCCTTTCTCGACATAGGGAGGGGAAGCTGCATCTGGGTTCAGCCAGATACTGAGAGATTAGACCGGCATAAGCAGAAAGAGAGGGCCTGGGTTCAGAGAGAGAGAGAGGGGTGAAAAGGGACTGAAATGAAAGAAGGGAAGGCAGGAACGAAGTCAAAATTGAAATGGGTTGGGCTAGTAGGGCTCGTTCTATCTTCGCTCTCCATCTCTGTCCACTTCTTCCTCGCGAGGATTACCGAGCATGGCTTCTCCGAGTACCAAGCCTCCATCACCATCTTCTCTTGGCGACCCATCTTTGACTCCGCTGCTGATATCCCCAAAACTGTAATTTCTTACTATCTTCTCCCCGAATTTGCTTCTTTAACAATCTCCCTGTGTTTGGAAATGGTCACCTCTTTCTCATTGGTTCTGGTATGACATGGTGGTTTGGTTCGGGCATTCAGTTACTCGGGAGAGATCTCACCTTCTCCCTGCACCACTCAAAAAAAATCCTTTTGCTTTCCTCTAGGATTCTGTTTTTGTGTGGTTGTGGGTGTCCTGCTTGAGTTGAGTTTATAAGCACATCTTCTTGCTGTTTATGGTGCGATCCTTTGTTTCAAGGTTGTTGCTTTGGCCTAAAAGTTTTCGTGCATTTTGCTTGGATCTCTCAGTACAGTCATGCGAATGGAAATAAATCTCTGTTTTTACGTTTGTCCTTCATCGCATTGCTTCCATGTTGCTCACTGCATTTTGGATCTGACTTTCATTTCTACAGCTACTTTTATGCCTATTGCCGTTTTCCAGTTTAACACTGTCCGTTTCCTTGTAAGTATGGTTGTCTGTCATGGGTCCTGAATTTTCACAAGCTCAAGGCTCTTCTTTCATGTGCAGAGTCCTTTCTATAGAAGGCTATGGGGTCCCACTAGGCATCTCGAATCCTTGCATCCACATGCCAATCCAAGAGGAAACTACGCAGGTTATTAAGACATTACATAATTAAATTTGTTTTTGTGGTTTCTGAATTCGATGCTTAGACCCACACAGTGTTTTGAGATGATTTGTATATGAAGCCTGTCAACTTTAATTTATTTAAGATGAAACAATTATGATCTGCCTCCAGGGCCTTTCGTGTGTTCAGTATGAGTGAACGTTTGATTGGAAGTTTTGCTCTTTTAATGTGTCACGCCGTATGATGTTTTGGGAACTTGTTGAATCTTTATCATTGATTCAAAGATTTTGAGCGGACTATTTCTTAATTATTGGAATTGCCGTAGATCCCAGTCCAGAAACCAGTGGATTCATCTTTGTGAGGATACAAGGTGGCTTTCACGAGATCAGAAACTCGGTGCGCATTCTTTAGTGGAACTCCAAAATCCTGATTGATCATCACATACCTTTAAATCAATAGTGTGATACGCTTTTACTCTCTCAGGTAAGTGATGTTGTTGTGGTTGCTCGCATCCTTAATGCGACTCTAGTTATTCCAGAGATCCAATCAACTACGAGCAGCAAAGGCATTAGGTCTGGTGCTTTCATATCCAAAAACTTGAATTCCGATGTCATCAGTTCCAGCATACTGATAATCGTATTCAATCTCTGAGTGGTTCTTTTCTGCAGTTCGGAGTTTAAGAGCTTCTCCTACCTCTACAATGCGGAGCAATTCATTTCTGCATTAGGTAAGGATGTTAAAGTTATTAAAACCCTTCCAAAAAATCTCAAAGGTGCTAGGAGGAAGAAGAAAGTCCCCCTTTTTAGGGTACCATACCAGGCCTCGCCATACTTCTACCTCCACCGTGTTCTCCCAGTGCTTAGCAAGCATTCTGTAGTCGAGTTAGTGATATCTGATGGTGGGTGCTTGCAGGTATAACATTACCCCGTATCAGTTCCTTCAATCTGATCGAATTTGATTTTCCTAAACCCTCCATTTCTTTTCCAACCTTGAGGTTTTAAGGTCTGTTTGGTATTGGGCAGGCTATTCTCCCACCCAGATTCGAGGAGTACCAGAGGCTGAGATGTAGGGTTGCTTTTCATGCTCTTCAGTTTAGAGAAGAGGTTCAAGATCTTGCTGCAAAAATTTTGCAGAGGTTGGTAGATATAAATAGCTGATAGAAATGATCAATTACTCTTTCTTTTTAGGCCATTTTTCTTAATTATTTTTTATGCAATTTTCAGGCTGAAATCTCCTGGTAGGCCATATATAGCGTATGATCCTGGGATGACTCGAGATGCCTTGGCTTACTATGGCTGTGCTGAGCTCTTCCAGGTATAGATCTATTGTACATACAATTCTCATGTTTTGGTTCAGGAGTAGGGAGAAAGTTTGCTTCAGTTTCCATTATATCCTTATCTAAAATTAAGTTTAAAAAAAAAGGCAAATTTTGTGGCATTGCATTTCAATGAGGCATGTTAAATCATGCACACTTCCCCCTCATTTTTTCCCCTTATATTCCTATACCTGGAAAATTCTTTGCTTCTTAGTTACCTGAATCGGAGTGGAGCTGTTTTTGCATATTTTCTCCATTCTAAATTTTTTGTCACCACTTGAAGGATGTACATAATGAACTCATTCAACACAAAAGATCGTGGATGATAAAGCGCAGGATTTTTAAAGGAAAGCTTTCTGTGGATTCAGCGACACAACGTCTCAATGGTTCATGTCCTCTTATGCCTGAAGAGGTAATGGCGTATAAGTTTAAACCATTCAAAGGAACCCTCTGAAGATCATTCATGTAAAAGTAAATCAAATCAACCTCTCTCTCACTTATTTATTTCATTTATTTTTTTTAACAGATTGGAATCCTTCTTCGTGCTTATGGGTACTCCTGGGACACTATTATATATGTCTCTGGTGGTGAAGTTTTTGGGGGTCAAAGGGCTTTAATTCCTCTCCATGGTATGTTTGAGAATGTTGTTGATAGGACATTCCTCAGCACGAGCTGGGAGATGAATAGACTCTATGGACACGAGACTAATCTCATCGATAATTACCCTAAGAAGCTTCCGGTCATCAATTTTGAAACCAAGCGCAAAGAGTGGAAGCTTGCAGGGCCTCGTCCCCGGCCCCTTCCCCCTCCTCCAGCAAGGCCCAAATACCCATACAACATTGAAGGATGGTGGGGATGGGTTGCCGAGAGTGATAATGAACCTGAGAGCACTGTGATGGAGTTGAGGATGAATGCCCATAAATTGCTGTGGGAAGCAATTGATTATATGGTATGCGTCGAGGCTGATGTTTTTATTCCTGGGTTCGATCGCGATGGGAAGGGTCACCCGAACTTTGCTAGCTTGGTGATGGGACATAGGCTCTACCAATCGGCTGCATCAAGAACATACCAACCAGACAGGTAATCGCTCATGTTCTTGCAGCAACTAAAGGACACTAGGAATAAGGAAAAGGACCGGGCAACAGGTATTTCAATTTGGAAGAGATGCTGGTTTTTTTCTTCGTTTTCTAAACTAAGGAAAAATAAGTTTGGACACATTTCTCAATTCTCATGCAAGAAAATAAAAACTGGAATTGTTGTATAGAACTGAGTAGATTGACAATCTGCTTCTGCCAAAAACAGGAAAGAAGTTGTGAAGCTCTTGGAGCAAACTCGGGACCACCTATACCAAGCGAATGTCACGTGGGTGAAGTCGACACGCCGACTCATGAGAAAGAGTCTACTCGATGGCCTATTAGGAGGGTTGGCAAAATCAAAATCCTTTTCTTTCCTCACCCACCCAGTCCCTGAGTGTTCTTGCTCAACGCATGACCTGCAAGACTCACAGCTTAAGGCTGCCCTCGGAGCCATTCACCGATGCCCTTCTTGGATGAATACTGGTTCAATTACAGCCCCGAAAGAAAAGGAAAGTGAAGACGATCTCGACGAATATGACTCCTTGTCATCGTCTTCGGGATTGTTTTTCAGGAATTCAGGTGGGAGTCATGAGACAGTGGGCGAGGTGATTAAGGAGGAAACGCAGTTGGAGGACCAGGAGGAACTCGAGGGCGGAGAAAGACGGTAGGAAGAGGCTAAACCAAGCTGTGTACATGAGCTTTAATTATAAATTTGCTTGTAACCAGAAGATTCATTATTTTCTTCTCAGCCTGTGAGCAATTTTGAGGTAGAGCTAACATGCTTTGGTGCCAGCCGTCAAGAACTTTGTATAAAACATGTAAATGATCTTTCTTGTTAGTCTTCCCTTTTAGTGTGAGTTTGATTATGCTTTGCTCCATGCTCTGGGGTTATGTAAAATTTTCTCCTTTTTTATTTTGGCATGCACCAACTGATTCCAAGGCCTCGACTAGTTTAGGATTGAGTCGGGCCTTGAGCAAATTAAGTTTTGACCAAAGGTCTGCCTGCAACGGAGAAGATTATCTCTGTGACGCAAGCCCCTCAATAGATCTTCCTAGAAGGCTTTGAGAAGGCGATGTGGAACTTCCGCAGAAAAGAGAGAGAGAGACTGTTACACGAGGCTGCTTACAGAGAACCTGCCGAGACAACAAAATTGAAGAAAAGTCAAAGTTCAAAGGTTGTGCCCTTTACTACTTTGGCACGCGGCATGAAACATCGTTGTTATGGTATCGAGTACTTGGTCCCCAAGCATAGCTGACTCTATAAAAGCGCATTCCGCAAGAAGAAAACGGGAAAAAGAGGCAACAGAGCAGATTTAGCAGAGACCGAGAATACAACAGGAAGACGGAGAAGTGAGTTGCTTGTTCTGTTGGTCGAGCATCAATACAGATATTCTTAAAGGAAAAATGAGTGAGAGAAAGAGCATAGACTGGTTCACCACCTTCTTTCCTTGCTTCTCTGTGATAAGCAGTAAAGAGAAGAAGAGCAGGAGCGGAGGCTACAACCCCACGAAGGCAGAGGCCAAGATGATCTTTGCGGCCAAACACTTCTCATCATCCCCTGCTACAGTTCGGTTCAGTTAATCGATCATATCTCTGCTTTACTATGACGAGTGGCCAGCAATCAATCATCCTGCAGAAAGAAAAGAAGGCCGTTGTTACTTGTTGGAACAAGTATTGCCTGCATGAAGGGATTGGCGGGAGGGAGCTGTCGGGACTACATGGGTCCTTGCTTGCCGGAGTGCATGCAGGTTCGATCTCTGTGGTCTGGTGGGCTGATCTGGGACCTGTGTTCACGGTGTTTGAAAGTGCGAATTGCTGGTTACAAGAGCTCCAGGGCTAGTTCGAGGCAATTCAGTTGATGCTGCTGCTGGGCTGTCGAAGCTGAAATTATCAAATGGTTTCATAGATAAGGATGGCTATGCCATCCCATTAATTCTTCAAGAAAACTCTCTAAGTCCCCCTTTAATAGTGGATCCTTACTTTCCAATGGTTTGTGTGTGCTGGTACCACTTGTAGCTGAATAACCATCACGATGATTTGAAATGCTTCTCGGATATAATTACAGAGATCTTATGGTCTGTAAGTGAAAAAAATCAAATTATTAAATTTTAGAATATTAATAAAGGCTGTATAAAAAATGCACCGACCCTTGAAGAAAAAAATATTAATTATTTTAACAGAATAAAGTGAACAACAATAATGTGGTAATCTCACTACATCATTGCATAATTACATAATGTCTAGTACAATGTCGTCAAAGATTTAATATAGTTTAAAAAAGTCGAAGTATGTTTAACTCAAATTTAAATAGTACATTTTCTATCAAATATTCCAGTATAAATACAAGGGGAATTTGATTTTGATTTTGGAACTATGGAAAATAATAATAATAATTGACTTTACAAAATTAGCACCCATTTATTTATTTATTTCTTTTCTGCTTCCTTATCAACATTTTCCGCTTTTTACCATCTTCGAGGGCTCTCCCTGTCCTCCCTTCTCTTCCGGCTAGCGAGCAGCCACTGATTTTGTCTTCCATTTTAACACACTCGCAGCTTCTCTCTGTCTCTCTCTCTCTCTGTGTACCTGTGCATGTGGGTTATCGCGTTTGGCTCCTGAACAAGTGGAATAATTCGGTCGCTTCTGCTTTAGCTCACAGTCGTAATTCGTAGGGTTAGAGTAGGGTCCGGTGTTCCCGTCTCGAAGACCCTATGAACTTAACAATGGGGAGGCCTCCGGAGAGTTCCCTCCCCGAGGAGGAGTTGGAAGAGGAAGAAGAAGAAGAAGAGAAGTCCTGCTACGGAGATGACTTCGCTACTCACCATGATTCTTCCTTCCAGAGAGGTTCCATTTTCCCAAACTCTTTCGGTCTTTGAGGTGTCCGATCTTTTGTCTGAATGAAATGGCGGCTGATTCCTGTTTGTCTCTACAAAACTAGGGGAGGCAGGTAAGCTACATGGGAAGAAGGGGATTGCAAATACTACTCCCCGCTCGAAGCATTCCGAGACTGAGCAGCGGCGGAGGAGCAAGATCAATGAGAGGCAAGAAATCCCTCTCCCTTCAGTTTACGGGCTTCTAGTGTACAGCTTGCTAAGTGAACTCTTGGTCTATAGGTTTTGTGTGTTAGCTCTAGAAGTTGTGGTTTGCCTTGCCCAGTGTACGATTAAGCGGAAAAAGAGATTGTTTTGCGATGCCCGTGGGTGGATGATGCCACTCTGCTAGTTATGTTAGATATAAGGATTGGAAGGCTTCTCCTCTCTCTTTGTTCAGCTGTTGACATAAATGTCTCTCTCTATTATCACCCTTGTTTCTTTTGTGTTTCCATGTTAATCCTACACTAACTTTCTCGCATGAAGCTTCCTTCAGAATGTCCGACATTGGAGTTCTTGCTTATCAAGTTTTTTGCCCTCGCCGAGTATTGCTTATCGAGTTTGTTGTTTGCTAATTTTGCAGATTTCAGGTTCTGAGGGGTCTTATACCCCAAAATGATCAAAGAAGAGACAAGGCTTCATTCTTGTTAGAGGTATGAAATTCTAATATTTCCTAGTGACATTTTTGTTTTGTTTCTGAATACTCTCTTTTCTTGCTGTGATCTGATGCTTGTTCCCCCGACCACAAATATTTGGCAGGTTATAGAGTACATTCATTTTCTACAGGAGAAAGTGCAAAACTATGAAGGCTTGTGCCACCAGGGATATAGTCAAGAACCAACTAAACTGACACCATGGGTAAGAGTTGGTATTAGATCCACATTCTCTGCATGTGTTTATGTTTTCTGATCTTTCCTCTTAACCCGTACACTCTCCCATTTGCTCTTGTCGATTTTACCTGTTTATGTTGGTTTCTGTCCTTTTCTGTTTAGAGCATGAAACATGAGTTTGATCTCACCTTTTCTAATAAAAGGGAAAAAAAAAAAAGGTTCTCTGCAAGCGGTTGAAACCTTCATTGATGCGTGAGCGCTCCTTCGTAAAATACTTCATGATGTTGGACTGCAAGGGTTTCTTGTCATTGAGGAGAAGAGTGCAGTTTTCTTACTTGATTTATTTTATTTCATGCATTTATTCGTCATGAACCAGTTCTGGGCTATACACATATAGCAATAAAGCACTTGACGGTAATTATCTGTATTTGAGCAGAGGAACAACAGTTGGACTGTAGACAGTCATGTCAAACCTACTCAAGTAATGAGAAATGGTACAGGCCACGAGAACAATGCCCTTGTGAATCCGGGAATGCTAACAGCTGCACAGGATTCTTTGCAACCAGATATTGAGAATGCAGCAGATCCTTTGCAGATGCAATCGGACATAATTGCTCCTGTTGGGAGGGGTGACTTGTCTGGAAGTGCACAACAACCCCTTCCTAATGTTGGGGACCTTGTTTCCCATCCTCAGCCTCAATGGTGGCCAGCTGTGCCATTTGCAGCTGATTATGCTTCACCTAACAATTCAGAAAACCAACATGAGCAGCTAGGTATCGAAAGTGGATCCGAAAGCATCTCGAGTGCCTATTCTCAAGGGTAAGTATCTTCACGTTCTGCTATTTAACTCTGGAATGATGATGCTAGTGCTAAACGCTTATTCAATCACGAGCTTATGGTACAGGGAAGAAAAATGTTTCCTTTTCCAGTGGCATGTCTGTTGATAGAAGAATCGTAATCTGAAACAGTCTTGAGTATTGAAAACTATTTTCAGTTGTGGTATACCTTGCCCATTCTTTTTGGTGTGGAGCAGGATTTTGAGTACCCTGACCAAAGCACTGCAAAGTTCTGGGGTAGACTTAACGAGGACCAGCATTTCAGTGCAAATTGATGTTGGGAAACGGCCAAATTCAAGGGCAGCTGGTAGCTCCAGTTCAAAGGTGTCATGTGATGTTCAGCCCTCTTTTTTCGAAGCCATTATTATGCATGCCTTTTTAGTGTGCTGATAGCCTGCATATGTTGGGCTCCAGTAACATCGTTGTAGTATCATCAAATAGCCCATCCATTTTAAGATACGTAATGGTTATACACTGAAATTGGATCTGATTGAATCAGATGGTGACTTATCTGCAAATATGCTCGTTTCCTGAAATCCATTGGCAACATCTGGCATTCATCTTTCATTTTCCTTTTTATGTTAAAATATGTGCAGTGCCTCGAGCACGAGTAAATAATTTTGTGCGTTGCATGATACGTGTTCTTGCATTCAGGATAATGAAAATCATCAACAGAGCAGTCAAGCTGCTGTGCATGGTGGATATAGAAGTTATGGCGAGGAATCAGATCAACAGTATCATAAGAGGCTGAGAGTAGAGCACAGCTAGCTCTCCATTGGTCGCCCGACCTCTTTTTCGCAATTTTTTTTAACTGGGAGAGCAGCGGGGTCAACCAAAGCTACGGGTCCAGATTCAGTTTTGTACATGTGTGTTTATCAGGTGAACATGTTTGGATAATTGTGTGAAATTCCGTTATGGGGAATCCGATACCAGTATGTGGAACAACCACAAATCATTGCCGGGAGACGGCTTATTTGTTGAACTTCAATTGGATTGACAATTGTCAGATTGTGTTCATTGCTGTCACCCTCAGCGGATTCCTTGCCTGGGACCTATTTTCAGTGTCCCTTGGCACTAGACTGCCTGCATAGCACAGCATGCAAGCAGTAATGAGTGATAGATCATATAAATTTTCATGCGGTACAGATGCGATTGATTGTAGTGCAGATTTACGGATTTGAATCGATCTGCAGCGTGATTTCAGCAGTTTCATGAACTTTAATAAACCAAACTGTCATGAACATTCAGTTTCCTTGAATCTCTCGACTCAAATATGAAACTAACTCCCCCAATTACGAGCGTCACACACGCTCACTGCATTTATGCAGGGAGTTAGCAACAACACCGTTTTCTGCTCTCCAATCGCAGCCAAATCATCACTGACAACGCTAGATTTTCAATGATAGGAAAACAACACGATTATTCCTGGAACATCTTATTACACAAACAACGTAGTAATGCCGACCTCGCATGCCTTATTGTGGATACAGTGAAGACAAAAGTAGCCACATTACCCCAACTCAAGTACAGAATCCGGGGCTTCCATGGAGCAACACTACTGGGCATCGCTTGTACATGAACCGATTCCTATTGTCCATATCTATAAAGCATTTTGTATACTAATCGAATTACATCACTATTCCAAATATATATATATATATGTGTGTAGTTTTATTTGAGTAACAAACATCCATCCATCCATCTGGTGCGTGCCCCCTCCTTTACTGATAGTCCATATTACAAAGTGATGAGAAATTTATATGTGATGGTAAAACACTACTGAGGTTGTAATATGTTTATGTATAGGTACAATCAAGGATTAGTCCTGCTCTTGTCTGGAGAAGGAGAAGCCGGGGGCCTCCCAGGGGATGGGGGCAGTGGCGGGAATGGCAATGGAGGGAAAGGGAATGGAAAAGCTGGTGGCGGTGGAGGAGGCGGCGGTGGCGGGGTAAATCCCGGGAATGGAATCGGTGGCAAAGGAATGGGAATGAATGGTGAGGGTGGCGGAGGGGGGGGAGTGAAACCTGGGATTGGTGGCAGAGGAAACCGTGGTGGTGGTGGCGGTGGAGTTAATCCGGGAAATGGGATTGGTGGCAGAGGGATAAACGGCGGTGGCGATGGTGGAGTGAACCCTGGAATTGGCGGAAGAGGAATTAACGGTGGTGGTGGGGTAAATCCTGGAATCGGTGGCAGAGGTATCAATGGCGGTGGGGTGAAGCCTGGAATAGGCGGCAGTGGAATCAGCGGTGGTGGGGTGAATCCTGGAATTGGTGGGAACAATGGAGGCGGCTGGAAAGGAAATGGCGGGAAGATTAATTCCGGGAAGTTGCTGGTTGTTCTTTCTTGATCTGAACCAGGACGTGAGAAGGACGTTGAAGAAGATTCACTTAGTTTCTTGTGCTTTGGGTTTGTTGATGTTTGATCACCGCTGCTGCTGGGAATCGGGATTTTGATCTCCTTATCATTGAGCTTCCTGCAAATTCTTGGCAGTTTCAAGGGCTTAAATGCAAGGAACCCAGCGGCGAATATATGAATCCCTTCCCCGCTTGATTTCAACTGTAAAGAAGAAGAGCTTCTGATGGATGATACAGAGCATTTTGGCTCGCTGCTACTCATCAGCTGGACTGTGCAGTTCCTGATCTCGTTCCCATTTTCACCCACTGAGAAGGGCAATCGAGCTCGAAACCGTCCACTTCCATCTGTCTTTGCCTCTTTTGACATCCCATTCGGACATTCAACAAAAACAGAAGCACCTGCTTGGAACAGATTCCAGGAATCAGTTCCAGGATTCAGAATTTGAGGAACAACTAGGAGAGGAAAAGGAGGTGAAGGTTAACAGACTAAAACCTGAAATGAAGTGACTGGTCTTTGAGAACTGATGTTGGAGGCAAGTGTCACAGAAGACAGAGCCAACAACCTCTGCAGCATGTTGAAGCTTCTTCTCAGGGACAGCAGCTCCATAGACATGGACCCTGAAACTGATGAGGGAGATGAATACTAGCAGAAACCACTGCATTCTCTCTCTCTCTCTCTTAATCAGTCTCTCTTTCTGTCTGCTCTGGTCACTGAGAACCATTAGGAGTTTGTTGCTCGTCTTTTATAGAATTTCTCAGCTATACAGGCGCTGAGGTGGTGTCTTCTGTGTGTCTATTTCTTCAGTTGTCTGAATATGAGAAAAGAATAATGAAGCTTATCGTGCTAAAACCAAAACCGATCTAAGCACTTAGCGACAAAGATAAATTGTTTCTGAACTGTGATTAGTTTGGCTCGTTGGACTCATAAGCCGATAATTTACTTGAAGAAACTGTGCCAGAGAGAAGATTCCAGATTGTAAACAGAACAGAAGTGGGTCCCTGCAGGTTCACGGGGCTTGCAGACCAGTGAAAAACAAAACTTGCCGCAGGGACATAAAAGAGTACAATGAATTATTTATCCTCTCGGATTTCCCGGTGTACTAACATGCTTGGAAGATCATAGAGTACTGTTTCCTGGGCCCGCTAATGGCTGATGACGGAACATCTGCGTCCTAAATGAATCTTGCAGATGGCCGGTGAGGCTCGACCCTTCTCCGATCCATGGAAGCGTGCTAGTACTCTAATTTCCCCGCATAACTCAGGATGCTGATGAGATAAGCGCGGAGTAGTTATATATCGCCAGAACGGAATTAGATAACCACATAGGAACATTCGCTTGGGTTGGAAAATTCCTGTTTTCTTGATGCAAGTGATTGGAACTGATAGTGACAAGAAAAGGGGAGGATAAGTAAGCTTCAATGGAACCTGTCTAATTGTGAAAAACATCATTTTCCTTCACGGGTTGTAAAAACACATCATCAAAGTGTCAAATACATCTTCACGGGGCACTTCTTTGGTATTAAAGAACATCGAATTCTCCATACCGAATTATTGTTCTCTCCATTTGTTGGATTTTAATTCGTGCTGATGATGGATCCAATTCTTGAACAGTTTGGAAAAGCCGTGTACTGTTTAAATTTTGTCTTTTATGAACGTGGAACATCAGCAATCATGGCAATCTACTTTGAAGGATAACAAGGCAATGGATTCACTCTAACAATAAATTGAATGCGATATTACAAAATATGGATCTAACTTGAACATTTGATCGCACCTCTTCATAACAAAAACAAAGAGAGTGATGCACAGGGACATTACCCGGAAGTGGCATTCATAAACTCACCTAACCAGGAAACTAAGGGGACAGTTTTGTAAATGAAACAACCTTTCCACACAAAAGAAGGGAAAACATGGAGCTATTTACCCAAAATCGAATCTTATCTCCAATTCTTACCAAACTTCTGATGGTCACTGAAGATGTCAAATTACAAGAGTTTTTGTTCAAAGAAAGAAAGGACCAACTGCTTCACATTATTCTACCAAGCTCCTGCATCTTGCCTGTTCACAGTAACACAGTCAACAGCAGCTGCAGCTAGCTGCTCCCACCATTCATCAAGCTACACAAGAAGAAGGAAGTCAATAACAAAATCTCTTCCTTTTTTCATTCTTTTCCTCGGAGCGATTGAAGCAAGTGACCATTGATGAAAATTAGACATGTTGATACAAAAGACACACAAAAAGCATTTGACAGGCAATCACTGACCAAACCTGCGATATATCTGCAGTCCTCTATGCTGTTCTGAGGGTTCAAGATTCCAGTCTTATGTTTCTTCATGATCATTTTCTGTTGCTCAATAGCCAAACTCAGAGAGCAGTTAGTAGTCCTGAAAAGTTACTTGAATGACATGCGGGCGCATGTTCAAAAGTATACAAAGGCAGGAGAGTCCTCTCTCTGAGGAACCTATTTAATCTCTCCGAAGCAGCTGAAGTGCAACCAACCCAAGCAAAAGAAATGCAATACAAGAGGTAGTGCTGTGTTACCTTTCATATTCTTACCGAGCAAGGTCAGCCTGGTTTAAGTGTGTGTGTGGCCACTTTCAACAAGTTCCTGCCACAAATGAAACAAATTAATTGCCTCTGCCCTAATTCACTAGCTTCAGATCCTCGCAGTCTTGAACAGATCTCCAAAGACTCAAGAACCTCTGTGAAAGCAGCATCTGATCTCCGAACCGATCTGAGAATAGCAGGTATTTTGAACTGCTGCTAGTTTCCTAATACACCATGCGAATACCAACAAGAATGTCAATTAAATAGCTTTGGATTATAGCCAAGGAATTATCAAGACCTGTCATTGGCTCGCTCATCCTTCCTCTGCCTCTTCGTGGTGTTCCTTAGCCTCTCCACTTCCTTTGCCGATTCTTCTCTTTCCTGCAACACCGCCTCCAGGCTCTCGCAGCTGCTGCAGCAGGAAACGGAGCCGCCACTGCCTCTGTCCCTCCCGCCACCATCAACCATTAACTTTCCACCTGCCATTCTCCACCGTCTTCTCCGACTTCACCCGCCTAATGAGAAAGCTCCACAGAGGTGTCATGTTCCGGAGACAGATTTTGCAAATCGAATTCAATCACGGGGCCCCGAGATTTGCCCAAAAAGGGAGACGGAGAATAGCTCGCTTTCACGGGTACCAAGGACAAAAATTTGACCAAAAAGGGGAGTCGTTTAGGACCACTTAGGAAAGATCCTTCGAAAAGGTCAAGAATTTGAATGTCTTCCTTTCAGAGATCGAATGAACATATACGAAGAAATTAACGTTGAGAGAAAGATCTGTATCCGACAAAGTAAGAAATTAATTACATCAATCCATAGTTTAGATATTCCATCTTTTCCAGTAAATTGCGTGAACTCCATCCATCTCCATGGGACATCTTTTCAGAGCATACATTTAAATGTGGCAAGGAATAAAATTTTTCAGATTCCTGCTTTTGACCTATCTATCTCATCACGTAATGTGAGAGAATATGAATTAAAAAATAATAGATAAGTAAATTGAATATTAACCACTCAAAGAATGATAAAAAAAAAACCTTATTAAGTTTTCCATGTTGTCACATTTAGGTGAAGATGTTTTTCGTTAATTTGAGGGGTATTCTTGTACAATCAAGAACTTTCATAGAAATTCATAAACTACACGGAAAATGATGCGCCACCTTTGCTTATTTTGTTGATAGTTTGGCAGGGAGAGTAGAAAATAATATGCACAGATACTTCACCCCGAGCGTACTCTTTCCTTTGCAATTCTTGAATAAGATATTAAAATGGCTGGCGAGCCTGATATCAACACGAACCTGATATTTCTCAAAGAAAAAGATTCGAACAGTTCATTTTCATATTTTATTCTAAAATCAATTTTAATTAAATATTATTAATCAATAATATATGATAGGGCTTTAGAGGGAATAAGAGGAAGGTGTAAAAGTGACATATTTCTGCCAAAAAAACTGAAATATTTCTACACGCACGTTTAATAATTAATTAATTAATTAAATTAGGAAAAAAAAATGTAATGCATTGCAGCCATTGATTAATGATGATTACAATGTGAAGGCCGACACCCACCAAAACCCTTAAAAAATAATTAAAAAATAAATGGGGGTACTTTCCACCACCCACCACCGCATTCCATAAATAAAATACAGGCATACATGCATAATTATATATATATATATGTTATTCATTATTAATTACGGTCCAAAAAACCACATAGTATTCAATTAATTAATTAATTAACCTATTGACCCTCTCCCTTAAAGATCAACAAATTAATAGAGGAGTTTAGAGTCCTCCTCTAACGCTTGATCACCACCTGTATCAATAAAAGATTGCCTGTATATTTTTCTATTATAAAACGATCCGTGAATCAGAATATGATTAGAAGGGAGAAAAATAGAGTGATACAGAGAATCTATCAACAAGAATCGCATCCAAAATCTTCACTTCTGATTGCCAGAATCTTGATTTTCTATATTGGACCAAAATCTTGAAGGAAAAAAAATTACAAGACTTGATTTTTTCATATTGATTTATCGGTTTAATTTTTTTTTTAATAAGCTGGAAGAGAAGAGAGAGAGGGACCGCAAAAGTTCTTTCCTTTGCTTTATTTCCGGGCTAATTAGCTTCCCTCTCCTCCTCCGTCTCCTCTAGCCCGCCGGAAAGGAACAAACACAGGAGAGAACAAACACCCCGTTTCAGGACTCTGTTATCCGGGGCCATCTTCATCGATTTCCCCGAAATTCTCTTGTCTTCTTATCCATTCCCATTAAAGTAACGCGCCGATCGCCTCCCCAGAAGAAAAAGGCCATCTTTTTTTCAGCTGCAGGTGGGTCTTAATACCAATACCATCCCCTCCTCGATACCCGAGCCAATTTTCTCGTTGGTTCATTAATCTGATCGGTTCTTTGAAGCTGTTCTGGGCTTTACGGTCATCTGGTTTATCTCAAAGGAGCGTGCTTTGTTGCTTTTGTTTGAATAATTCAATCCCATCCCAGCTGGGTCAATTTCTATTGCTGCTCCTTTTGCTGATTCATGAGATATTTTCTCTTGACTGAATCAATCTGCGATCTTGTTGGTATTTTTATTCTTCTTCTGGTTGTGGTCTAACCCTTGATCATCCTTCTTTCTCTGGGTCTCTCCGTTTTCATTCAAAAAACCTCAGCTTTTCGTGGGTTGGGTTTTTCCTCTGCGTTGAGTTATGTTGTTAGTCCTTGCAATCGAAGGAAAAGACCCTAATTTTAACTTTTAAGAAAGCTTCTCCACTCAATGCGTTAGTTGACCCTTTTTTGGTAATATCCCTGGGCCAGCAATCACCGTTTAATGCTTTGCATTCTCTTGTTTTGTTCATCCTGGGTTCCGTGTTTCTCAGTTATATCACTTCTGGAAGGAAATTTGAGGCTTCTGCCTAAGAATATTGATTTGTTGTGCGTGTGCCCACTTTCAGTCAGTGTATTGTTCTCCGTGGATCTTACAAAGGCATTCGCTCTACTCGATCAGTATAGGGAGGGTGCTTTGTTCACGGAGCAATTGGACTTCGGTGAGCTTAGTGTCCTCTCCCTTCTCTCAACATAACAGTAAGATTGGAGGCTTTCCATCGGATAAAAGTTGCCACGGAAAACATTGAACTCGACAGAATGGGGTCCGTTTGTTGCTGTATGCAAGTCGAGGAAATTGAAGACTACCTTAACCGCAACAGTACGGTTTATAGGAATTGTGTCTGCTTAAGCTGCTTTCTCCATAATTTCCTCTATGCGGTATGATACTTTATACTATCCTGAACTCTGTACATTCGAAGAGCATCTCCTGATGGTGTTTGTTAGTCCACTATCGATATGTTATTCCTGTTGTTTACAGTACTCATCATTGTTTCGAAGGGGAGAAATGCATGCTATCCCTTCATCCATCCAGGGAGCAGCTTCGATTACTTCAACAGCTTCACTCGATGATTCTTTCTCTGACATGTACCGTTCTCCCCCAAGGCCATTGCCTTATGATGCTGATCCCAGAAGCATTCGTGATGGACTTGTTCCTCATCGAGAGAAAGGCCCAAGCCATTCCCCTGAAGAATCAGAACCTCTCAGAGGCAACAAAGGACCAGCGTCAGACTCTGCTTATGGTGCTACAGGCAAGTGGAACGATTATCCACACAAGGAACTGGAGGAAGATGACGTCAAGACCTCTGTTAAGCTTTCCATAACCAAGTCAAATTCAGAATTTGGGTACATGTACTCAACTGCCGAAGACGAGGATGTGTGTCCAACATGTCTCGAAGGTAGAATAAGTTTCCTTGTTCTGCATTATTTCGCTGCCTCATCTCATTAATGCTTGATATGCTGAGTGAATATATATCTTAATCTGAACTTCCTTTGCTCCAGAATATACTCCCGAGAACCCAAAGATTGTGACAAAGTGCTTGCATCATTTCCACCTCGGTTGCATATATGAATGGATGGAAAGAAGTGAAAGTTGTCCAGTCTGTGGCAAGGTGACTAACATTTAACCTTGTGCCGTGTGCGACCTTACTTTTAATGCCAGCTCATTTTAAGACATCCTATGGTCATTTTTCACGTAGCCTGAGCATAATGTCATTGTGCTGCTTGTCGAGAATTGCCTTTCGATGATATTCAAATACAACCAGATCTTGAGATATATGCCGCTGAGGACCTTGCTTTCAATGCTCTTGCTCTTCCTTCAATTTGATTGTCTTCATTCGGTTGGCTTTTACAGGTGATGCTGTTCGATGAAACGAATTGACCTTAAAGGTTCATGATGTGGATGGAGGTGACACCTGCGCCTTCTGGAGGAGATGAAAACATGATATCGAAAAGTTTTTAGGGTCCCTGTGAATATTTTCAGATTAAGATTTTAATACCATCTTCAGTAAATAATATGTAAAGATTTACTGTGCATACGCCATTTTGGTCTGTACATTCTCCACGGAAAGAACTCTCCATTGTTTTATATCGAAGACTGCGTTCTTGAACTTTAACCGGTGATATGCGAAACGATAGGTAGTTTGGTAGTGCATGCTAACCGGTAATTCCATTGTCTTCATTCGTCCCACCAACCAGGTTCCCTTCATTAGCTTCTTGCGGCAAGCTAGTGTCTCACTTTCAGATAATCACATCTCACCTGAGCCCTGAAGCCTGATAAATTGTCTTTGACACCCCGCAGTAACTTAAACAGATTTCACTCTATTGTTCCATGGTTCCATTTCCCCTTTGTTTATGGTAAACGAATCTGGATTAAACTTATGTTCAAGTGGACTAAAAAGCATAAGTGCTTCTTCAAACTGCCATAGAAATTGCACATTCCGACAAATTACAAGACATGCAATCCTAAAACATTGGAATCCAGAGCTTGGTATACATGCATGTGGATTTATAAATCTCCGGTGAATGTTTTACAGCAACTGTACCGTCGAAGTCTTATTTTAAATTGCCATGTAACAGAGGATTACAGTGCTTTATCGGCCATAGCAAGCAGAGTACTATCAGTTGCAAATTTTACTTTTCCTTAGCAGCTGCTTCAAAGGCTCCTAGGAACACCTCGGGTGATTGAGCACCGATTAGCTCATACTTCCCATTTATCTGCCAGAAGAGTGCCTTGTCATTTCCCGGGGACACTAGTATCACTGGATATCGAACTATAACCAACCAAGAGCACCGGTTCAGATTTACGTACCAGGTAATGTGGGACCCCAGAGATACGAGATGAATACTTGGAAAGCTCGTCTTGTACCTGATTGCATCAGGAAGAATCATGTTGCTTTTAGCATGGAATGGTTTAAACCGGTATCATAAACAGGACATTCTCCCAAGAGAACTTCTTGCTTCTACCTCCAGTCTAGTGATATACATGATGATTCGATTATTTATCTAATATGTTCTGAAGCATAATTTATGCAGAAGTTGAAAGTTGGAACAGGACAAACAACCCCTAAAAGGCCATTATTTGGATCTTCTAGAAACTCTGCTGCCCCTTCGAGCTGAACCTTCCTTGCAGCTTCCAGGAGAAACTCTCTGCATTCCGATAATATATGTCTTTACACATTAAACAACACGAATAAAACTAACAAAGATTTTTACAGCATTTAAGCTCACACCAAAAAATATGCTAAATATTGGATTTATATTCAACTCGGAGAAGAAATCCAGATCAGCATGTCCCTCTAGAAAAAATAAGGCCTGGGGAATTATCAGGAGCTAAACTTGCCTGTCACCGATGTATCTCCCCTGAGTGAAGTACCCGAGGCAAAGCTCCTCCACAAGGTTATGTTGCTTTTCGGCTCCCTTTTGCCCCGCGTAGAATATAAGCCTGTGGCTATCTAGGGTGCTTCCACTATACGAGAGGTAATATGACACAGAATCATCAGGCATCCTAGAAAATCTTTCTATAATCAGGTGAAAGTGGTGCGTTTGTATTTTAAAAAGGTTTTATCTGGCTGCATTACGTGAGACCATTGAGGCTGTATTCTAGTCCAAGACTCCTGAATACCTGAAACATGCAGAAATGGGTGAGGTGCCACAGTCAATCTGCAGAATGAGGAACAGTAATGAGAAGAAGATTGAAAATAATACCTCAGACATTCGAGCTGCCATCCTTTCTGATTGCGGTCCAAACTTGTTCCTGTAGTACTCTCTCTTATTAATGCCTTCTTTGGGGGCAGATGGGTTGAGAAAAAAGGGGTGCCATTTGGTCTGCAAGAACAGAAGAAACACATCGGCTATGAGGCCATGAATTTAGGTGCTAAAATAGAGAGGATGAGAATGATAGAGAGAGAACCTCGAAATAATATTGATCTTTTACAATGGCCATTGCTTTGTCAAGGTTCTTTTTCCCGACGAAGCACCACGGGCATACTGTGTCTGAGCTAATATCAACCTGAATAAGCTTCTTCCCGACACTCTGACTCGCTGACTCAGCCATAGCTCTAATTTGCTGATGTTTTTTCTGAAAGATAAATGAAGTCGCAGTCTAAGCTAATTAGATCAAAATCAGCCTTCTTTACTCAGAACTCTAGACTGAACGTGCAGACAAGATTACCAGACGGACTATCAGCTCAATACAGTCTGTTATCAACCCGTATTGCCTCTCTGAGCACTGATTAGAGGCAAAAGTAAATTTTAAGTGCTGAAGCGCCCAAAATTCTCTTTTGTATTTCCGTGTTACTTGCATGAAGAAAAGCTCAAAAGGGTAAAGGATTGAGTTTCCACTCTTTATTGCATCAACGTGTTAGAGAAATCCTCAGAGATTGGCTTCCTAAACAATGAAGACAAGACCAAGATAGTCGAGGTCAGCTCCACCCTAATCATCTAGTTAATCCCAGGTGACCAGGAACCATCGACAAATCATAAAGTGAATAATAAAAATGTGCTCGATTTAAGAATTGAAATGCCAATGGGGTATCACGGAAAGGGCAAGAGAAATCTCATGGGCACACGAAGTCAAACAGTTATTTTCCACGCGTTGGTTCCGATCACAGCAAAAGTGATTCGGAGTTGCTGGTTGGGGGAGATCCCCTACAGATGATAGCTTCTCACTCATCTGCTGCAAATACCCATCCATGTGCCCGGAAGGAGAGGGTTTTTATCAATCAATGGAAAGCACGGAGACCCCGAAAAGATTGCAGCAAAAACCCTTTTTTTCTTTTAATTTGGTCAGAAGCAATAAGTCCAAGGATCAGGCAGAGACTGGATAAGCGTGAAATCAAGTAAACACGTACCAAAATTGAGAAATTGGCAAATGAAATTGGAAGAATTCCATGGAATCTACCTGAGAAATCCGAGTTGTTGGCTTGAAGGGGAGAGACCGCGCGGGAAGTGGGGCAGCGATCTTAGCTCCCCATTTGATTCTCCTCTTACCAACCGCACACACTACTTCACGTTGACGTCGATACGGCGAAAGGAGGGGGGGCACTAGGCTGGGGTTCCTACTCCAGGTGCACAATACACTGACGGAACGTTGACTTGTAGCTCGAGTCTGGGCTTGCCGTGGACCGGGAGCATATAAAAATGCCTCCAGAAGATTCCACGGCGATTTGCGTTAGGTAAGGACAAAATCGAAACGGACCGGCCGGAACCGTTTCGTCCCCCTAACGTGGGAACCATCAAAGGACATAATTTTAGGAATATAACTAATAGACAATATTTACTTAAAATTGATTTAAAAGCGACGACATGGTCCTAGTGAACCTCTGAAGTTTCATGAGCAGGTCCGGCTTACTCGAGCTCATGAGGCCGAATAGGCATCTCTTACGAGAATTTCACGCATCACATTTACTAATTATGGAAGAATCGAAGAACTGATAAGTGTGAAGAAACAGCAAATGAGAACGAGTGTCGGTTAGTATATGACATTGCAGTGGACAGCACAACGTGACACAGAGCAATCTGGGCATCGAAAATGACCTTCGATCCACACTTCTTACATCGAATTGTTTCAGCATCCGATTCATTGCCACAGAGGAACTGGAACATATCATCCACGAGATCGAACCTGATCGGTCCTCCCACCTTGACTGACCGACTCCTTTACGAGTGGAGCATGCTATCAACCGCAGATCACCGCATCTCTTGCACATACCCAGAGAACTGCAGCGCAGACCAACCAAACAACTCACCCATGAGATGAACAAACATTCACATTACATTACCGCACATCTAAAAAATTTATCCAGGATATGCTAATTCACCCGTCCTGCAAATAAGTAAATCAATGAATGAAGATGCATTGGCACACAACTGATAAGGTGATATGATCCGATCCATCCGGCTCTTTCTGGTGACTCGGCTGTCAAGTCCCCAACCTTATCGACCGTGACGGTTATGAAAAGAAATGGGTGTTCCGCTTCCCAGTTTGTAGCATAATGTGAGCGAGAGAAATCCCGGTGAACGCAATTATCACGTAGTGTTCAAGCAAATGATAGAGAGACGTGAAAAGCGTTTCTTAAGCCCAACAGGGCACAGAGTGATCCAGTCCAGAAGGAGCCAGAGACAGAGCAGAGTGATATATGAAAGGGTACCTACCTCCGGTACGAAGTTTGGGAGCACAGCAATGGTTGCACGGGCAAGCAGAGTGCCAACCCCGAACCGTGCTAGCTCGCCCGCCCGCCGTTATTTTGTCCATATTATCTCCTTTCTCTGCTCGGCCGCTTCCCTTCTCCCTTTCCACGCGCCACAGCCTTATCGGTTCTTGACATGATTGATAGAACAATCCCTGAATCGGAGACCACCGCCTTTTGTTCCTGGCTTGGTGATCGGAAAGCGCCTCTTAGTGTTAGCTCAGTCGATTAGGGACCTTCATGCTATTAAAATACGAAGGTCGCCAGTTGGAGACGTTCATGCATGGGCCATCTCTATCTCTTTTTTTGAAATTTCTCTTCCTGGGTCCCATCCCTTTTTATGTATAGGCCAAGGCTAAAATTCCCTTTTTCTTTTTCTTTTTATTTCACATATATCACTTAATATTTAGAAATTTAATTGACCTTATAAATTCAAACTCAAATTGGATGATAACCTGTTAAGAAATAAAACTTCTTTCTCCATTTGCACAACACAAACAACATGCATGCATTAACACAAACAAACAGAAGGGCTTTTAGACTAATATAATGGTGACTAGTATTCTAGTAAGCAACCTCTGTGGTTGAGAACCCCAAAGTGTGATTTATGAACTTAGCTGGATAGTAACCGAAATAATACAAAATTTTACCATGTCAATAAATAGAAAGCTAGCTAGCTACCATCGTTTTGAAATTTAAAGCATATACACACACCCACACACACATGCATGCATAAAGAGTGAAATATTGGACATAGCACAACTCATCATCAGCCTGCAAGGGTGGTTCCTGATATTGTGATTTGAGTAGCCTCCTAAGAGCCACTCAAATCTCATCAGCCAATATCTTATCTTCCCGCACGCTAGCTAGCGCTGTCTCACCAACAAGTGAGTGAAGATGGCATAGGACAATCCCGTCACCGTCATATGTACACACTCACATGCATAAAGAGTGAAATATTGGACATAGCACAAGTCATCAGCCTGCAAGTGGGTGGGTCCTGATATTGTGATTTGAGTAGCCTCCTGAGAACCACTCAAATCTCATCAGCCAATATCGTATCCTCTCTTTATATTCCCGCACGCTAGCGCTGTCGCACCAACAAGTGTGTGCAAATGGCAGAGAGCAATACCATCACCGTCGGGAAGAGGTTCCTTGAACTGACAGCAACACTGTCGGTGCTGGTGCTACTCCTGTCGACGATGGCCACCTGTGGATCTGCCGAGCAGCGACCCATCATAACCGGCAACAGTTCACTGTGCAGCAGCGTCGACGGTGACAGGGGTTGCCTCGCAATCGCCCGAGCACATCCCAAGCTGGAGGGCTTTGAGATGACCGCAGATCTGGGCTCTGGAGTTGTCCTTCACCGATCACTGCAGCAGCTAAGCCCCGGTTCCATAACGGGTGGTGCCGCCAGCAACCAAAATAAGACCCCTTGCCGCGATAAGCCTGGCATGCAGTACCGTTCCTGCACCACCGATCCCCGTTCCTACAATCCCCAGGGTCAGAGATGTTCGGAATTTACTCGCGCTTGCTAGGAGTAAGTTAAATAACGGGTGGGCGGGTTGCGATCCTTCTTACGGTTAATGGTCAATCATCGGTGTAGTTTGACCGGGCAATAATTGTCGGGCTCAAATGAAACATATTTATTTGTTATCTTATCTTTTTCGTTTTGGTCCTTTTGTGGCAATACGTGGATTAATAACTTAATGTTGCAAACCACTGTGACCCCAAAGAAATTGCATTTTATTATGCTGCGACCCCAAATCTTTCTCTCTCCCTTTTTTCCTCCTTTTTCTGAATAATTTCTCTATGTTCATGAATACGTACATCCATACTGGATTCTCATGCTTCAACATCTGGAGATGACTAGTCGTATGATTCGGTAATTCAGCGCATGCCATGTAAAATATATAGAAATTCAATAAGATTTTACCAATTTAAATTCAAATTGGTTGTTTGAGTGGTAGAACTCGTTTTTTCCATTCACGACTTAAAACACAACCACCGGCCTGCATGTAATAGCACAGAAATGAAAAGAACGGCTTCCCGACTCTGTGACGGTCACCTAGTAGTCTAGTAAGCAAGCATTACATTATATGGTCGAGAACCCCAACCAAAGTCTCTTTAACTTACCCAGATTTAGTGTATTGAATGTGTGTCAGAGAAGAATACAATGTTTTTTTTTTCTTTTTGTTTCATCGAGCCAATAATTGGATAGCCAGTTGTCCTTCATTTTAAAGTTCGAGTCAATGAGGAGTCGTTCAATGATTGTGAAAAGGGTGGGGGTGCCGATTGACACTTAACCACCATCCCACTGGTCCCGTTGCCTGAAACCGACAGCCACTCACCAGCCTATCTTATCCTTCCATTTATCAGCCAGTAGTCATGGGCTCGTACGTGCATACCATTACCACTGAGTGAGAAATGGCAGAGGGCTACTATCCCTTTGGGTTTGGGGACAGGGCTGCTCCCCTGTTCCTTGCACTGGCAGCAGCAGCACTCCCGGCGGTGCTACTCCTGTCGACAATGATGCACACCGCTGGTGCTGCCGAGCAGCCACTGATCATAGCCGGCAACGGTTCACTGTGCAGCGGCTTTGATGGGGATGGTGGTGGTTGCCTTGCAATTGCTATTGCCCAAGCACAGCCCGAGCTGGAGGGTTTTGAGATGGCCACTGACCTGGCATCATCGGGAGTCATCTTCCACCGGTCACTGCAGGCAAACGGCGGCACTGCGACAAGGAATACCTTTGACCCAAGAAAGGCTGCTTGCGGCCGTAACAAGCGTGGCCAACCTTACTATTCTTGCCTTCCCCCTGCCAGTCTTGGCGGTCCCAATCCGGAGAAATGTGGCCAGTTTAAGCGCGGCAATCCTTGCCGTCCATGATCAGGTAAGTGATTAGAAGTTAGTTAAATAACTCGTCTTCGTCGTCGTCGTCGTCGGATGGTACAGTCAGTTAATGTCAATGATCAGTTCCAGTTTGTACTTTCGGCTTGGTAACAATTTCAATGTGGGCTTAGGGGACTAAGCTGGAAAGATGGTTTTGCGCTCGGATCAATAAAATAATCAATCCTGTGGTGTGGAGCTTGTTTCGTGCAATGCGTGCATGTCGTCGTTAAGTTACTGCTAGGAGACTCGTCTTAGTTGATTCAATGGCATGGAATTCAATGTGAATTCTTTCTTACCCCCCAGTTCCCAAAGAACCAGATTATTTTTTTGTTTGTTTACGTTTTGATCTTTTTTTTTTTTGGTGCCGACGGAGAGATGGAATGATATTGCTTCTACTCCGACCCCGGAGAAATCTTCTTTTATGCTTCGGCCCCTGGCAACCACATGTACTTCTTCTGATGACATCTCGAGATGACCGGGGACATGTTTCAGGGGTTGGAATGGGAGTTGATAAAAAGTTCGCACGACCTCTCCTTCCAACTTGATTACCCCCTTTTTTTAACTTTAAACAGAGTGTTTTGTTGATATAAACCAAGATGTAGGTACAAGAAGAATACGAAAGATAGAACCATGTAGAAGGGGATCCTAAACATGACATGAAATCGGTCATGTTCACGAAACCAAGATCCCCTCTACAGAATCCTTTATGCCAAAACGATCATTTTCTCACCCATCTATCTACGATCCACCTACCTTGTACCTCCGTTCAATCAAAAGCTCATCTATTCCTTTCCTTGAATTCCTTCCCCGTAAACCAAAAAACAGAGAGAAGGCATCAATTCAATAAAATTCTTCAAGCTCCTCCGACCACCAGGCTCTCAGCTCCTTTTCCACCATAAACCACTGGCACTCTGGCGATTCCCAAGCCCCTACATGCCTTGACCCAGACACCCTGGGTCGGTCCACTGACGACGTAACAAGAAGTGGTTAATCGATTCTTCCACCTGTCGGCCCATACTCTCCTTCCAGCTTGATTACATTATTAAATACGTGCTTCAGAAAAAGCACTTATGATATCATTCTAAATAACAAATGATCCCGTAGTCATTTTGGCCAGTGAACGACCAGTCAAGAATGCAACGCAAGAACTGTTGTGCTTCTGGAACGGGAGAATAGTCAAATAAATAAACAACAGAAGATGATCTTTGCAGGAAATTGGCTAGAAGGGTACTCCCCAGTTCCCTGTCAATTCCTCCAGCCAAATGCTGAGCACGTAATCCAAATGTGAATGAAGAAAAACTCCAACTCAGGATAAAGACTATACAGCACCAATTCTCCTACCCTCTTCGATCAATAAACGGAACCGAGCAAAACAATGGTGTATTCCAAGCATATCAGACCTAAATTGCTTATTTTGGAAGTGTTAACAACTAGACGACCAAAATTTCAGACTAAAGCCCATCTGTTGCAACAACATTCTCATAAAACATTTGATTTTCCAGCCAAAGGATAAATTGGTAACGTTACATAGATCCCTCTCGAGAAAGGCACAAGTATCTCACATTCTGGTGCAGTAGAAAATAGCCTCTTGCACATACCCAGAGAACTGCAGCGCAGACCAACCAAACAACTCACCCATGAGATGAACAAACACTCACATTACATTACCGCACATCTAAAAAATTTATCCAGGATATGCTAATTCACTCGTCTTGCAAATAAGTAAATCAATGAATGAAGATGCATTGGCACACAACCGATAAGGTGATATGATCGGATCCATCCGGCTCTTTCTGGTGACTCGGCTGTCAAGTCCCCTACCTTATCGACCGTGAAGGTTATGAAAAGAAATGGGTGTCCCGCTTGCCAGTAAGCAGCATAATGCGAGCGAGAGAAATCCTAGTGAACGCAATTATCACGTAGTGTTCAAGCAAATGATAGAGAGACGTGAAAAACGTTTCTTAAGCCCAACAGGGTACAAAGTGGTCCAGTCCAGAAGGAGCCAGAGACAGAGGAGAGTGATATATGAAAGGGCACCCACCTCCGGTACGAAGAAGAGATGAAAGAATCGATCTTGGGAGCACAGCAATGGTTGCACGGACAAGCAGAGTGCCAACCCCGAACCGTGCTAGCTCGCTCGCCCGCCGTTATTTTGTCCATATTATCTCCGTTCTCTGCTCGGCGGCTTCCCTTTCCCTTTCCACGCGCCAGAGCCTTATCGGTTCTTGACATGATTTGATAGAACAATCCCTGAATCGGAGACCGCCTTTTGGGCCTGACTTGGTGATCGGAAGGGGCCTCCTAGTGTTAGCTCAGTCGATCAGAGCCCTTCATGCTATTAACACGGAGGTCACAAGTTGGAGACGTTCATGCATGGGCCATCTCTATCTCACTTTTTTTTAATTTCTCTTATTGGGTCCTATCCCTTTTGATGTATAGGCCATGGCTAAAATTCCCTTTTTCTTTTTCTTTTTATTTCACATATATCACTTAATATTTATAAGTTTAATTGATATTCAAACTCAAATCGAATGATAACCTGTTAAGAAATAAAACTTTTTTCTCCATTTGCACAACACAAACAACATGTATGCATTAACACAAACAAACAGAAGGGCTTTTAGACTAATATAATGGTGACTAGTATTCTAGTAAGCAGCCTATGTGGTTGAGAACCCCAAAGTGTGATTTATGAACTTAGCTGGATATTAACCGAAATAATACAAAATTTTACCATGTTAATAAATAGAAAGCTAGCTAGTTACCATCGATTTGAAATTTCAAGCATACGCACACACACATGCATAAAGAGTGAAATACTGGACATAGCACAACTCATCAGCCTGCAAAGGTGGTTCCTGATATTGTGACTTGAGTAGCCTCCTAAGAACCACTCAAATCTCATCAGCCAATATCGTATCTTCTCTTCATCTTCCCGCACACTAGCTAGCGCTGTCGCACCGACATGTGAGTGCAGATGGCATAGGACAATCCCGCCACCGTCATATGTCCACACACACACATGCACAAAGAGTGAAATATTGGACATAGCACAACTCATCAGCCTGGGAGGGTGATTCCTGATATTGTGACTTGAGTAGCCTCCTAAGAACCATTCAAATCTCATCAGCCAATATCGTATCTTCTCTTCATCTTCCCGCACACTAGCTAGCGCTGTCGCAACGACATGTGAGTGCAGATGGCAAAGGACAATCCCGTCACCGTCATATGTACACACAAACATGCATAAAGAGTGAAATATTGGACATAGCACAACTCATTAGCCTGCAAGGGTGGGTCCCGATATTGTGATTTGAGTAGCCTCCTAAGAACCACTCAAATCTCATCAGCCAATATCGGATCCTCTCTTTATATTCCCGTACGCTAGCGCTGTCGCACCAACAAGTGACTGCAGATGGCAGAGAACACTACCATCACTGTCGGGAAGAGGTTCCTTGAACTGACAGCTACACTGTCGGTGCTGGTGCTACTCCTGTCAACGATGCCCGCCTCTGAATCTGCCGTGCAGCGACCCATCATAACCGGCAACAGTTCACTGTGCAGTAGCGTCGACGGTGACGGCGGTTGCCTCGCAATCGCCCAAGCGCGGCCCGAGCTGGAGGGCTTTGAGATGACAGCAGATCTGGGCTCTGGAGTTGTCCTTCACCGATCCCTGCTGCTGGGAAGCTACCGTCCTACGACATACCCCAACCAAAACCCAGGCAAGGCCGATTGCGGCCGCTACGGGCCGGACGGACGGTACTATCCCTGCACTACCGGTCCCGGACAGTTCCGTCCTGACACGAAATGTGACGCCTTCAGACGCGACAAATCTTGCCACCCGTAATCAGTAAGTGCTTCGAAGTTTAGTTGAATAACTCAGTTGGATGGCAATCCTCCATAATATACTTAAATGTCAGTCATCAGTGTGGTTTGGCTGGGTAGCGATCAGCATGTGTGCTCAGTTTCGTGTTGGCTTGTGCTGAGCAATGTGTTCATTTTGTTGAGTTACTGCGAATGGACTCATCTCAGTTGATTGAATGGCATGAAATTCATTGCAGTTGCTCCCCCCTTTCCCTTCCCCCCTCCTCAAATTGTCTTTTAAGTTTCGAACTCAAATCTCTGTTTACTCTATGTACTTATTTCCACGACATCTCGAGATGACTGGTGGCAGTATGATTCAAGAATTGGTAAGAGGTGTAGGTTGGCACGACCTCTCCTTCCAGCTTGATTTCAATAATAACAAATGATCCTGTAGTCACTTTGGCCATTGACAGACCAACCAAGAATGTAAGGCAAGATTAGTCAAAGAAATAAACATCACTCTGGCTCGACCTCTACTGCGCCAAATGCTGAGCATGTATGCAATCCACATGTGAGTAAACTGTCAGTCCGAAGAGGGCCTGTACAACAACAATTCTCCCATCCTTTTTGATCAATAAACAAAATTGCACAAAATAATGGTGTATTCCAAGTATATCGGACCTAAATCACTAACTTTGGAAGTATTAACAAGTATACGGCCAAAATTTCAGACTAAAGCCCATCTTCTGCGACAGCGTTCTCATAAGACATTTGATTTTCCAGCCAAACGATAAAGAGGTAAACATTACACAAATCACTTCCGAAGGGCACAAGTAACTCGCATGCAGGTGCAGTAGAAAATAGCCTCAATGGATCATCGGTCCCTGAGCTGCCTGTGTTATATCATCAGTTATCTCATTATTAGCTTGGATGGTGTTGATGACACGAGCAACATTTTCCTGGAAAAAAGGAAGGCCTCCAAGAAATCACTTTCCGATAAATAATTGAAGAAACCTGAGGCATCGTGAGAATATTTATCAAAATTATTTAGAGAAAGAAATAGAAATATACCCTCCACGTTGCTAGCTTTGCTCGGAGCATTTCCCATTGTTGCTGCCCCGCTCACTGCAGCGGCTGCAAAATCGAATGGCCATGATTAAAGAATATCGACAAAGTTGCAAGTCTTGTGCATTCATACAAAATAAGACACTGCGACATCCACCTCACTATGACGACTTCATTCATCTGGTGCATTTTGCAATCCAATAACCTGGCAGATATTGCTTTAACTACCCAGTATTCAACCTCATCATGATTAATCTGCAAGAAATCAACGTTAAAACTACAATGAGCTGAAGTGAATATGGGATATCAGGAGTTATATTGCAAAGATAGTTTACCTTAAGAGTGTCCCTTATAACAGCATATGGAATGTGGCCAGATTCATTTGAACCAAGATCCACCAAAGACATAAGCCGCATTTTGGTAGCACAGTCCTCATGGATAAGGCCTACATGACACAAGCAAAAGCATGATTTGGCCTTTTCTTGGTAGCATAGCTGAAGAATGGGGGAAGGTAGAGAGCGAGAGATTTACCAAAGTCTTTCAAAAAACTAGAGTTCGCATATTGAAATTCAAGGTAAGAATCCAGCTGCTGAGTAAGAAAGATCTTTAAGAGCTGATGTGCTAAGGGATACTGCGAATCCTTTTCCAACTGCATTACTGCAGGCATGTCCAGCAGATAACACTGTCAACATGAAAGTGATGCATCTAAGAATGGAATGGGAACAAACACATGGAAAAGATAACACAACAAAAGAAGGGAATATAAAACAAAAGGCCATATTGCACTGTAATAACAAGGTGTCAGACAGTAGACTTTAGAAAACCTGGAATACATTAGGTGCCTTCAAGAGCTCTACAATTGCTCTAACAGCCTCCTCCCTTGCCTCACCCATTGCCCGTGCATCTTCACCGGAAAAGGTGGCCAAATACTTGATCAGGAGTTTGAAAGAATCTTCCGCTGAGCTGGAGAAAGAATATGCTATGCTCGACCTCAAATAGCTTCAATGATTTAAAAAAACCAATACATTAAGACGACTAATGCTATGAGGTAATTCAACGATCCCATACCTTTTACCTTCTTTTGCTGCATTTCACATGGCAAGAAAAAGTTCTCGCTGACCTTCACATCAAGATTCCACTCTTTCAAGAAGTTATCAATCTTCTTAAATGATGGTGTAATGTGATCAACAACCTTTCCATTGACTGCCAAACTTAAGGCTTGCATATACACACAAAATTGGGCATATGGGATGCTCAAGAGATTGTACAGATTAAACAAGCTGGCAACAAGAACGAAGATAAATGAGGAATCATCATAATCATCCTAGTAGTCTGAAACATGTAACTGGTTACACGATCTCACATCTTCAAGTGAAGTAGAGGCCTGTCGTTTGGTTGTTGAGCGACCTTTGCAGAGATGAGTTTTGCCATCTCAAGAATTTCATTGGGATTCTTGGATTTGGTGACAATACTGCAGATGACGGTGAAAACACACTGGAGATCTAGACTATAAACAAGGATAAAGAAAAGGCACAGAAATGAGAGGTTACATCGTTTCCGATCCATCCTCCTGTAAGGTTAACATTAAAAGACAGGACTTCATCTAATGTCACATAAAAGAGGATAGGAAGCTCCATATTTTACATAACATTGCCACTTCCATGTAATGATTTGGAGAAAAAGGAGAGATACATTACCCCTCTCAGAAATCTTTGAGAATATCAATTCAGCTGATGTAAGCATCAGAGAGACCAAATCCAACCACCTGCCTGTCACCATACATTCTTGAGCTTCTACACAGCCTCTCAACCTGGGCCTCCGCAGCCTGAATTGCCACCAAGAAACCATGAAAAAGAACAAAGGAATCAGTTTCGGGAGATTTTCTGACATTTTAATCCGATCGTCAACACATATCCGATGAGTGGGAACAATGTCAAATTGTAAAAATTCGTTTCCGATTATCAGAAACTCCATCAAAATACCCCCCTTGCACAATTAACAGGAACTTCAAAGGACTCAATTTTCCCAATTTTCAGGGACAGGGATCATAAAAATCAAATCAGATCAAGTCAAACGAATCCGGTACCGACCGTAACGGAGAAAGAGGCAAAAGGGCGTACCTCGGGACCGGCGTCGGCCCAGGCGAGCTCGGAGGTGAAGCGAACGACGAAGAGCTGGGGATCTGCTTCGGATGTTTGCCCGAAGGTCGCCATCTGGAGACTATTCGGCTCCCTCTGAAAAATCTCCGAAATTCAGTTTCCTCCGGGAAGTTTTCGTTTTGCAGCCGAGCACGGAGACAATTAAGGGTTTCCAACAGAAAACTTGACGGCCGTTAACTTGCCGTCTATGAGCCAGGTATAATTTAGTAAAGGAAATGTCAATAAAATTTTCTTGAGCTTTTGAAAATTGATATGGTGGTGTTTGAGGAAAACAATGAAATGGTGGGTTGCAAAACTGGTTATACTAAGGAGGACGAAGTCTAAGAATTCCATATGTTTCGCACATAATACTTTATTGATCATAATATAAAATTTTAATTTGCGAAATTTCGTATTACAATAAGTTTTACATATTCAAAAATTGCAATTTGACGCTGTTCCTTCCAATGGGCCTGGGTTTCTTGTTTCAGAGCGAGCTCCACAATCGCATCCAGTGCTTGACAAAATATCAAAGCTTCATTATCCAACCTTGTAAAGAATCGACACCTGTTCCATTCTTACCTTTGACTTTTATTCTGTAGTACAGGAAAAGCATACATTGGAGGAATCCTTAAACTCATCCCGAGGGGTTCCACCTCTACATCACCACCGGGCGATTTGCAACACTGGCCTGGCCATGGCTGAGTCGAGTGACAGTCTGCTCTGTCTGCAAATTGTGTAAAAGGGGTGCTGTACATTTTTATGCTACATTTACCTTTAAATGTAAAAACGGAGTTGAAGTTTTAAGTCAACTTTTAATTGGCCTGACGAGAAGAAGATGGAGTCCCCACTGCGGAGGAGCTGGTCCATGCACCGCGTAGTCCAAGGAGTCAAAGTCCCAAAAGCAGTGCAGCAGTAAACAACCAAAAAATCTCTTGCATAATTGGGTGAGATCATCCTCCACTTCAACTTAAATTAGTCAAAATTGCCACTCAGCCGGAAAAAAAAAGGAAGGTCGAAATTGCCTAGTACTTTGGAACGTTGCAGGCGAGAAAAGGAAATGACTAGCAACTCCCGTCACCAAAACTTACAAGGAGGACTTTTCGATCGGCCATGGAAATTGCAGCGGAGGAGCTCGGAATCAAACAGACCTTGGGCTCAGTAATCTAATAAAGAAAGGAGTCTCCTTTTTGTTTCTCCCGACACCTCCCCTATTTTCAACCTGTGCTGGCCAAGACCGTACATGATCATGAAAGGGTTTTGTCCGGTGCTCTTGCGCAGACATTTCAAGCTTTTAGCTTCGGCTCGCTTCCCTCCTCTACCCTCAAACTCAATAAACTTTTAGCTTATTCACCCTCCTTTTGGCGGTTTTGATTGGGTTTAGATACACCCGTTTGCGAAAACAGCTGAAAGTTTCCAGCTGTTTATAATCAGATCTTAAGGTCAGGTCTCATATCTTCAAAGATCTCGATTTTTCGGGTACCCTACTGAATTCTCCATTTGTTTATGTTACGTTGATCTTTATATTTCTTACTTGTTGCTTGCTTCAGTTTCATGGGCTTGTATCTATGGTACTTTTGAGGGTTTCCAAAATTCCCGCTTGAAGAAAGAGGCAACATTCGGAGTTCTTAAGAAATTCGCTTTCCAATTTCTGCATTGTCTCTGGCAAAAAGATAAACTCTACTGCGTCTGTATGAGAAAAAGGCAGCGGGATAACGAAAGGATTTTCTGTAGTTTATAATAAGGCCAATATTTTTAGGCGTTTATGAGCGTATTTGAAGTTATTATTTATGAGTATTTTTCAGGGGGTAATGAGTAAGCAAGCGATACTTATTCTTGTACTTGTGGACTTTGGTGAATTTTTTCAGATCATTTGACAGTAGCAGCCCCACTTTCGGTGTTAGAATAAGCAATTCTTCGATCGTAAATCGTGTTCAGAAATGGTGGATTTTCGGTCTATGAATTCAGACTCTGAATGGGAAGGAAACTTGATTGCTGCTGCCCAACACATAGCAAAGGCCCTCAGGTCGAAAAGGAGTCTCACGGAAGAGGAGAGGAAGGTTCTGGCTGATTTGAGGGTTCAGCTATCAGCCCTTACTATAGTCGTTCCTAACAAGGTCTATGAGAAGGGAGTGAACAATGAAGTTGAAAAGCTTAATTCTATTCAGGAAAAGATCATGGCCTGGGATTCTGACCAGTCCATGATATGGGAAGCTGGTCGAGATGAAGCTCGTGAGTATATAAATGCTGTTGAAGAAACCTGGAAGTTGATCGAACTGTTGGAGAGTTCGAGTCCGAGCATAGTATGTGATAAGGATGAACTGCTGAGGAGGGCCCATGATGTTCTTCAGACAGCCATGTCAAGACTAGAGGATGAATTCGGGTACTTACTTCTTCAACACAAGACATCTTTTGAGCCCGAGAAGGTGTCGTTCCACTCAAGTGAAGATGATGCTGCTGAGAGTGGCTCTGTTGCATCTTTCGGGGCATCCTCTTCCTTTGATGACTCGACCCATAGGGACAGCATTGGCAGAGCTTCTGAAGAAAACATGATAATTGATCTGGTCCATCCCGATGTAGTACCTGATCTCAGGTCCATCACCGGTTTAATGTTCCGTTCAGGCTATGCCTCCGAGTGCTCCCAATCATATATCCATATCCGAAAGAATGCCTTGGAAGATTGCCTCTCTGTTCTTGAAATGGAGAGGATGAGCATCGAGGATGTATTGAAAATGGAATGGGGCAACTGGAGCTCCATGACCAAGAGATGGGTTCGGGCAATTAAAATTTTTGTGAGAGTTTATCTTGTGAGTGAAAAATCGCTCAGTGATCAAATCTTTGGGGAGGTGTCTTTGAGTTCAGGTTGTTTTCTTGAAGCCTCAAAGAGTGCAATTTTGCAGCTTCTGAATTTTGGTGAGGCGGTGTCTGTGGGCCATCACCAGCCCGAGAAATTGTTTTGCATCCTCGACATGTACGAGGTAATGGCTGACCTCAAGAGGGATATCGAAGATTTATTCTCTGAGGAGATTGAGGTTGGTTCTTTGGTAAGGTTTGAGTATGAACAAGTTCTAAAGAGGCTGGGAGAATCTGCAACTGTGACATTTCTTGAGGTCAAGAATGCAATTGCCTCGAACCCATCTACCACTTCTTTTGCCAGTGGAGGAGTCCACCATCTGACCCGGTATGTGATGAACTACATCAACACACTTGCCGACTATAATGGTACTCTTGAGTTCCTCCTCAAGGATTGTGGCGAGGAGGATTCCTTTCCACCATCTCCAGACATGAATTCACCTACGGAAGAGGAAGGAAGCAATGATGGAAGATTGGACCCTGGACCTGAGGTTTCTCGAGTTTCTCTTCATTTTCACAGCATTGCTTCAATCCTCCAATCTAACCTCAGTGAGAAATCGAATCTGTACAGAGATGTAGCCTTGCAGCAGCTATTCTTGATGAACAATGTGCATTACATGGCAGAAAAGGTGAAGAACTCTGAGCTAAGGCCTGTATTTGGAGATGGATGGACTAGAAAACAGAATGGGAGGTTTCAACAGCATGCAATGAACTATGAGAGAGCTGCTTGGAGTACGATTCTTTCACTGCTCAAAGACAATGGCCTTCATAGCCCGAGCTCAGGTTCCATTTCAAAAACCCTTCTCAAGGAAAGGTTCAAGAGCTTCACTTTTGCGTTCGAGGATATATACAAAGCTCAAACCCCTTGGTTGATTCCCGATCTTCAACTCCGTGAAGAGCTGAGGATCTCGATATCGGTCAAGGTCATCCAAGCTTATCGGACATTTGTAGGGAGACACAGCCATCAGATAAGTGACAAGCATATCAAGTATTCTGCAGATGATTTGGAGAACCTCCTCTTAGATCTCTTCGAGGGCTCCCCGAAGTCCTTATGTAACCCCCACAGGAGGTGATGGCAGCAGCATTATTACAGGGAATTCTAAATATTCCTTTTTTTCGGCTCAGCTCTTGTTACTTTGGAAGAGATGCAAAACTTTTGTATTTCGATTCTGTGCATTTTCGTTGAACCTAAGATAGAGGTTTGATGTTGTTGAGGAAGTTCAATTGGTATCCCCTTTTCTCATCCATGCATCAACTCTCACTCTGTAATCAAACCCAGTTTGTGTACTCATTCAGGGCAAAGTACTTTGAAAGGGCACAAGAGGTAATCCTATTTGTGCTATTTCATCGACTATTCAAATGCTTAATCTGATAAACTACTCTCTGAGTATGATTCTTTCGAGAATCAATGGTGTGTGTGTATATATATATAGTTAGATGAATCCATGCTCGTTTTGAAGCTCTCTTGTTTTATATGCACTCTGCGTGACTGGGGAGTAGCAAAGTGATCTCCGAGGTAAGGAAGCTCACCATAGAACACCCTCTGTTGGTTTGATCATTTCTCCTGTGATGGCCCTTTAGCGATTGGTTTCCGCTGCTGCTCTTGTGGCCTGGCCCCTTCAATTTTGTTTTCGATAGATAGGTTGTTCATGATCTCACTACTTGAATTCATCTTGAAAACAAGTCTTCTGTTCAGCAGAGATACCTAGCGGCTCAACGGGGGAACTCCGGGCACTGATATTCTTCCCCGATACGGATGATTCCACATGGTGATCCCACTTTTTCGATTCTTTTCTGTGAGATTTGCCGAGTTAAGAGACCGGTGCTGCGCTAGGCAATGCCATCTGACTACTATATCATCGATGCTTGTCCAAACTAAGGGAGCAACGACCTCTGGCAATATAATAAATTAACCAATCTATCCACTTTCTTGTTCCAAACTCCGAAACCCAATTCAAAGTTCTAACTTTTACAAGCATCCATGTCCATCAATCAACATATGCAGATAAAATCAGAACGTAGATGTAATCATAAAACATAGAATCGAATGCTGCAGACTGGAGATGGAATGAAAGGAGAAGTCAACTGCTCTGCCCATCCCTCCGTCGTACCACATCATGTTCCCAGAACTACATTGATTGATTTGGATGATCAGGATTACATGTATTGTTGAAGAAATTAATTTATATAATGATTAAAACTGCATCTCAGAATAACAAGCTGGAATAGCTCAGTTGGTTAGAGCGTGTGGCTGTTAACCACAAGGTCGGAGGTTCAAGCCCTCCTTCTAGCGTTTACATTATTTTGTTTTTTATGCTTTTATATTATTATCCGCAGGCAGAAGTTTGGGGACCAGAGAGCAAGCAGGCAATAATCTCTGGGCGAATTTTCTATTTGAGAAACTTATGGGCCCCTGGCAAAACCGGCTAATCTGGGCCCAACCCAACCGACTAGACCATCCTAATCCTAGAGTAGCATCATCGGGCACACACAGATTCCTCAAAAACGATGAGACTCACTCAACCAATAATTGTTTAGCGCATCCGCAAAGCTACTACATCAAAATAAAAGGAAAGTGAACATTATTAATGGATTGAGAAAGATAGCGCGACAACTGTTGGACCAGTTGACTGGCAACGCATCGATGCAGCGACGAGCCGGACCCAAGCAAGACTGCAATTGTAAAGCCCAAGTCCATTTGGGGCCCATTAGCCCTTGTTCCCAAGCCCAGCCCATCGAGCCTCTGCTTCACTAGTCTCTGGAAATACTGAAACCCTACTGGACGCACTATATAAACTGCAAACCCTAAACGCTGGGAGAGTTCTCGCACCGCGCTAGGGTATTACTGACTTGTGAAGGAGAGTGTTGGGATTGGGATTGCTCTTTGGTGGGTGCTTAGACAATGGCGACTGCGAGGACTGTGAAGGATGTCTCGCCTCACGAGTTCGTGAAGGCCTACGCCGCTCATCTCAAGCGGTCCGGCAAGGTACTCGGTCCCTCTTACTCTCATTCGTACGAGATTATCTGTTGGTCGCGTTGTGTCACGTCTAGCTTACGTTTAAGCGTGTTGAATATCTGCTCCTGGTGATTTGATCGGTCCGCAAGGAAAGTTTACGATAGCGTGCATCTGAGTTCATGTAATTTCTATTTCTGGAGTAGCTAGTATCGATCTGATACTGCAGATGATGGAGCTGATACTTCAAGGTCGTAGTTGTATTGGTTCAACCATCTCTTGCTATGATTTCAGGTCTCGCTGACGTTGTCACTGGTCTTCGTGTTTCAGAAAGTGCTTTATTACTGTCGAGAGATATGCATCGCAGGATGTTAATGCGTTGATGTTCTAAGGCTGATTGGTGTTGAAATCATCTGCGTATGGAAACATGCCTCTCGGGAAATAGGATCTGCTTGAAGTAGATCGAATTTCCCTTGAAGATCTGATTTGCTTTCCATGGTCTTGAAAGTCTAATGCTTTGTCGATGCTTAATTGTGTCATTTGTGCTTGCCGCTTTATCCAGCGTTCTTCTTATTCAAAGATGGAACTGCTTCTGATTTTTGATATGCTGTCTCTGAGCAGATAGAACTCCCTCCCTGGACTGATATAGTGAAGACGGCTACATTTAAGGAGCTTGCCCCTTATGATCCTGACTGGTACTACATTAGGGCTGGTATGTTCAATTTTCTGGAAATCTTATTGTAATCAATTTTGAAAGATACCCATTTTGAGTCATTATCTATGTGATTTTGAATTCTGCCGGGTCACAGCCTCAATGGCTAGGAAGATCTACCTGAGGGGAGGACTCGGTGTGGGTGCTTTCCGTAGAATTTATGGGGGCAGCAAGAGGAATGGAAGTCGCCCACCCCACTTCTGCAGGAGCAGTGGATCCGTTGCTCGTCACATTCTTCAACAGTTGCAGAGTATGAACATCATTGATATCGACCCCAGGGGGTGAGCATTAAAATTAATAGATCCATTATAATTTCTTCCGCTACATCTGGATCTTTGTGAACACGTGCGGTGCTTGCGTGCTGCTAATTTGCTGACATTAGCCCATCTATGATACAGATCAACAGTACTCTCACTTTTAACTATCCCTGTCAGCCTCAACAAATATTTTGTTGTCTCTTTCTTGCAGTCGATGATAGGGAGTTTTCTGAAAGTGGGAGTGCACTAAAGGATAGAAGTTCTGAGCATTTTCAAATAAATTTCTCTATCCTATGTCTCATTCTTAATTTTTGATTCACAGAGGAAGGACAATCACATCAAGTGGGCGACGCGATCTTGATCAAGTTGCAGGGCGCATTGTGGTTGCTCTGTGATGAGTAACAACTTGCTCCTATTTCCCTTTTCCCGTTTAGGAAGAAATGTGGTTGATTAAGAGCAAAAAAAAGTAAGAAATTTGGTTGGTGAGCAAATTTTGCTCCAATTATTAAGGTGTTTCTAGGACATCGTGTGTTGCTTCTGAGTTTTGGTTGATCTTCAAATGTTTCTCGGACTACCACGTGGTAGAAGTCTCTGTTTAATTAAGGTGGCATTTTTGAGCTGGTCAGTGTATGACTGCACTTTACTCATGTCCTCCAATACACTAATTTGCTTCAAATATTCAAAGGATTATGGTGATAGTGTAGTCAGTTTTGGTTGATGAAGCAGTCTAAGCACGCGTTTGAAAATATCAAATGGGAGCAGCTCCAAGTTCTCAGTTGTAATTGATACTTACATGGCTCTGGCGTGTAGTGAGACAATAGACATGGCTCCGATTGAAATGTGCGAGTTTGCATGATTCTAGAGCCGCTTGAAAATACTGCAGATCACCTGTGCTACTGGAGCCGCTACAGTCTTGTCAGCAGCCAGAAAGCCATTTGATTTCTCATCCAAACCACTTGCATTTGCTTTACCAAGTTCAAATGAAATGGCTGCATCTTAGGCGATCAAGATTCTTTTGATCTATTCGGTTTGGTTATGGCCTTTTAAGTTATATCCATAGCAAATAAAGCTGAAAAATCTTAAGCCCCAGTTGGGTGTTGCTGCTAGATTTGGGGAGTGACGACCAATTCGTCGGTCACGTCCTTACAGTCTTTGGAATCAACGGCGCGAGATTAAATATGCATCCAAATAAACGATCCAACGGATGAGAGCGCGTCCTGTTAGTGAACTAGCCGTTACAGAGCGTCCGGAGCTCAACGTTCCTTTTCTTCTCCCCTCTCTCGCTCCCACCTTCATCAACTCTTATCCCCTTCCAATCGCATTGATGGTTGAAAACCAAAAGACATTACTGGACGTACTCTCTCTCTCCCTCTCTCCCTGTCTAACTAAACCCTCTGTGGAAAAGCAACCCCCATCTTTCCCATCGGAGCTCCTACCGGTCCCCGGCGACTGCAACATGGATCCCATCGGAAGGAACCCGTCTCCGGCGACCCCGTTGAAAGACACACAAGCGACTCGGTTCAAGAACCAATCGGAGAACTCGAACCCTAACCTGTCGAGTTCTAGCCCTAATCTAAAAAAGGCCAAGTCCCCAGTGATCAAGTCCGCAAAGTCCCAGAAATCGGCCTCCCGGTACCCGAATTCCGCCACATATGTGGCTCCGAGGAACCAAATTCGTGAGAGGAAGTTCATCGTTGCGAAGAAGCACAGAAAGAAAGAAGAGCAGAAAGGTGACTCGAAGGTCGTTTGTAACTGTAAGGAGAAGAGCTCCGGGGGGAACTCAAAGAAGTGCCTTTGTGTGGCCTACGAGAACTTGAGGACCTCCCAGGAAGAGTTCTTTAAGAATCCGAGTGGTGGGGGTGAAGGGACGTTTGAGTCAAAGGAAGAGAATGGGGGGATCAAGAAAGGTATGATGATGCACGATCTTGATCCCTTAGGTGGGTCTCAAGGGGAAGTTGTGGAAAATGGATCGGAGGAGTTCAGTGATCCTGAGTTCTGTCAGCCGGGTGAGATTGATCAGATCGAAACATTTAAGAGAAGAAGGGACAGGTTAATGGAGGGGGACACGAACAGCATGCCAGTGTCTGGAGCAGGGAGAGTAATGCATTTGGTCCAGGCCTTTGAGAAGCTCTTGTCGATCCCCAAGGAGACAGCAGACTCGAAGGATGACAAGGAGGCGGAGGAATGTGAGAGTGCAAACAATAAGAAGCAGCCACTGAAATGGGCATTACCGGGATTACAGGCTCCTAAGGTCCCTGACTCCCGGCTGTCTGCGTCTTCCTTCTCTCCTTCAGAGCTGATGTTGACTGCTGAAACTCTAGGCCTGGATTCGAGAGCTTCCCTGTCATCTTCTTGGGATGGTAGTCAGGGCAGGTGTGTTGTAAATGCCACTTTTCCTTTATTGAACTTGAAGATAACATCATTTTATGATTAAGTTTTTCCCTGGTTTGATCGATGTGGATTTTATGATTCAGTGTATCCAGTAGGACTTCTAATGGAGGAAGGAGGAACCGAAGAAATGTACGAAGATTCATCCTTCGGTTGCTGCTTGTCAATTTTATTTTATGCTGAAGAAGAAGTAATCATTTTGATGTTTCTATAGTCTACTGACATGCTGCCCTTGTGGTTTTTGTTTCAGAGCATGGAATCATGTGGGACAACACTTGGTGGAAGCAGGTGGAAGAAGAAGCAGGTCAAGGTGACTTGTCAGAAGCCCTTCAAGCTGAGAACTGAGGTGAGTTGCTGTCAAAGCTTTGTGGAGGGAGACCGTCAAATAGTGGAAGGAAAATGACAGTAGCTCTCCTCTTTACTGACTTTGATTGATGTGTAGCAAAGGGGAAAACTGAAGGAGGAGGAGTTCATGAAGAAGATGCAAGAAATGATGGAGGAGCAAGAAAGGCTGAGAATCCCGATTGCACAAGGCCTGCCATGGACCACAGATGAACCAGAGGTGAGGCCTTATTTACCTAATTATGTCCCTTTAGTGAACAAGAGATTGTTTAGAGTTGGAGACTCGAAAATGGCTCTAGTGAACAGGGGACTTTCTGGACTTGTGTTTCATATACAAATCCATGAGCAATGATGGTTCTAAGTCCATGACTCTGGATTATCTCAGTGCCTGATTAAGCCTCCAGTCAAAGAGAACACGATGCCTCTTGACTTGAAGCTACACAGTGATTTAAGGGCAATGGAGCGTGATGAATTTGATCATCAGGTGATTTCCTGGGCATGTACATGCTTCTGTTCAAGTGTACATTTCGATTTTGCTTTCGAGGATTAGAAGATACTTTTTTAAGCTTTTGCCCCCTCCTTTTTGCTGAATATAAGACGCTTGAAGCTATTTAAGAAGAGTGGAGGTTGTGAAGAAATTGTAAGGGAAAAATTAGGCAAGTAGGAAGTATGAAATAATCTGTTGCTCTGTGCATTTTTCTGACAGGTAGCAGAGAAGATGAGTCTGATAGAGCAATACAAGATGGAAAGGCAGAGGCAGCAAAAGGTATATAATGGGATAACTGTCTGGATTCCAGTTTGTACTTTGGATACTGAGTCTTGGGTTATCTTAATAATTTTATTTGTGGTCCTCTTTACTTGGTTAGGTGGAAGAAGAGGAAGAGATAAGGAGGATGCGAAAGGAATTGGTTCCAAAGGCACAGCCTATGCCCTACTTTGACAGGCCTTTCATCCCAAGAAGGTGAGAATCATCTAGCGCTGCTGCTAAAAATAGATTATTCCAATTAATGAATGGACTCAAGATCTTTCTGAAGCTGCAGTTTTCATTCTTGAAAAATTGAGCTTCTTTTCCCCTTATTCCATCCCTTTTTGTGTGATTGATTTGATCTAGGTCATTGAAGACTCCGACTATTCCCAAAGAACCCAAGTTTCACATACCACCTCAACACAAGAAGATCAATTGTGGCCTGTCATGGAATGACATTAGCCCCTACATATATGATCCATCAATGAATCAAACTGCAGATATATCAGACATATGAACGTGCAAGAAGAAAACACATCATTCCTTGGTTCATTTGTACTTTAGTAACGTCGAAATTTATTTCCCTATGCAAATGTGTATATGAAGCAACCCGTATGGTTGCAGTTTTGATGCTGCGGACTCTTGTTCTCCAGAATCAATCACCAGCTTTCTTTACATATTTATTTACTGAGACACTATTAGGTGAAAAGGTTCATGGATTAGGTGAATTTGATAAACAATTGTTTGACTCATTAACAAAAAGCATCGCATTGAGAATTAGTATTGCATAGAAGAAGATGGTGCCAGGGCACTTTTTCTTTTTGTTAACGTGCCAAATAACCATTGGGCGAGTTCACAAATGACATGATGGGCTCGACTCAGCACCATCTCTTCCACATAGAGGTGAGTCTGATCACTTTATGTAAGAGAAGTGAGAGAATTTGATCCGAGCATTGAGTATGCTGTTTTTCTCTTGCAGGATCAGGCCATCTTGACAATGCATGGAACTCTCCCTCCAAGTTATCAGTGATTTACAAGGTACTGCCCTGTGTTGGGTTATAGTTGATAGCAACAGAGAACAAGATGAATTATGTATGTTACGATTAGATTGTTCTCTCGTTGCAGCCTTAAACCTCCTTCCTTTTCTCTCAGCATTTACAGTAGAAAGTACAACACCTAGGATCAATTTCGGGATTCTTAGTGAAAGATATATTCTGCAACAGAAATAAATACAGTAGATCAAATGCTAGATGCTGCACCGGTAGAAAGTTCCAAACCGCTCTAGCATCTAATGTTTGTTTCATCTCAATATTTGGGATGGATGTGATCCTAATGTTCTCTCTTTCTGGGGCTTAATCAAGTCGGCATGATGCAGGTATGTCACAGGAATTGGGTTTTCTGGTAACTCTGGTTGCTTTGATGTATCTCTACTGCCTTATAACTGTCCCCATTTTGCACCAGTTGTCTCTTTTGTTTCCATGTATTCCATTGACTTTCTTCAATGAAATCTCATATCATCTCACCAGAAGATGCTTCCTTGTCATTCAGGTAATGGGATTCTCCATTTCATTTAATAAAGAGAAAAGAAACTCCTGATAAAATGCTCCTCCTCCTTTTCTCTATATGTATAAATATACCCCCCAGAAAAAAGAGATTCTTTGTCGTGAGGATCACCTTCTTTACTATTATTTCAGACTTTTTGGTGTACTGAGGAATCTGCTGGATAAGCTCAAGAGTGCAGGAAGCTGCCGTTTCCACGTGCATCATCAGTTCATAGTTCAATTCTTCTGATAAGCAGTTAATAAATAGTTCGATTTACTTTAAGAAGAAGTATCCATGAAGCCATATTTATCTAATGCTAATTTTTTTTCTTCTTTCAGTGTGCTGTGACCGGGAACTCTTCTAAGATGAACTTTCTTACCGTCATTTCAACCAGGCACCTAAAGGTAAAAGATTTAGTTTGGATATGCATGCTCTTGTTGGAGCCCGTAACATAGCGAAATCTTGCAGCCAGTGAAACCTCTAAAGATTTGACAATTAGAATAATTTGTTGAGTTGATGATGACAAGATACCCACTTTGAATAATTGAAGTGGTTGGTTCGAGCATCTCACAACCGAATTTTGGTCATTTATGTTCTTTTGAGGGGGGTGGGATGAGTGAGTTCTTTATTTGTCGGGGAGATTTTACCTCATTAAACAAAGGTCATCATCCGTCGGATACCCGAAAAATCATTAATTCATAACCCCAAATTGGAATCGATTGCAATGAGTTCAACTTATCTCTTAAAATGGTCGGTCATCAGTATTTTCTGTAATCTAAAAATTCTCAAAAAAAGACCATGAGACACATTAGGCATCGATAACATGCGCCTTCTGTCACAGCAAGAACGAGAAATTCTTTTTGTGATTTTACATCATCACATAATGTGAAAAAATATTAATTAGATTGTATTATTAAGCTGAGTAGTTTTCTTAATTATTTTAATTAGGGTAATTCGATTGATTTTTACTTATTGCTTTTTTTTTTTTTTGAGGAAGAACAATTCCTCTTTATTAACGAGGAAAACAAAGTTTCCAAAAAGGAAAAATAATCTAGACAAAATCGACTAATTTTGGAATTAAAAATCAAGGGCGAATATTCTTATGGAAACAATATAATGACAAATTATCAGACGATAATGCAATATTATATTTCCAAATAGATTTTATTTAATCGAAACAGTGGAAGTTAAAAGTGTGAACTTTAAGCAGGTGGAGATGAGATCTTCCCTATCGTTAGGAGGAGGAGAGTGAACAGAAGGAGAGGGCAGGGGAAGGGAGGGGAAGGAACATCATCAGTTGACTATTCTGTCTGAGGCTTGGAAACTCCGAGGCACCCTCGTCCTTTCAGATTTCGAATGTATATATGCTCGGGATTGTTTCCTCCTTTTCTTCCTCCTCTTCTCAAAATTTCCGATTTCTGTCTGTCTTTTATTATGGCCAGTGATTGACTGCTGATTCCAGAAGGACTTGGACTTGCTCCTTTTCAGGTTTTAAGCTTTCTTCTGCTATCCGATTCCTCTGTAAGTTGCCTGTGACAGACCGAGGAGACCCACCTTCCGGATCAGCTCCGAAGGCAAGCGATGAACTTGTCGACAGACTCTGTTCCTATTTTTCTCCACTGTTCCGTTATTGGGTTTGATAGAATTTGCAGCCTTCCACATATTCTGTGTCGATCTGTGATCATCGTACGACTGAATTTCAAGATTCTTGTTGCGTGTCTTGTCTCCTGAAGTTCCCCCTGCTTGATCTTCTGTACCGAGATATTACTGCTGCTTCTCTTTGTGCGCATTGATTCATTCATTGGTAAACACCTTTTTTTTTTTTCTGTTAAACTGAAGTTCCAACTTTTGCAGAATACTGAGTGCTTCTGTATTGAGGACTAATATTGGAGAGAGGTCCCTTACTGAAGACCTTCAGGTACTCGAAAATGCCGGGGGTCCAGGATCAGTTAGAGATCAAGTTCCGATTGACCGACGGATCTGATATCGGGCCCAGGAGCTTTCCTGCTGCTACTAGCATTGCCACCTTGAAGGAAACCGTCCTCGCTCAGTGGCCAAAAGGTTTGTCGGTTCACATCTTGCCTTACCATGATAGCTTCAGCCTAATCAGTCCTAATAGTATCTCTTACTGATAGCATGAGGTCACTGAAGGTGATTGAAATTCAAGGCCGTAATCTGCATATTCATGTTACTTTCTTCACTTGGATTCTTGGAAGGATGAGACAATCTTGAAACTCCCTCCTGCTCTCATCACTCTTGAGTCTGAGATATGTCAGAGTAAGAAGATTCCATGTAGTTGGCCTCGAGCTGTGAAGCTGCCACTGTCTGTGGTGGCGATCTCGATCATTGGGTTTCTCATTTGACAAGAAGGAAAAAATCTTAGCTGCCTTAACACTGGAATCATCTGAATATAACATGCTGTATCTCAGCCTTCAAACAGATCTGCTGATGATATCTTTAAAATCTTTTTGCTTGCTTCCCAGAGATGGATAATGGGCCCAGAACAGTCAAAGACGTGAAGCTGATAAGTGCTGGAAAGATCCTCGAGAATAACAGAACACTCGCCGAGTGCCACAGTCCATTATGCGAAGTTCCTGGCGGAGTTACGACAATGCACGTCGTCGTTCAACCGCCTTCTGAAAGAGGTACTTCCGTTGCCCTTCTCCCAGCATTCCCATTTATCTCAACCATCTTATAGCCTTTATTTATCTAAGACTCCCTTGCCTAAAACAGAAAGGAAAGATGCAGACCGACAGAAGCAAAACAATTGCGGGTGCGTCATACTGTAGCTCGCAGTTTGCTCGATGGAGCACCGGCATCAGCAGATTGAACTGGTCAGTGTTGAAATGGAAGCAGTAAATCCATATAGAGAATGGCATGCAGTGAGAACCTGACCCGAGAGCTGCTTCGGACTTGAATTAGTACTGATAGTGGCCAGTGGGAAAGGTTTTTCTAGACCATTGCCTGTCACATACCATCACAGGTCTTCATAATAAAAGTAAGGAAAGAAAATGTCTCTCCATTTTTCTTGTACAAGAAACAGATTGCTGTTATCGGTTGATTGACACTGCTGTAACGCGATGTGTGTTCTCCGGCATCGAGCTGAGAATTCTGATTCTGTCCTGCACTTGCATTCCTTGGTAACTTATGTCTCGAAAACAGCTCTTCGATTTGCTTCCATTCTCTGTAAGCAAGAGCGTAGGTTAAGTTCATACTGGGGAAGTAGCCTTTTGACAAGCACTGATATTTAAAAAAAGGGGGGAAGGAAGAGTTAAATCGCAATGAAATTAGCAATTTAATCATATCAATTTTGCAGAGGATCAAATTCTCGTGTTGAAATGAATATAATTCAGATATTGTATTTAGCTTTCTAAACTGAGCCGAATTGAAATCGAACCGAACCGGGTATAACTCGGACGCGCAAAATGTCGACAAACTCCCGACCTTTCACGAACACTCTACATTGCTCCTTTTAATTTTTTTCGCCTTTTTCTAAAAAAGAAAAATCTCCAATAAAATTTACAATAAATAGTAAATCTGATATCTTCTTCCTCACTCTCTTCTCCCCACGTCTCCTCCTCCTCTCACATATATTGCAGTCCCTCTCTCACTCTCCTCTCCTCCTCATTCCCGCTTGTTGTTAATCGACTTCACTGCAAATCTCCTCCGCCGCTGAGGTTCAGCTCACTAGTCTCCTATGGCGTCCACGACGTCATTCTCGGGGGTCTCTCTCCGGGTGCCTCAGCCCCTGCCCAACAGAAGCTCGTCGCTGGCGCGTTCCCACCTCTCCCTCAGCTGCCCCGCGTCGACGACTGCTGAATTGCTTGGAGGTTTCAGACCGCTGCGGCTGCAGCGGAGGAGCTCTGCTTCCCGGAATTGCAGGGAGCGCTTTGGGAGGGGCTCCTTCCTCGTGCGCTGTGAGGCTTCGAGTGGAAGGGTAGTTTCTTTCGCTTTACTGTTATCAGTGCTGCTTTCCAACCTATTGAATTTGGGCTCTCTCCTTTAGTGAAAACATTAATGGATGCATTTGGCACATTTAACGGATTGTGGATTCCATTATAGTCTGATGATGTCTTGCCCAGGATTTATGTTTTTGCTGCAAGCCTTTTCCCAAGGATTTGTGGAACAATTTTTTTAGTCTTAATGTTGAAACCGATCTACTTGTGGTCGAGGATTACGGTGGAAGACATCTCTTTTGCGGATGTTTGTTCAATCATGCCTGAAGCATCCTTTCATGACAGATATCGCAGCAAGAATTTACAGAAATGGCTTGGCAAGGGATCGTTGCTTCACCAGATATCGCCAAAGAGAATAAGCACCAGATAGTGGAGACGGAGCATTTGATGAAGGCTCTCTTGGAGCAAAAGAATGGACTCGCCCGCCGGATTTTCTCGAAGGCTGGTGTGGACAATACTCGCCTCCTTGAGGCTACCGATAAGTTCATTCAGCGTCAGCCAAAGGTAAGTCTTATTCAAAGGACTGTCAAGTCTGTCTTGTCTAAAGGTGTGAGGTACCATCAGGAAAAAATTTCTTAGCTAGCAGGATTATAATGATAATGAATGACATAGAGTTCAGTTTTCTGCTCCTTATTTAGTAATATTTTTATCATATCAGTGAATATGATGTGTCTCACCTTTATCACCCTATGATGGATGGGTTGGTTGTATGATTTTTGGATGCGGTGAACTCTCACATTTTGTTCATCTTGTATTAACTATGTTGATCAGCTTTTGTATTTTGTTGGATATAATCATTTATGGCAATTTGCCATCTAATAATTGCAAATTCAATAGGTTATTGGGGAGTCTGCTGGTTCAATGTTGGGTCGAGAACTGGAAGCCCTGATTAACCGAGCAAGGGAGTATAAGAAAGAGTATGGGGATTCATTTGTTTCCATTGAGCACTTGATTCTCAGTTTTTGTCAAGATCAACGTTTTGGGAAGCAGTTGTTTAGAGATTTCCAGATCTCCCAGCAGACACTGAAGTCTGCAATAGAAGCCATAAGGGGACGCCAATCAGTTATTGACCAAGGTCAAATTTTCCCTGCTGATTTCTATTTCACTTTATTCATTTATGTTAAACTAGAAAATCCACTGCATTTGTGCACCTCCTTTGGTGCTTGGCGATGCTTCTGCCTACGAACTAAGTATCCTTGTGCTGGTCTAGGCTGGCATATATTATTCTTGGAGGTAATCATATTTGCCTGTTACTTGTCTCAAGTCTTGTTGTTTTAACTAAATGAGCCGAAATTGGAAGTGAAATTTTGCTCTTCATAACCGAGCGATTGCTAATCAGAGTTACTTGATTTTATAGTTGATTTATGTGGTGGTTTTTCCATGAGGACATTGGTTTGTTAGTTTTAAGCTGGTGAGGTACATGATGAAATTCTTGTGTCCAGATCCTGAGGGGAAGTATGAAGCCCTGGAAAAATATGGAAAAGATTTAACTGCGATGGCGAAAGCTGGCAAACTTGATCCTGTTATTGGGAGGGATGATGAGATACGGAGATGCATTCAAATTCTCTCCAGGAGAACAAAGAACAACCCCGTACTAATTGGGGAGCCTGGTGTCGGAAAAACTGCAATATCAGAAGGGTAAGCACTTATCAACTGTTATTTTGCTTTCTATGGGATTTTCGTTCAATCTTCTCAGCCATTGGGGTACTATACATTGTCAATATGAATGGAACACATGGTGAAGTGTCTTTCTTTCTTTCTTTTTTCCAAATGAAAGAGTGGTGTTTCATGAGTAAAACCTTCTCTTCCCTGGAAACTCATTTTTTGAAATATTTCTTCAGACTAGCCCAGAGGATTGTGGAAGGTGATGTTCCTCAGGCTTTGATGAACAGGAAGGTGTGTAAATATTGCTGAAGTTATGTGTGCTCATTTTCTGTGTTTCTGGATCGTATTGTCTGTCTGTATTACTTAACTGGACTTAATTTGCAGTTGATATCTCTTGACATGGGTGCTCTGATTGCTGGGGCTAAGTATCGTGGAGAATTCGAAGACCGGTTGAAAGCTGTTCTGAAAGAAGTGACCGAATCAGAGGGCCAGACTATCCTCTTTATTGATGAGATTCATACAGTTGTCGGGGCAGGTAATGTTGGATTATGTAATTGTTATCCATAAGAATGCACCATTCAGCTCAGTGCAAATCCCAAACTTTCATCTCATGCTTAGTCTTGGCTCATTTTCTTGGCACAAAGGAATTTCTAGAGTTCTTATCCTCTTGTCACGTTCTTTTCTCATGCTAAATGGTTCTGGGTTCTTGTTTTCGTGTAATCTTACAAGTGATGCTGCCTTGAAATTTTCTTGACGCTGCACTTAGATGACGAGATTTGCTCTGTTAAATATATTTCCAGGTGCCACAAATGGTGCAATGGATGCGGGCAACCTCTTAAAGCCCATGCTTGGAAGGGGGGAGTTACGGTGTATTGGTGCTACAACACTCGATGAGTACCGCAAATATATCGAGAAGGACCCAGCTTTGGAGCGTAGGTTCCAGCAGGTCTATGTGGATCAACCTTCAGTTGAGGATACAATATCAATTCTTAGGGGACTGCGTGAAAGATATGAGCTTCATCATGGAGTTAGGATTTCTGACAGTGCACTTGTAGAAGCTGCTATCCTTTCTGACCGGTACATCAGCGGCCGCTTTTTGCCTGATAAAGGTAATCTTTTTCTCTTAATATAAAATTTTGTTGATCATTTATTTCTTTTTATTTTTGAATATTTCGTGTATGAAAATTCTCTTAGCGCTCTACTTTTCTCTGTCAAACTGGTGAATAGCTGGTCTTTCTCTAGAATTTGATGAGTGTCCGTACCCTTGTTAGAGGAATCTATTCATTGGTTTCTTCTTCGTTTTAAATGAGGGATGACACTACATTTCTACCAGTATTTTAGGTTCATAAAAGCACCAAAATTTGCTTCCATGCATATGAGCAAAGCAGTTTGTTATCTACATTTGTGTCGAGAACTCCTGCTTTGATCATCTGTACAAGATTGCTGAGTGATGGTTCCACATTGCAGCCATTGACCTAGTCGATGAAGCTGCTGCAAAGCTTAAGATGGAAATTACTTCAAAACCAACTGCCCTTGATGAGATCAATAGATCAGTGCTGAAGCTTGAGATGGAGAAGCTATCACTGGCAAATGATACCGACAGAGCTTCAAAAGATAGATTGAATCGCCTTGAAGCAGAGCTATCAATTCTAAAGGAGAAACAAACTCAGCTCACAGAGCAATGGGAGCATGAGAAGTCCGTCATGACTCGTATACAATCTATCAAAGAAGAGGTACATGATACCTTATTCCTTATTATTATTTTCAGTCATGCTTAAGATTTTTTCCCCAGTCATCATTTTGATCTCAGTTGGAAATTGGGAGGAAGTAGACTCACTGGAACTGGGAATATAAATAATTAGCACCTGTCTAGTCCCTTATTAGTCTAATTTATTGTGACAGATCGACAGAGTAAATGTTGAGATCCAGCAGGCTGAAAGGGAGTATGATCTCAATCGCGCTGCTGAATTGAAGTATGGGAGCTTAAACACTCTGCAGCGCCAGCTCGACGAAGCTGAGAAAGAGCTAGATGAGTACATGAAATCAGGAAAATCCATGCTGAGGGAAGAAGTAACAGGAAATGATATTGCTGAAATCGTAAGTAAATGGACTGGCATCCCTGTCTCAAAGCTTCAGCAGTCAGAGAGGGAGAAACTATTACATCTCGAGGAAGAGCTTCATAAACGTGTTGTTGGGCAAGATCCTGCGGTGAGGGCGGTGGCTGAGGCAATCCAGAGATCTCGTGCTGGCCTCTCGGATCCTCATCGTCCAATTGCTAGTTTCATGTTCATGGGTCCCACAGGTGTTGGGAAGACTGAACTCGCTAAGGCCCTAGCTTCCTATCTCTTCAATACAGAAGAAGCACTCGTGAGGATTGACATGAGCGAGTATATGGAGAAGCATGCAGTTTCACGATTGATAGGGGCCCCACCGGGATATGTTGGCTATGAGGAAGGAGGGCAGTTGACGGAAACTGTTCGGAGAAGACCTTATGCAGTCATACTCTTTGATGAGATTGAGAAGGCTCATTCTGATGTTTTTAATGTCTTCCTTCAGATATTGGATGATGGGAGAGTGACGGATTCTCAGGGTCGGACTGTGAGCTTCACTAATACGGTCATCATAATGACTTCAAACGTGGGTTCGCAATACATTCTTAACTCAGAAGATGAGACTGCATCCAAGGAGTCTACTTATGAGACGATTAAGCAAAGGGTAATGGATGCTGCGAGGTCAATCTTCAGGCCTGAGTTCATGAATCGGGTTGATGAATACATAGTATTCCAGCCTTTGGATCGCGAGCAGATAAGCAGTATTGTAAGGTTACAGGTATGTTCCGGAAAAACACTAGGTCAATATGTCTTCAGTATGCAGGTTCCGTATTTTACGAATGCATCGCGGAGTGGTTGAAAATTGAGTGTTATTCTTTAAGTTGTCCATGTCATGGAGATGTTCACTGAGTTTTCGTGTTTTGGACAGTTGGAACGTGTGCAGAAGAGAATTGCAGATCGTAAGATGAAGATCCAAGTGAGTGAAGCAGCAGTTCAGCTTCTGGGGAGCCTTGGATATGATCCGAACTATGGTGCTAGGCCGGTGAAACGTGTGATTCAGCAGAATGTAGAGAATGAGCTTGCCAAGGGAATCCTGAGGGGGGAATTCAAGGACGAAGACACCATCTTGATAGACACTGAAGTCACCGCCTTCTCGAACGGACAGCTTCCCCAGCAGAAGCTGGTGTTCAGGAAACTTGAGCCAGATTCCAGTACGCCAGATGCTGGGAACATGGAAGCTCTCTCATCAACCACCCTGTAAATGTTAAATGTTCCCACCTCCTGCCGTTTAATACCTCTGCAACTTTTTCAGAGTCTGGATAGGTTCCATAAAGGTTGTGTTGTTATGTTCCAAAATGTGTGCGCTCCTTTTTATCTTTGCAGAACATTTGGTATACAGAATGCCACACGAGTGTTACTCGCTGAGGATGTAATGTCAGGTCAAAAGTGTCTGATGAACAGATTGATCCTCTTCACTCGATTCTTTCCCTGTCCAACGAATCCCATCTTGCGTTTCTTCAGAGAGCGTCTCGTTCTCGCACCTGCCCTGTAATTGGTAGTGACACTGAGGCCGCTCGTCACAGCCGTCTGAAGGAGGAGGGGAAGAGTCTGACTCGTTGCCGCCCTGCATTATTTTTTGGGGTATTATTCCCGAGGCTTGGGTCGGCCGCGAAAGGGATCCAAATATGGCATCTGACCTGATTCAGCCTTTATTATTATTATTATTGTTTTGTTCCACTTCGCGTGTTATGATACAGAGGTAAGCATATCGAGCATAATTCATGAGTTCTCATGTTCAGCTTCCTGGCCTCGGCGGCAGGGGAGCAAGTCCCGTACGGCATCACTGTTGGAATGTGAATGCTGCTGCTGCAGCCTGCACGTATGTATAAATCATTTAATGCGGTGTTTCCTTTTTTTGGGGGGGTCGAAGGTTCCTATGTCGGCCCCTCACATGCGTCTTATAATTAATCGGCATTGGGCAGTTCAAACACAGTTAAGTTATTGTACTATACTATAACACACGTGCGTAACGGCATCTTGTCTGCGAGTGCCGTGGTTTAATTAACAAGCATCCAAACAGTCTCTCAACACAGCTCCTGCAAATGAAGTCCGTTAATTATTAATTAACCGAAAATTGTAGGAAGTACGTGAATGAATGATTGATTAATCAACACCTGTCTTTTCTCGTCTCTCTTTTGATGGGGGTCCCCGGAACACCTTGCGTGTTTTTTTTTTTTTTTAAATATTTTTTCTAATTAGGTTTCTTGTTTACGAAATAGGATGAATGTGGCGAGTAAATATTCAATTTGTAATATGTATTATAGATGAAGTAATTCTAATAAATTATAAAAATTTTATACTTATCAAGATCTGAGAACGACATGAAAATTATACAAGAAGAACACTGACTAAAACGAATGATTAGATGAATAGCTATGGATGCTAGCTAGGAGGGTTTGAATAGGTTCCACGTTCCATCGTGTCCAGAGCAATCGTGTACGATCGACCGAGTTTTCCCTTTTTTTCCTTTTGGGTAAATATAAGATCAAGCTTAAAATTCACAGAATCGTGTCATGGGGACAGAAAATGACTCCTCCAATTATCGGGTGCTTGATTGATCAAGACAGTGGGGGCCGGTGCGTCACTCCAGCATCTTAGCTATGCTATTAATCTCTCAGACGTTTAAATTGATTTTTCGCGTAAAATCCCACTAAATCATTCGAGTGTGAACGTGCTAGTGCTAATGCTAATGCACCATCATGCCCATATCATCACTAAGAACCCAGAAGAGAAACCATCGAAACCAAGCTGCGTTCTAATTTCCTTCTTCTCGGACATTCCTCCTCAAGTCAGATCCGCCCGACAGAGGCCTCAGCCAGCCAGCCAGCCAGCAGTCGTGGTCATCGCTGGTGGCAGCATGCAGGAGGAGAAACGGCCAGACTCTTGAATGGCCAGTCTCTCTTCATCTTCTTCTCTCTCTCTCTCTCTCTTACTCGTCAAATAAGTAATCAAGCTATCTATAACACATCGCTATCAAAAGGATTAGATTACGAAAAAAAGAATATTTAGTGCATTGTTATTTTTACTCTCAACCTTCCTCATATCTTTTTTATTCTCGTCATCTTTCTATCTCATTTCGAACCCCTCTTTCGTGCAAAAACAATGAAAGAAGAAGGAGAAGATAGATAGATAGATAGATTATAGTATTCATCAACTTCGAGAGAGTATTGCGTGTGCTTGCTAAGTGTGCTTACCCGGCACATGTGGTTGGTTCATTAATCGGACTCGAAAGGTGTCCGAGTACCTCGGTTATTAAAAAAAAAAAATCGAGAGAGTATTGTGGTCATCAAATAAAGTTGTAAAGCTAAGGATTGCTGCAGCCCGGATCACGAGGGATGATGAGGAAGACGACATCCTCCATGATATATACAAGCTAGCCCCAAAAAAAATGATGTCGGGGCTCCTCTCTCTGACTGAGCCACCCCCCTCCCTCCCTTCCTTCCTTCCTTCAAAGCAGCTGCCTGCCTGCCTGCCTGCAAGTGCGGGTGGTTTTTTTCGTCCCTACCCGGAACATACGTCGTGCTGCTTACCCCTCTTTTTTAGCTTCCTTTTCCTCTTAATTTATTTATCCTACTAAGTAATGAATGACGATAACGTTTTATATATATATATATATATATATATCACAAAGTTCGTTTATCATATGATGCAATAAAGGATCCATATAACGACAATCAGATATCGAGCGACTGAATTGGTCTAGTGGTTCCCTCACTAAATTCCCAAATGGGTGATCTCATGATCGAATCCCAGGTTGGGAGGGTCGACGGGAATTTTCCTAGGGATCCCGGTCCGATCGCAAATTAGTCTCGAGGTGCGTTTCAACTGATCTGGGGATGCTGTATGGTGTAAACCAAAAAAAGAAATCGAGCGACTGGCGATAGACATCAGCAGTAGTTAGGCCAGTATGGAGTGGTCGAATTAAGAGGCATGGTCACGGTGGCTTGTTCCCATGATAAAATTGACAATCAAGACACCGCATATCAAGGGACTTTTTTCCATTTAGTGTATAGAGAAAGAAGACATAAATTTCAAATGTGATATAAATAAATATGAAATAAAAATGTACGGAAAGTTCTATCTACGGAGTTGAAATGAACATTTATGAACGACAGATTGAAAATGGTATATCACTGCACTGCACGAATTCGCTTTATCAAGGACCAATGATTTTGCAGGAACATGGAGAGTTCACGTCACATTCAAACCTGGCAAGGCGACTTGCAGTTAAGAAGTTGTTTTGTTGCTTGCTTGGTTGCTTCCTTCTCCGCTCACATCAGCAGCTGCTCGGCAAGCGAGCAAGTACAAAACTCACCTTGTTATATTCTGCCTTTCACGGAGAAACGGCCGATAACGGTGGTCCCCCGCTCGCCGGAGCGGTCGATTCCCTTCAGTCGGACGACCGTGAGATGGCACCCACCTGCAACCCCACCATGCATTGTTTCCGTGCCCGTCTCTTCGATCAATCTTCAACCTCACACATCTCTTCCCTCCCTCCTTCCCCTTTCCTCCTTCATGTGCTACGGGACAGTTTCTCGTCTATTATGGTCCCTCCAAAATTATATTCCTCCCCTACTCCTCTTATTATTTCTTCACTCTTCCTCTCAAGCTTCCTTCCCATGGTGTTCCCCTTCCCAAATCATGGCTCCCTTCCACTTCCTCTTCTCCCTCCCGCGGTCCGTCTCCTTCCGCCGTCTACCCTCCTAATACCTCCGGCACTCTGCGTCTCCAATTCCAACCCTTGACATCTACGTATGGCTGGTTGTGGCTGCATGTGGATTGGACGGCAGCTGGGTTTGTGGAAGCCGAGCAGCGACGATGGGGAGAGTGACAGCGGAGGAGACGACGGCGCCAACAACCCGATCGACTTCAGCTCCTTCGAGTGCTACGCTTGCACCCAAGTAGGCGTCCCCATCTTCCACTCCACCAGCTGCGACGGCGCTCACCAGCCAGAATGGGAGGCCTCCGCCGGCTCCTCCCTCGTCCCGATCCAGAGCCGGAAGCGCTCCGGTTCCGGACCTGACCGGAGGCGCCCCTCGGGTCCTTTCGGTCGCGTCCTCGACCCCCGTAGCAAGCGCGTTCAGAGGTGGAACCGAGGGTTCCTCCTCGCCCGCGGGATGGCCCTGGCCGTCGACCCGCTCTTCTTCTACGCGCTTTCCGTCGGGCGAGGCGGCACCCCCTGCCTGTACATGGACGGCGGGCTCGCCGCTATCGTGACCGTGCTCCGGACGGGCATCGACGCCGTGCACCTCTTCCACCTGTGGCTCCAGTTCCGGCTGGCCTACGTGTCGAGGGAATCGCTCGTGGTGGGATGCGGGAAGCTGGTGTGGGACCCACTGGCCATTGCCTCCCACTACGTTCGCTCTATCAAGGGATTCTGGTTCGACGTGTTTGTCATCCTCCCGGTTCCTCAGGTCAGTGAGCTCCACCAACTCTCATCTCTGAACGATTCCAACTCTCATTATCTTTTGCCATCCCGAGTGTCCGTCCACCTCTCGATCGCCACGTCACGACCACCGTGGTAAAGTTTCAGCAGAGGGTGTCGCGCTGCACCTGCGACGGTGTCAGAAAAGATACGCACACGTCCGTCATGCAAAAATGGTAGCCTCGTGGCTTTTAACACTGAAAGTGGGCATTTCCTTTGCTAACAAATGTTATGCCTGGTCTTGTCTTCATTATGAACTGGAAATAGTATCCCAGTAGACAAAATTAGAAAACATCGTCTTAAGGGATGGATTTAAGGAGGCAAGGGGCTGATCACCCCTTGAACTAGGGAAAATTTCATAATATTCTATGTAAAATTTCTTTTATTTTGTTCCTTTTTATTGAACTATATATAGTTCGTCTGCAGAATTCTTCGTGTTACTTGTTTCATCCGATGGATTCTTTACGTTACTTTTTTTATAGAGTTTTACCTCGAGTAAGTTTTATGATCCGTCCCTAGTGACATGGATAAGTTGGATTAGTCTAGTTCAGTACACCTTCCTTTAATTATGCTATCACAGTTTGAGATCGTAGGTTCCCATCTGTTAATTTGTTTCGTTATTTGCTGTGTCCCGGAAGTTCATGTTGGTCCCATTGGATACAGTGGGTGTGTCTGCAAATTATGAGTTTCATAGACAGCAGTATCCTCGGTGTGGCCACTGGTTTAAGGCTAGAGCTATCTCGTGTCATCGACCCCACCATACCATTTACACCATCACTATCATCCCATCCGTCGTTTTCCACTTTGCTTTTTCCGTTCTGAGCAGAAGAATGAGTGAACTGCTGCCTGGTTCCCTTGAAGAGAGTGTATTATTGCTCCCCTGGTTTTCTTTGTCTATAGCTTCCCTCATCAACCACTAGATACCAGTGAAGAAACTCTACATGGTTACTTAAAACTAATCTCCTTGATCGTTGTCTATCATCTTCAGATCAATTCTAACCATTGAAAGTGGCTACACAGATTTTCAATATTGTATACGACTTGTACGAAGATTAGGAATTGAATGAGCCTAGTGGATGCCAGATGCATCCTAGTGTCGGTAAATCTACAGGACTTAAATTTCATGGTCATTGTCACCCCGGCAGAAATGTATGCTCCTCTACAAGACTCGTTGATGGAAATGAATATTTCACAATGCATGGTTTTTTGGTCGACAAAGTTTGGACATTTCGTAGTGTGGAGGATTCATGGGAAGATCAAAGATGCTTCAAAGTAATTGATGTACGATGTAGTCTGAATATTTGGTCTTGATATTCCTGTCGCTTGTGATTTTCATTTTGCAGGCCGTGTTCTGGTTAATATTACCAAAACTGATCAGGGAAGAGCAGATTAAGATGATAATGACGATACTCCTACTAATCTTCTTGTTCCAGTTCCTGCCAAAGGTCTACCACAGCATTTACCTGATGAGGAGAATGCAAAAGGTCACGGGCTATGTTTTCGGGACCATCTGGTGGGGCTTCAGTCTAAATCTTATTGCGTACTTCATCGCATCTCATGTAAGCCGACATAGATTTTCATCAGTAATTCAATTCTTCCTCCAACTCTGTTCCTGTCAGTAATAACTAGTTAGAACTAAAATGATACTGTTTACAGGTTGCTGGTGGATGCTGGTATGTACTTGCTATACAACGAGTTGCCTCATGTCTGAAGCAGCAGTGTGAGAGAAGTGGTAACTGTAATCTCTCTCTGTCTTGCTCTGAAGAGGTCTGTTACCAGTTTCCGTTACCAGCGGGCAACATAGGGAACCGGTGTAGCAGCAATTCGACTTCAGCAGCAGCAGCAGTTAGGAGGCCTATTTGTTTAGACATGAATGGCACGTTCAATTACGGGATCTATCAGTGGGCTCTTCCTGTTATTTCTAGTAACTCCCTTGCTGTCAAGATCCTTTACCCCATATTCTGGGGCCTGATGACTCTCAGGTTAGTCTAGAACATTAGAAATCTCACATCGCTTTCCACGAATTTTTTCGTGCTTGATTAAATGGAATGTCCGAGTTCTGAACTGTCATCGTGATTGCAGCACGTTTGGGAATGATCTCGAACCCACAAGTCACTGGCTGGAGGTGTCCTTCAGCATATGCATCGTTCTGAGTGGTCTCCTTCTGTTCACTCTTTTGATCGGAAATATTCAGGTTGGGCAAATGCATTCCCACGCTCTAAATATTTTCATTACTTGTGACTTCCAAATTGAAGCATAAGTTGATGTTCGAGTGTACGATATTTCGGAAAAGGTGTTTCTGCATGCTGTGATTGCAAAGAAGAGGAAGATGCAGCTGAGGTACCGGGATCTGGAGTGGTGGATGAGGAGGAGGCAGCTGCCCTCCCGTCTGAGGCAGAGAGTGCGCCACTTCGAGCGGCAGAGGTGGGCGGCCATGGACGGTGAAGACGAGATGGAGTTAATAAAAGACCTTCCTGAAGGGCTTCGGAGGGACATCAAAAGATATCTTTGTTTAGACCTCATCAAGAAGGTAGCTTGAGACTAGTCCCTATCATTCCAGCGACTCTTGGTTACCTTCAATGACCTACCTGATCGTTCAATTGTTTCAGGTCCCGCTGTTCCATAACTTGGATGATCTTATTCTCGACAACATATGCGACCGAGTCAAGCCGCTTGTCTACTCGAAAGATGAAAAGGTTTGAAAACTCAAAACCATGCGCATATCAACTTGGCTTCGACAATGAATTCACATGCATATCTAAACATTGCTCTGATGTACGCCGGATGGAGGGGGAAAAAGAGAAGCATTGCTCTGATCTTCCTTTTTTGGGTAAATTCCTGTGATCTTAACAGATAATCAGGGAAGGGGATCCCGTGCAGAGAATGGTGTTCATAGTCCGAGGCCGAATCAAACGGAGCCAAGGCCTGAGCAAAGGCATGGTAGCCATGAGCATGCTCGAATCAGGCGGCTTTCTGGGGGATGAGCTCCTCTCATGGTGTCTCCGCCGCCCGTTCATAGACAGGCTCCCCACTTCTTCGGCAACATTCGTGTGCATGGAATCCGTCGAAGCATTCGGACTCGACACCCACCATCTCCGCTACATCACCGATCACTTCAGGTACAAGTTTGCCAATGAGAGGCTCAAGAGAACTGCGAGGTACTATTCTTCCAACTGGCGGACTTGGGCTGCCGTGAAGATCCAATTCGCATGGCGGCGTCACAAGGCAAGGACGCAGGGTGGTGCCGTCTCCCCGATGGGTAGGAGTGATAAATGCGGCACCGGTAGCGAGAGGCGGCTTCTGCAATATGCGGCAATGTTCATGTCGATTCGGCCACACGACCACCTTGAATAAAAGGCCAGCCACCTAGGTCGAGTTTTTTTGGGTTAAATAATCCGGATTGTCGTATTCCTGTTCATTTTTTACATGGTGGTCTGTGGAGAGACATATGAATAATGTTCTTTTATTTCCCTGAATTATGGCAATAATGTTCTTGTTCAAACTAAACTTGGGTTGATCTCCTTGGTTCATCATACTTGAAAAAAAAAGTGATTATTTTCTTTTTTACTTTATAATTACGAAAACATATTATGCCGTTCTCAAGTATAATTTTTTTCCGACCAGTTCGAGGCCGGTAGTCCGCTTATATTCGCATGTCAGTTTCTTTTTAAGTTATTTAATTTCATCATATTCAAATAAATAAATATACAAGTGATTTCATTTCACGTATTCAAATAAATAAGTAAACAAACGGTTGGTCGAGACTCGGGTTACGCCGTGGAGGCTTTTTAAATACTTGGCCCGCATAATGCGAAAGGTTATCTATAAATAGATGAATAGCCATCGGGAGGATAACATTTCCCAATCAAATACACACTCCAAGCTTGGGAAATGTACAGCTCCTTGAAATGTGATTCGGTTGTTAGATTTTTAAATAAATAGAGAAAATGATTTAGATTCATTAAATTCTTTTAGCTTGAATTGTTGTTTACCAATCATTTAATTGAACTACTGAACTTTTAAATAATCCGACTGCAAGAGCTCAAGCTTCAGATTCTAAGACTAGGGTCATGTTATGTCAGATTTTTATGCATACACATAGAGACGTATGGATCTATATCTTCATGTAAATTGTAAAGTAAGAATTCGAGATAAGGATTTTGATATGCCTTTGCAACGTTGATCGTTTTTTCGAGGTGATTGCACACGAGATCGATCATGCATCGAGTTACTTGCATAAGGAATAACGCTCCGATGTTCGATCCTTATCACGCTTTACACACACGGGAATCCCTCTCACTCGAACTAGTATCTTATTTGATAACTTCTTCATTAAATTCCATTTAATCTCTCCATTAAAACTTTTTGTAAGAATGTAATGGAATAATTACTGAGAAATAGTTCGCGAGAATCAAATCAGGAATCTCATCCTTAGAATTGAAGATACTGGACCGAACTTTTTTTTG